>JAOQMM010000173.1:32651714-32662049 GCA_027563515.1 Erythroxylum platyclados
CTAATAAAGTTAAATTTGTATGTGCAATTAAAAGAATGAAATTTATCATAATAGGATAAACTTATCTCTATTTCTATCTCTATCTTTATCTCTATTTCTATCTCTATCTATCTCTATTTCTATCTAATAACTTTTGGATACAATAGTCTTTTTGTCTATTAATTTTTCAGCCGCTGTTTGAAAACATTCCTCATAGTAGCGTTTTCAAAAATAGTAAATTGGATTTAATCCGTCAACCCAATCCGTTAATTACCAAACATGATTATCAAACAGCTAAGTATATCTCAATCTGTCAAAAAATAGCTGATAAGTTATTTGCTAAACAAGGTCTAAATAATTTTTAATGATAGATATTTGGAGAAATCCCTAACTCTACAGCTATTATACTATTATTATATAATACAAATTATTTTCGTTTTTTGTGTCGTATAAAGTTCCACATTACTAATCCACCCAATTGCTTCCAACCTCCCTAACAATGTTTTTGATTTATTTACATATATTAAATTACTTGAACATTACTGTAATAAGCTATTAGACATCACAAAAGGTGTAGGGTTAGGTGTTTTGGCCGAACCCTGAATTCAGTACAAACCCTAATGTATTAGGGTTTATAATATTCCTTTGGACTTTCATCAATACCTATTTTAAAGCTTCCAATATTTAGACGGACCTAATTAGTGAAATTAATCTCAAACCTTCGTCTCGTTCTCTCCCTACCCTACTCAAAGTCATGAGTTCTTTGGACAGCAGAATTCAGTCCGTAGCCGACGAAATCGCGGAGGAAATCATGTTAAAGTTGCCAGTCAAATCACTTGTAAGGTTCATGTGTGTTTCCAAATCATATTACAGTTTGATTCGTAGCTCTAGTTTTGTTTCCAAGCACACCAGGAGTGTAATCAATAGAAGTAAGGAAAATCCCTCGTTGCTTACTGTAGATCATGTTCGTGATGGGGATGAATTCGATGTTCGGCTTTTGCATAGGAAGTACGATGAATATAATGATTTCATAGTCGATATTGAAGAGACGTGTTTAATGCCACCGCCTACAATTGAGTATGAGAAAAAAGCAGAAGATTTCTGTGATGGGCTGTTATGCATACATACCGCAGGAATATGCGTATTGTGGAACCCTAGTTTAATGAAAGCTTTAGAGATCCCACTTCCTGCTACCAGAAGCGTAGGGAGTGAATACGTGGGGCTGTGCTACGATTATGTCTCTCATGGTTACAAGTTGGTCTTTATCGAACAAACGTGTTTTGATGTTAGAAAAGCCAAGGTTTATGAGCTGAGCAAAAAGGAGTGGAGGAAGATTAGCAGTTCTCCTGTGGGCGACATGCAGCATCATCAACCTGCACTAGTACAAGGAGCTTTGCACTGGGTTGGTGTTCATGATGTGACAACCCGTTGTTTGGTTATCGTGTTTGATGTGAGTAGCGAGGTTTTCGGAGACATGGACGTACCATTTCATGTATCTCCTTCAGACAAGTTTTCCAAGGTAGTGAGACTCGGAGAATCTCTTGCGTGTTTATATGGTCATTGGGACTCTAAACTTTGGGACATATGGGTTATGAAACAGTATGGTGTATCAAGTTCTTGGACCAAAATGTTTCGACTTGATTTAGGGGTTATAAGACTAAGTTACCCGACATTAAGATTGACCAAAAATAACCAACTTCTTGTGTTAAAACGTAATGAGCTTTTGGTCTTCGATGTTGGTAATGAGAAACCAGTCTCTTCTCATTCCCTTGGTTCTTTAAGCACCTCCCTCCGTACATTTGAATACATGGAGACACTTGCGTTACTCAACTACACAAAGGAACTATGATTGATTCAAGGTGTGTATTTACTACTCTTTCTCTTTTGCTATAGAAATATTGGTCATTAATTTGGAATCCATTACTTTGCAGGGATGTGGCTATTATGAACGGTGATCAACATTATCTTTAAATCTCTCTCTCTTCATTAGTTAGGATAAAATTGCGTATTACTAGACTTTTCTAAATTTAGTGTGTTTTTGTTATTATTGTTATTTTGTAGCATAAAAAATAAACTTAAAAGGTAACAACTACATTATTCTTTTTTTTTCATATAAGAAAATAGAGGTAGTCTCTTGATGATTTAAGCTATTATAACAGTTATCAAATTTGTTGATTATGAGTCTAGCGGAAACAATCACTCTATTACGTAAGGGTAAAATTGCATATTATTGAATCTCTCTAAATTCCGCGCTTTAGCGAAACTTTAACTGAGTGTTGTTGATAATGAAGATAAGTTTTTTTATAATTTTATTTATTACATGGTGTGATGAAGTGCTTCTCGTTATAGAGAAGTTTTTTAAAAATATTACAATTGAGGATGTGGACGGCATCCATAAATAGGATAAATAATTTTATAAAATAAGTATTAAGAGCTAATTCAATATCATAAATAATTATGATTATTTTTCCGATATAAGAAAGTAGTTGTAATCTCTTGTTGATGTACTGTAAATTTATTTAGTATATTATAACCCTCATTAGTTTTGATGGTTATATAATTTCTTTTGTAATTTTTATTTATTTAATGTAGTGATGAGGTGTGGAGGGCATCCATAAATAGTGTAAATAAATTTGTAATAAAAATATTAATAGCTAATTCAATGAAAATGGAAAAAGAAAAATAGAAGGTGACTTTTGTCACCCCCATTGTTCTCCAAATTTGAATTATTTTTCCTAATTTTCATTTTCTTATACATATAAACAAATACTGGCATGATCAAAATAAATATATAAATAGCTAATAGAAACTAAAAAATTGAATTTCTTTTCAAAAGATTGTTTCAAGCAATGATTAAAAAACTCAATCAATTCGGTCGGTTCAATCGTAAAAATCTTGAACCGTCTAATTTTTCAGTTCAATTTTCAACTTGATCTATTTTAATAACTCTTATTGTTAAAAATTGAACAATTTATTAATTAATCAATTAATTTTAATAATTAATAATTTCTTATAAATTAAAATTAATTAATTAATTTTTATTTAATAATTTATTTTTTAACTAAACTTCAAATTCTTCAATAATTAAAGATAATTTCTTTTAATCGTAATTTAAATACCTTAATTATATTTAATCTTTAATCGATTTTATAACATTTTAATATCGGACGAACTTTTTAAACTTCTAAATTGGTTTTTAAAAGATTAGTTTCAAGTGAAGAAATGTATACTTACCATACATTGACTCAACAAAGCAAAGTATAATGTTCCGTTTTATTCCTCTTCAAATAAATGAATGTTGGAAGAGAGAAAATAAAAAGAGAAATAAACCAAAAGCCCAAACACAAAACCCAACCAAACGGCGCCTAAGTCTTTGGAGTAGTGACAATCAAACGACGGCGATGGAACTGGAAATAGACCAGAAGGAACTAAAAGCCGCTGGCGCCGAACCGTTGACCGACGGCCGCCGAGGACTTCGCATCCATGGCTGGGAGATCTTCTCCTCCAACCGTCCCATTCTCAACTCCTCCTCTCTTCAACAGTACACACTCTTTCTTTATCTCTCCTCTTTCTCTTATAGAGTTCTCTAGTGTTAATTTTCTAGTTTGATGCTCAATTCGTTTCATAATTGATTTTTTTATGGTGGATTTGTTGTCAAAGAGGTTGTTTGGTTTATTGAAGTAGGTGATTTTGTTTGTGACGGGCCAAGAAATGTTCTTCGTGTGTTTTTTGATGTGTTGCAGATAGGATTGGCTCGGGAGTACGGATTATTCAGTGATAGAGCTCGTCTTATAGGAATTTATTGGGGTTGATTTGTTTGCAGATGGGAGGAAAAGCTTCAAACATCTCATTTACCAGAAATGGTTTTTGGAGACAGTTGTTTAGTTCTTGAGCATGCGAAAAGTGGCACAAAGATCCATTTTAATGCTTTTGATGCGCTCACCGGTTGGAAGAAGGAAGCATTGCCTCCGGTTGAGGTTCCAGCTGCTGCAAAATGGAAATTCAGAAGGTTTTTAACCTCTTTCTAGCTCTGGACACACATTTATGATTTATCTGGGCCATGCTCAAATATTTGTCATAACTTAAATGCTGCAAGATATTTTGGAGACTGTTTATTAGGTCATAATATTATGGACACGTGAATTAATGTTCAAGCAGAGGTATAATACTTTAGTATGAAGGTGGAAAGGACCCATGACACATCATTCAACTTTGCTAGCTACTTAAGTTTTTACTTTTGCAGTTTTTCCAATATCTGCCTGCAAGACCTTGTACAATTGCAATTGCTAAAAAGAAATACCGAGAACTATATGTCTCGTACTTTCAATGGAATTTTGCATTCTAATATTTTGGATTAAAACATTATTGTTATTCTTCAAATGTTGTTGAACAATGTGGAATTGTCATTTCCTGGTGGATTCCTTGTTGAAGGTTTCCTTTTGGCATCCCGTTATTGTCTTTTAATGAAATACTTGTCCTATCTTACTCATCAAGACATAATCCTCTTTGACACTGTTCACACAGCCCCTGAACAGACCTTGACTAATTCTTCTGCATTAACCTGTTTCATAGTTACTTAGATAGCTGTTGTTCCCCATGAGATAATGGAACTTATTTTGTTGAGTTGACTTCACAATCATGTTGTTTAAATTGATGTAGTAGCTTGCACAATTAAAAGAAATTTCCGTTTGTTCACATGGCTCTTGCTGCAAATTTCCAGCAAACCTTTTCAGCAGGTGATACTAGATTATGATTACACATTCACAACACCATATTGTGGAAGTGAGACAATTGATGTAGATGCAGAAAAGGTTCGTTTTACTTTTTGTCAGTTATTTAATTCACAGTTTCTGTTTTCCCATATGCATTGTTGAGGTGGATGTAGGCTCTTGAAGACGTCGAATGCTTGGTATTGGATATATGGCACTAGTTCAAAGTAGTTGTAGATGAGGATTTGTTCTCAACCCACTCTTAATTTACTAGGAAATTTATCTTTGGACCTAAATTGTAGTTTCTTGAAATTCTGAAGAAAATCAATTTCTTGTACTTTGTTGTTTTCTTTTCCTTTCTTTCCGTTTTTCATGACACTGCATCATTTTTCCTTCCTTCTTTTCCTAATTCTTTCATTATTTAGCTTTTTTTTTTTTTTTGCCACGATCTTCATGCTTCTACTTTTTGAGTTGGATTCCATGTGTAATGATTCTTTTTCTTTCACGATGTTTCAATTTTCCTGCTAAAGAGGCAAAAGGAAACTTCTTGACTGAATCTTTTCTTGTGATGAACCTACTTCTTGTAGCATGAACTCCCATTATAAATAGGCAAGGCAGTGAATGATGCATTAACTTTTCCCTTTTTTTATTCTAAAAAATGATCTATCAAACTTGATCCTGTGATCAGAATAAATGTGAGGAAAACTTGACAAGTAACTGCCCCAGTTGGGAGGATTGTGAGCAGCAGATTGACAATCATAAACCAAAGCCTCTCACCATCTTCTTCACAAAGTCCAATCAATGAGACTAAATGCATGCTTCTCAGCTTGGAGAGCATTTCTATTTCTGTCTGGAACTCATGAATTCCTTGTTCTGAAAATGGGTTTGATCTCTTGATAGCAACTTTTGTCCCTTTCCAATAACCCTCTATAGACTTTCCCAAACCCTCCAACTCCATTGACCTTGGATTCATCGAAATCGCCTGTTGCTTGCCTGATCTCAGACAAGGAAAAATGTAGACACAGGCCTTGTGCAAGAGTCGAGAGATTGGTTTGAGTTGTGTGAGATTTTCCATAGAGTGGTAACCAAGTAGTATTCCCACCTCTAATCCCCTCAAAACCTCTATTTTTCTTCAGAACAACAATGGAGATAATAGCCACAAATGCTATTCCTGCAGCTCTACCAGCAATACTACCAATCACCTTCCTATTTCCTGACCCAGATCTTGAAAATTCGTTACCTGTTTCAGCCTGAAGCATCAATGGATACGGAACCGGGTTCGGGCCAGCCAAATTCCCACCAGAGTCATTTAGCTTAAAGATCTCCAGACCATTAAGGATTGAATCGTAGAACTCAGGTTTCGCTGATAAATCAGGATGTAGTGCCACCCACAGTTCATCATCACCATTGTTACCTTCAACATATACTGCATAATCCTTATAGACTGGCACTCCTGGAGACCCTGCCCAGGCAATAACATCTGATGCTTCTTGTGCTGTTTGATTGTTCACATAAATATCGAACACTTTGTGATTGAGTTTTGCCATCTGGAACTCACAGAAGTGGAACCTAACAACATAAGTGAAATTGACATCAATCTGAAAAACCCAAGTAAGGTTATAATTCTCATTCACTTCAGGACTAGGCCGCATCGATCTTGCTGTTCGATAAACATCTAATGGTGCAATGTACTTTGGTAGGTTCTTGGTAGGAAACCGAATACTCATGTTAGCTTGAGAGGTTACCCCAGCACTAGCACCAAACAGATAAGGTGTATCATCGTACCATGTTCTGGACAGACCAGAGTCGTTAGTTCCAGGAATGTACTGTCCACCAAATTTTTTAGTCTGATCATTGTCTGTAAAGTAGACCCACGAACATCAATCATTTGGTTTTGAAACCAACCATTGTCGCTTGACGGTAGATATCCGGCATGGGAATCATTTCAATGCCATTGGCAAATTATAAGAATGATTATATGCACTGAAATTGTTTAGAAGCATAAAAGTGTTGGCAGATACAGAGAAATATGAAAAGTTGGGATCGATCGAAGGAGCTATTGGTTGATGGATTAAAATGCAACCTGACCCAAAGACGAGTCCTTGACGGAACGTAGAACTTATATGAAGATTCAGAAGTGAATATCCTGGCAGTCAAGTATGAAACTGTCGAGGGCAGTGAAGGGTCCTGATACTGTGAAGTTGCTGCGATTGAATTGCCTGGAGGAGTAATGTACTTGACGTCAGGTTCTAACATCCTGCCATTCCCCTCGGTTCCAGTACCAGAAGCTCCACAAGCAAGAACATACGATTCAGTCTCTAAACTCTGGCTTGAAACAGTGACCAAACAAGTTGTTGCAGAGAAACAAATGAGCCAAAACAAGAGCTGGGCAGCGAAGTACATCGATAAGAAAGAAGAAAAATGGTTTCCTGGAGGAAAGAAAGTGAGAGAAATTTCTTTCCTTCAAATTTTTTTTTAAGGTATATGAAAATGGGATTTCAAGTACAGGATAAGTTGATTACAAACCGCATTTTGTTACAGAGTAGGAGTTGTGAGTTGCAAGACCATCCATGATTTTCCAGAGAAACAAGCAGAGGTTGTCTCTGTGAGAGAATTGACCGTAGGAGAATGGTAAGACAGAACCAACGTTTGCATGGATTTGCATTGACTTCCCTTAAATTATGGGTCGTTTCCAGAGGAACTGCGCTTCTTCTAGACCCTAAACTACATCTAGTTTTTGCAAATATATTTATAATTATTTTTGCTATTGTTAAGTTGAAAAGGTTTTAAGAATCCGGATTTTTATAAAAATTTAAAAGGATTCTTAAATTTTTTGATAATAAATTAAACTTTATTGTTAACATCTTTCACAAAATAGTCTTTATTTGAGTTAAATTTTATTTATATTACATAAAAAATTTAGGAATATATCATTAAACTTTAATATGATTAAAAACTACATTATTAAATTTTAATATATTAAAAACTGATTTATGTTAACAACAAAAATTTAGACATTTATTTGCTTTAACTAGCCTGGTTTCATATTACACTTGGGATGGAAGTAATAGCTTGGTTGAGTCCATGGTCAGGTAATTTATCGAATTTATATGTTAAAATAACATTATTTAAAAAAAAAGTTTATACTGTTTAATTTTACTCTTTTAATTTGAATAGGATTTAAGTCAATTCAAAATTTGATACATTAATTTTATATCGAACTAAAAAAAAAATGTTAAATCTAATCGTATCATTGGAGTTTGAAATTTGTTGAAGTCAATGTGAAATTTTTTGGACGAACATATAAATTAGGTTATTGAGCATTTTCACACTGAAGTTCCAGACGCACTCTGCTGGAATTTCTGTCAAACTTTTAACTTACGTTGTTCCTGAGCTAACCTGATATTTGAAGCAAAGATTATGTTGTGTATATTTTAATAATCTTCTGGCAGGAGTAGGACCATCCTGTGTACCAAAGTGATAAAAGATGTTTTTTTCCTCAACCCTAAGATTAAAGCGGGGGATGTCAATTGATTTATGGGACAGATCCAAAAGGAGTTCAAACTTAAAAGGAAATATATATTTTGAAGATCAACTTGTCATATGCACATGCTTTTTATTTCAGATGCAAAAGAAAAAATGTCAAGTTATTTCATGTTACTCAGATAAATGAATCATTTTAATCATTAAGTAGAAAAAAGAAGTATATTTCATATATATATATATATATGACACGTTAAAAAGTTAATATTATAAATTGAGTCAACCTTCCTTGCAGATAATTGTTTGTGTTAACCTTCACTCACAAAATAACATGAAAAGAGTAGTAGGATCAGAATTGATTAATTAAGCAAAGAGACGATGAATTTGATCTGATTTATTAAATATAACAAATTATATTTAAATCGATAGAATTTTGAAATAAATTAAATAATTAAATAATTAAATAATTCAAAATAATGTTATTTTAAAATTTTAAAATAATATAATTTAATATAAATATCATAATTTAAACTCGAATAATTAGTTGTCACACTTAATTAAAATAGTTGATAAATAAAATAAATTAGTTGAACTTTAACGTATACGAATACATTTCAATTCACTAAAGAGATTTTTTAGGTGTAATTAATTGGGAGTAAAGTTATTAATATTAATTAATTTAAATTTTTAAAATAATTTATTTGATTATAAATTATTTATTAATTAGATAAAATATTTAAATTATATAATTTATAAATTATTATATATATATATAATTTATTTAATGCACATTCCAGTAATAATAATCACGGATACTATTATTAAAAAATAAAACAATAAATAAAGAATGTGGCAAATGACCAAATGTTGGATGGGTTGGCATTTGGGAAGTTAGTTGGGGTAGTTGGTAGATTTAGAATGCAATAAACTCTGTTAGACTTGGACTGCAATGACCTTTCCACTTCAAGAAAAAATATTGACTACTTAGTAGTATTGAAAACGAGTTTATTACCATTGAAAAAATAACAATGAGTGAATAAACCGCTTATATTATATAATATAAGAATAACATATCTAAAAGTATATAATTTTTAAAGATTTTTTAATTTATTGTCTAATTTCTAAAAAATTTTAATTTATTTACGAACATTTTAAAATTTATAAAAATGAAGTCAAAATGTTATTTTGACTGGTATTGCGTGCCTATCAAAATCAAATGTCACGTAGATATAAATTTATTACTTACATAAGTTAAAACAATATTTTAACTTAATTTATACAAATTTTGAAATATTAATCACAAAATTAAAATTTTCATCAAGTTTGATGTTAAATTAAAAAAATTCTAAAGAATCCAATAAAAAATTTTAGTATGATATCTCTATATTATATTTTATAACTTGCATTTAATTATTTATTTAATATATTTAAAAATAATAACTATAAAATTTTTTGTTTTAAAGTAATAATGCATTGACTGGACTACATGTAGGTCCTCAAGAGAGTTACTCTCTTTGGCTATTAACAGATTGCATTAATTATTAGCTGATTCTATCAGCAGCTAGCTAATAGTTTATTAATATAGCTGATAACATTAGCTGTTTATTAAAAATGTTTGGTAAAATTAGTCACTTAGTATTAGCTGTTTATATGTAAAATGACTTTTGAGGTCATAATTTTAAAAAAATTATAAGAATATGAGTATTATATCATAGTAATACACGAAACAATATTACATATTTAAGACAAAATGTACTTTTTTATGATCTTTTTCACATATTCTTGACCATAGAAAAACTGTGCTTAACAATATTATTCCATATAATCGGAGAAGCTAGAGAATAAAGACAAAAAGATCCTTAGCAGAAGGGCAATGTTTGATTATTGTTGCCAACGTTGACACATGGAAAGACTAGAGATAGACTAGAGAGGAAAGAGCGAGAACACAATAATTATTAACACATAATTTTTATCATCTAACACCAAAACGTTTTTATTAAGCAACTTTTTAAAAATCAGCTGATTGGGTTTAATCAGCTAACCTAACCAGCTGATTATCAGACATATTTAATAGTTGTTTGACATGGTCAAACAACCATTACTCTTCAATAAGCTAAAAAATCGCTAATAAGCCATTCTCCAGAGGAGGCCTATGACCTTGTTT
>JAOQMM010000173.1:32662149-32676478 GCA_027563515.1 Erythroxylum platyclados
TCAAACAACCATTACTCTTCAATAAGCTAAAAAATCGCTAATAAGCCATTCTCCAGAGGAGGCCTATGACCTTGTTTGACAATTAACGGATTACATTAGTTATTAGCTGATTCTTTTAACAGTTAGCTAACAGCTGATACTATCCACTGATTTGACCAGCGGATAGCATTAGCTGTTTATTAAAGATGTTTGGTAAAATTAACTATTTAGTATTAGATATTTAGTTGTAAAATGACTTATAAGGACATAACTTTAAAAAAATTATAAGGTAACAATTAAATATTTAATTTTTCAAAAATTAAAATTTTAACTATAATAAAAAATAGATCAAAAATGAAAATTTAATAATGTTTCATGCATAATTCGTAAACATAACACAGTATCATACATGGCACTATTCATAATAATTAATTATGCTATAGTGTCATGCATGGCACTGTAGCATAATTAATAATAATTCTTATGCTAGCATTGTAGCATAATTAATAAAAGTTCAATTATGCCAAATTATAGCACAATTAATTAATTGTAATTAGGCATAAATTGACTTGCAAAAATTAATTAATGTATAGCTTTGTTTATTTAGGAGAGTATAATTGATTTTCCACTTGCACATATTTAGCTAAAGATGAAAATGCCGCTATTGGAGAGCTTTTCTAAAATTAGCGGTTTCGGATAAATCCGCTAATTATTCATCTTCTTACCAAAGAAAAATTTCTACTGTTTGAAATAGTCAAACAATTGAGAGATTTGAATTAGCTAAAAAGTAGCTTCTTCGATGTTCACCAAACGCAACTTATATGTAGACAAAAGGAGTGATATAGAAGCATTGTTTCTATCATATTTATATGCATTACATTGACCGCTCACTCACCAAGTAATTTATGAAAGGCCTAATTGAACGACTTTATTGTATAAAATGTAATTATGTCTTAATCACTTACTTGCAACCGTTGAAATGAGATAGGTTTACAATAATTATCCTTAAATTTCATTAACAAATGCAAGTCAACTGGATGGCTTTGATACAAAGGAAATTCACTGAAATTATAGGTAAAATACACGTATATTATTTATGATTTTGCTATAATTTTTTTAAAATTTTATTTTAATTTAATATTATAAATAAATCCTCATATACACATATCTATTAGCTTTTTTTGGTTAAAATTTGATAGAATTAATAAGTGAAAATATATCAATGTCAATTTTATTAAAATTTCAATAAAAATATTATATTGTAATTAAAAAAGCCAATTTATAGAAAAGAAACGTGTCATTATCCTTATAAATGGCCTACTGCATAATTCGAAACAAATAAAATTATAATTTTGAATTGAATTATTATTATTATTATTATTATTATTATTATTATTATTATTATTATATTTTGTACTATATTACCTATGTTAAAGATGGATGCAAAAGTTGAATGATTTCTTAATAAAAAAAATTAGGCAACAATTTTTGTTGGAATGAATCAAGTTAATTTTTTAAAATTAGAACACTTTTATTACAATACCATTGTTCATTAATATTAGCATTCTCATCCATTAGTAAGGACGGTAATGACTTGGGTCAACCTCGAATATGTAATTTTGTATTCAAGTTTGCGTTCAACTTTTGCTAATTAAATATATATTTTAATTTTGAAAATAAAAACAAATTCATTTTTATTATAAAATATCAAACTTTATGTTTAGTTAAGCAGTTTGAACTTGAGCCTAATTTAAAACTTGAGAATTTAGAAAGAAAAAAGTTTGAGTTAAACTTGAAATTCGATTAAGTCCTACCTATTTACTTTGAATCTAATTGAGTCCGGTTGGACAAACCTTGCGGTTCTTATATACTAAAATGTTAAATCTAAATATTGGCACAACTCTTTACACTTTCCAAAAATAGGTATGTGAAATCACTATATATGTTGTACACCTAAAACCTTGTTTGTAGTTACATGAAAAAAAAAACAATAATCGAAATTATTTAAAATTGGAAGTTAAGGGTTGGTGGTTGCCAATCCCAAGTTGGAGACTATACAACAATCTTATCATTTGTATTATGACATAATCATAATTAACAGCAAAATTTATTTGTAGATCTGATAAATTATCTAATACATACTTAAAAAATAATTATAAGTTATATTATTATTAAAAGATAAAAATAAAAAAATGTACAATCAATTATAAAACATTATTATTAATTAATTTTAAATTTAGTCTTGATCTATTAAAAAAACTCTTGCTAATCAGCCATTAAACAACCAAAAAATAAAATTGCTAGTCAAAGCTGACCACCTGAGACCTAAAATAGCTCCTACCAGACCGGTGTCACGTCTCCTTAATCCTCCGCTTGTTTCTTTATAAATTCTATAGCGTACTTCCCAACTTTCAACTAACCAAACCACTAAGTAAATGTAAATAGGAAACGAATATAAAACAAAATGAAATCTACGTAATAAATGATTAGAAATATGTTCAAATCAGTAATGAAATTAATAAATAATTCAATTTTGATATCTAATTTCTGTTAATTTTATTTTCAAATGAAAAGATCTAATTGATGATAAAAAAGATAAAAAATAGAAAACTCAAATGTGATTTTATTTATTTTAAAAATTATAGTCATTATTTTGAATTATTAAACATTATAAGCACCTACAATATTTATATTGTATAATAATGTCACAATAATTAATTATACGAAATTTAGAATTAATATAAATTGACAAATTTTTAATATAAAATTTTGTTGACTTTTTAATTAGTGATTAAAATAATAAGAATTTATTTTTACACAAATGATAAGAATTTTTTTTATTTTATTCATGAATATAAGTATGAAAAATATTTAAATATTTAATAAATTTAATTTGATTAAAGTTATTATTATATTAAAAGTTGAGTGAATTCAATTAAGGGATGTAATTAAAAAGTTTGACGAATCAATATTAAAAATAAATAAATTAACAAAAAAACATAATAATAATAAAGCAATGATGGCGATCTATTTCTATTGCGAGCTAACTAACATATGCCACGTGACCCAGCTCACTTCTCTACATTTTATCTCTCCTTCCCTTCAAAATCATTCTCTGTACCGGTGTGGTGTGGTCTGGTGTTCTTGGTAGTGGTGGTGGTAGATGCAATTTGGCTCTATTTAAGTACGTACCCATATCCGCTATTCTCACCATTCCTTCTCCCGTTAATTTATGCGACTTCCTCGAGGCTTGGTCTGGCTTTGGTGTTGTTTATAGAGAGAGTGAATTCACGAGGTAGATCTCTGTCTGTGTGTTGTATGTCTCCTACACTTTGCTAAGTCACCAGTCCTTCAATATAGAGATGTACCTACCATCTTAGATCTACTACTGCAACTCTTCCCATCGTCAATTCCCATTTTTGTCTCGTCACGGTGTCGTTTCTAAGTCGGCTCTGGTTTTCTGGGACTCTTTTTTAACCACCCATTTCGTGGTTGTGTGCATTGACTTGGTCTATTATTTCGTAGAGCAAAAGATCCGACGCTGGTGTTTGTTTGTTCTGTCTTTCTGATTTTTGGGCTCTGACCACATTGGCGTTTTTTTGGTTCTGGGTTAGTGAGATCTGGTACGTTGTTGGTTTCTTGTTAGGTGTGGTTTTGGTTGTTAGGACTAGAGTGTGGATCGTTGGCTACTGGATGGTGGATCTGTATGTGTTAGCTTTTCCTTTTTCGCTGAATTGTATTGATCAGGCATGTGTAAGCTGGTCACTTGTTAGGTGGTAGGTTAGGTAGATGTATCAGTCTTGTAGTAATAGGATCTAAATTGCTTTACACGTCTGTTTTGACTTCTTGATTCCTAAGGAATACTGCAAATGTTTGAATTGGGGAGTTGGTTGGTCGGCTGTTTTTTGGGAAAATAATTCGAAAGCTTGAGACTTTCTTGTCTGACTTTCCAATTACTGTGTTGGGTCGATTCATTTTGGTTAGTTCATCAGGTGTTGCGGAGAACTATACAGTAAATCTGTTTTTTTTTCCCCCTTCTTCACTTGGACATTTACCATTTCTGATGTGTATACATGGGTTGCATAAACTTGATCCTCGTATAAAGATTTGCGTACGTAGCTTGAAGAATATTGATGCTAGTTCTTTCAACAGGTCTGCTGAATCTAATCCATGGCGACTGGACAACTCTTCTCTCCCACTACACAAGCTCTGTTCTATAACTATAAGCAGCTTCCCATCCAACGCATGCTTGATTTTGACTTCCTTTGCGGTATGTGGTACTTTTCCATTATTTTCCAGGAAAGATGCTAAAGGTTAATTTTTGCATTTCTTGGATTTTTCTTTGTAAGCAATGTTAATTCTGAGTTTGATTCTTATTGTAATTTTTCAGGAAGGGAAACGCCGTCTGTTGCCGGGATCATTAATCCCGGCTCTGAGGGATTTCAGAAACTGTTTTTCGGTCAAGAGGAAATTGCAATCCCTGTTCATTCAACGTAAGTTATGATTGAAGGGAAACTGTTCTCATTGATCTATTGGGATGAATTCTTTTATTTGTCCCTGTTACTGTCCGATATACTTGTCTTTTGTTTTCTGTAGGTACTACTTTTATTTGCATGTTTTTGGAATGTTTAGTATTGATCTGTTTACAGCTAAAGCTTTTAAATGATAAGTTGTTTCTATCTGTTCATGAGGTTTTTGATACAGATTCTATAGTTTCAGGCTTAAAATTCTCTTACATCTGTTGTGATTTATTTGCAGAATCGAGGCCGCTTGTACCGCACATCCAACTGCTGATGTATTTATAAACTTCGCATCATTCAGAAGGTTAGAATTTGTTTACTCACTGGTCTCCTAGATTGCAAAGATCACTATATGCATTCCTAGTAATGGTGTCCATATTCTAATTGGTATGCAGTGCTGCTGCATCATCAATGTCTGCTCTGAAACAGGCCACCATTCGCGTTGTGGCTATAATAGCTGAGGGTGTTCCTGAGTCAGACACCAAGCAGCTTATTGCATATGCTCGGGCTAATAATAAGGTGAGTGTTATGATATGAAAGTACTTGGATTAAGATATTTGAATGCCAGCAAAGCTTAATTCATCTTATTCATATCTTATGGTGTTAACATAAGTATTTCTGTTGTGGCTTTTTTTATCTGTAGAGTTCAATCCTTTGTCATAACTTTTGGTGAGTGTTATGCAGGTTGTCATCGGCCCTGCAACTGTGGGAGGCATCCAAGCTGGAGCATTTAAGATTGGTGATACTGCTGGAACTATAGATAACATAATTGCTTGCAAGCTTTACCGTCCTGGTTCTGTTGGATTCGTCTCCAAGTCCGTATGTTCTTAATCCTCTGCTCATCCATGACATGCAAATTAAATTTTCTACTCATAGTGCCTGTGAGCTTTCTTTTGAACTGCATATACTTATATTAAATGTTAGATTGTTTAATTTTTTTGTCTCACTTGCAAGTCATTGCCATTTGAGTATGGAAATTGATTTGTGTTGTATATTTCTTAAGTGATGTAGCTGGAATCTAATCTGAAATTCTTAGGGCAGGTTATTATATGCAAGATTCTTTTTGATTGTCATGATAATCAATTGCTTAGTTTTTGTTTAGGAGGGATATGGCATAAACTGGGTGGTCTTTTAGTCCCGAAATTAAATTAATGCGTAGCCGTTTTAAAAATAAACTTGCCAACTGTTTGCTTCTTACTTTGTCAATTTCCTTTTACTGACCAGTGCAATCTATCGACAGTTCTGATAATGATCCTCTGGTCCTCATTGCAGGGTGGCATGTCAAATGAGATGTATAATACAATTGCTCGTGTGACTGATGGAATTTATGAAGGTACCTCAATGATTCTAGTATATTGTCTAGATTGGTTATATCAGATAATTTGAATCTAAGTTCAACTTGGATATGTTTTTCTGGAATTTCATAGGTATTGCAATTGGAGGAGATGTGTTCCCCGGTTCCACTCTTTCCGATCATGTTCTGCGATTTAACAACATCCCACAGGTATATTGTTGTTCATATACTTTGAGGAGAGTATTCCTGTTTAGTTCCTAACCATCTTGCGCACATAGACTACCATTCTTTTTCTATGGAATGGCAAAGTTGACAGTGTGATTCTTGTGTGCACAACTGTGCCAATTAACTTCCTGTTCCACAATCTACTTTAGATTTTTGCATAATTAATTTTGTGATCAGTGCTTACTTTGACATGGGGAAAAAGTATATAGACAGTCCCAGCACCACATAGCTTATTTCCAATCTGATTTTCTTGTCACCTCAGGTTAAGATGATAGTTGTACTAGGGGAGCTTGGTGGACGAGATGAATATTCCCTTGTTGAAGCCCTCAAGCAGGGAAAAGTGACCAAGCCAGTGGTGGCTTGGGTCAGTGGAACATGTGCTCGGCTTTTTAAGTCGGAAGTGCAATTTGGTCATGCTGTAAGTTTGGTGCTTGATTGTGCTGTTACTATTTATAAAGCAATTGTCATAATCTCTGCAAAACAAGACTTTTCTTAATCTTTCTTGACAGTCGACCAATTCTAATGCAGGGTGCAAAAAGTGGTGGTGAGATGGAATCTGCCCAGGCGAAAAATCAAGCTCTAAAGGATTCTGGAGCTGTTGTTCCCAATTCATATGAATCTTTTGAAGCTGCAATTAAGGAAACATTTGAGAAACTGGTTAGTTTCTGCATGTTTTAAATTCTTTTTTTATTCGCTCAAGCTTCACTTTTGAACTTCAATAAAGATGCATTTCCTTTTATTTAAAGGTTGAAGAAGGGAAGATTTCAGCTGTCAAGGAGGTCACACCTCCTCCAATCCCCGAGGATCTTAACAGCGCAATTAAGAGTGGCAAAGTTCGAGCTCCAACTCATATCATTTCTACCATCTCTGATGACAGAGGTATTCTGTCTTGGATTTACAATTATACTGAAGCTGTTTGTTGGCTAAAATCTTGGTAAAATTAATTCTTCTTTTCCATCCATCTTACAGGTGAGGAACCGTGCTATGGTGGTGTCCCAATGTCTTCTATTGTTGAGAAGGGTTACGGTGTGGGTGATGTTATCTCTCTATTATGGTTCAAGCGAAGCCTGCCACGCTACTGTACCCAATTTATTGAGGCAAGTTCTACGATTTTGAAGCTTTACTTGTGGAACCGATTCTTTTCCTTTACAGAACATGCCCCTTTATTTGTATCTAGCTCAATATTTGACTTGTGATTAGGAGAAAACTATGTTCTCTTCTCAACTTTCTTTATTGTAGAGTTATTGATCTGTGTTCTGTAATCAGATATGCATAATGCTATGTGCCGACCATGGTCCCTGTGTCTCTGGTGCTCACAACACTATAGTGACAGCAAGAGCTGGAAAGGACTTGGTTTCAAGCCTTGTTTCAGGTGAAAAAACAAGAAATTTAATTGTTTCCTTTTATTTCATGGATAGGCCTGTCTACCAAAATTTATGGATAAGAGTTTCTGGAGCCTATAACATTACTTGTGATCTCTCAAACAGGTTTGCTCACGATTGGTCCTCGATTTGGTGGTGCCATTGATGATGCTGCTCGATATTTTAAGGATGCTTATGATAAGGTAAGCTTTAAGGGAATTCTCCACTTGAAAAGCTTTTTCGGTCTATCAAATACATTCTCTGGCAGTTTTTGAGATTCAATGATCCGCTGGTTTGTCATTTGTCAGGGTCTTACACCCTATGAGTTTGTAGAAGGAATGAAAAAGAAGGGCATTCGTGTTCCTGGTATTGGGCATAGGTACTGAGATTTGGTGACCTCTTACATGCTAAAGATTATGCAATACAACTAACAAATTGCAGTCAAAATTTTCGACGATATTTTAATCCTTCAGTTTTTTTTTTTTTCTTTGTAAAAAGGATAAAGAGAGGCGACAACAGAGACAAAAGAGTAGAGCTCCTACAAAAATTTGCTCGTACACACTTCCCCTCAGTTAAGTACATGGACTATGCTGTTCAAGTTGAAACCTACACTCTCTCAAAGGCCAATAACTTGGTACTTAATGTCGACGGTGCGATTGGATCGCTTTTCTTGGATCTTCTTGCTGGCAGTGCAATGTTTAGCAAACAAGAGATTGACGAAATTATTCAGATTGGCTATTTGAACGGGCTTTTTGTCTTGGCACGATCCATTGGTCTGATCGGGTGAGTTGGTTTTCATTTCAAACCTCTTGTTTTATTGTCTTGGATATGTGCAGTTTTTGGTTTCTGGGCTATGTGCAAACCATTAAGCCCTCATCATGGGCTTGGAAATTTAACTGATGGTTGCCCAGATGGTTAAAGATTTGGGAACATATTTACTGGTTTCCGCATTATGAGTTATCTACTTGCTAAGCAGCAAATGAATGGTGCTGATAAAAAGGTTATGTGTTTCGTGAAAAACCGTGTTTAAGGATGATTAAACCTTATATCTACTTCATGTTCAAGACATATGTGCTCTTGCATCTAATCAGGAACTCATTAAATTCCAATTTCAGGCATACATTCGATCAGCAGAGGTTGAAACAGCCGCTCTACCGTCATCCGTGGGAGGATGTTCTCTACACCAAGTGAGAAAAATCTTAAAATTGTCGAACGGCTTTTGACGGGGATTTTGGTTTCGAAAAATTTCTGTAGTCTGCAATTTGCTGGGGTTGTTGTTCCATTGTTAGGTTATGATGTACTGGTAATATAAGGCCAAGTGCCTGCATTTGTAAGTTGTATGGGAATTCTTTTAAAAGATACTTCCAAGTCGTTAGTAAAAGGCTCTCTCTACGTTTCTGATACAAAGAGAACAAGTTTTACTTGGTAGGGATTGAATCATTGAATGTGCTTGGAATATTATCATTACCCTATCTGATGAGAATCTGCTCATCATCAATGTTGGATTGTCCACCAAGTACTTGAAAATGAAAGCAAGTGAAAATGAAGTTCATTATCAATGAATAGTACATCTCTTCTTCAATTTGAAAAGTACACTGAACCTGTCTTATAATACAAGAACAAAAGGACATGTTTATCTTACCTTTTTTCACGGTATATATTGCACTTGCAATTCAGCAATTTCGTAATGGAATATGATGCCATTTGAAATGTTTTGAGTCTAAATTGATCTATTAATTCTAATCAATAAATAAGTTAAATTTTAAAAGTTGAATTTAAATATTTTATAATTTCTATTTCAGTCAATTTTTATTTGATTCGAATAAGATTTACAATTTAGATTAGGATAATTTAATTTTTATTTAAATCGATCAAAAATTGAATTTTCCTTTGATTCAATAAAAATTCAGATTAAAATAAACTTAATTTTTATTTAAATTAAACAAAATTGAGATTAGAATGAAACAATTTGGGCAGAATTCGAATTAGAATGATATTTTTTTGTTTGATAGTTAAGTAGAGTTCCAATCGAACCAAATTATGGTTCCTAGAATGGGCAGACGGGTGCGGATTTCTGCAAGCATCACGTGGGCCTGAATGTGGATTCTATAGAAAGTAGGGGTAAATCACGTGGGCATGAAACTCTACTGTCCCCTACCCCATCGGCCGACATAAACTTGAGATGGAAATTCATTACAGACAGCGTACAACATTAAACACTTCCTTCGACATGTTTTTAAAACATTATTCTTTGTTTAATTTTTTTATAATAAGATAATCCGCTATTTTTAAACAAAAACTTTAAGGTAGTGTAATAAAAAACTATGAGTGTATAAATTTACATCAAATGCATGCAACATGGGATTAATGCTCTATAAAGGATAAGTTGGCATTAATTAGAAAATGACCTTTCCAATGATACTGAAGTTAACCTTAAACAATAATAGGCTAATTCACTAAAATTCATAAAATATTAAGTTTAGCTCCAGTCTCAATCTTAATAAAGATAATGGCTTTATAGCCGGAATAATAATTTTTTAATAATAATTAAGAGTGATTTAATTAATACAACTTAATTTTTGGATAATTACTCATTTAAAGATTTTATATTCTAATAATAATTAGAGGATATTTTATTTTAATAATATAAAATATAAAATAAATACATTAAAATCGTAAAACTTTAGTTATTTCAAGACCTTCCCTCTAAAAACTATATTATACATAACTTTAAATTGTAATATATAATTTATAAGACATAATTTTTATATACAACGTCCATTATTATAAGATATATATATATATATATATATAATTATTAGTTGAAAGAAAACTAAATAATAATTAAAAAATTGAATTTCTTCTACTACAATCTTAACTTGCACGAATTCTAAGTGTTTGACAAATTAAAGGAGATCTAAATAATATTGAAAATTCTTGAAACTCCTATACTTTTGCTCAATTATTAAAAACAAAAAGGTGACGACACAATAAATAAAGTTGAAAAAATAATAAAAATATCAACTTCTCAACATCGAAGCAACAATGTCATGCTCTCCATCGCGCACCAACCAACCGTACCATGACAAGACATTCACCCTTTGTGTGCCCACCATTGAGCATACAACTAAAAAGTCAAATAAAAAAGATGCTAAAAAATTTTCAAATTTGCCAAAGATGGATCAACAATTTTTATAATGTTTTATAATATTATTTGATTACTGTATCGTGGTTATCATTATCAACGTTAATACTAGGTTAAAATTTTACTAATCCGATAATATGAAACTTTATTTCTATCTAATAAAAAGATTATTTTAATATAATAATATACAATACGTCACAGCAATATTATTTGATTAATATATATTAATTATTAATTTATTTTAAAATATATAATTTATAAATTACTAATAAATAAAAAATTGAATTGATTTGTCATATTTAATTACAAAATTTTTTAATTAATTAATAAATTTTATTATGAAAATAAGTTAATATATTAATTAATTAATTAAATTTTATAAACTAAATTAATAATTTTTTAAATTAAACTCTACTTTTTAATATAGTTTATTTTTTAATCTTATTTCAAAATTTTTAGTTTTATTTAATATTTATTATATTTTTGTTCGACACATGATAAAAGAAAAATGTACAAGAAAAGAAAGATATGAAAAGAGATTAACTATTTGCTTTTTTTTTTTAATCTGAAAATCACACCAAACCAAAATTATCAAATCATCCAAATGACAATTTAACACCGCTTGTTTGTTCTCCACCAAAACCAAAACCAAAACCAAAACCGAAATCAGCCTCTGTTTAGTTTTTCCCATTTACTCAGAAGCCAAACAGAGGAGACCAAAAAGGAGCGAACTTTGGGCAGTAACATTGATTCTTCGCCAATCTTTTTATAGCCCATGTGGGGTTTTCTCCTTCTCACACTCTTGTTCACTCTATTCCTCTAAAATTTTCCGAAATTAATTAAAATCCAGAAAGTTTAATGGCCTCAGGTGGTGGCAAAGGAGCTCAGTCGCAGCAACAGAGTCACCACCAACAAGCTCAGTCTTCAGGGACCGGCAAGTTGAGACCTTACTATGGAAACAACAACACAGAGTCTGTGAGCAAAGCGATTGCTCAGTACACCGTTGATGCTCAGCTCCATGCGGTTTTTGAACAGTCTGGCGAGTCTGGTAAGTCTTTTGACTACTCACAGTCAGTGAGAACAACTAACCAACCAGTCCCTGAACAGCAAATCACTGCATATCTATCAAAAATCCAACGGGGTGGTCATATTCAACCTTTTGGTTGCATGATCGCTGTCGACGAAGGGTCTTTTAGGGTAATTGCTTACAGCGAAAATGCATGCGAAATGCTTGGTTTAACTCCTCAATCAGTCCCTTCTTTGGAGAGACCGGAAATTCTGTCAATTGGGACTGATGTGCGTACCCTTTTCACGCCTTCTAGTGGTGTTCTGCTGGAAAGGGCATTTGGGGCAAGGGAAATAACGTTGTTGAACCCGGTTTGGATTCATTCTAGGAATTCTGGTAGACCCTTTTATGCAATTTTGCATAGGATTGATGTTGGAATTGTTATTGATTTAGAGCCTGCCAGAACAGAAGACCCTGCTTTATCTATAGCAGGAGCTGTACAGTCACAGAAATTAGCTGTTAGAGCAATTTCTCAGTTACAATCACTTCCCGGAGGGGATATCAAGTTGTTGTGTGATACTGTTGTGGACTGTGTTAGAGAGCTCACTGGGTATGATAGAGTAATGGTGTATAAGTTTCACGAGGATGAGCATGGTGAGGTTGTGTCTGAGAGTAGAAGGTCTGACTTGGAACCGTATATTGGTTTGCATTATCCTGCTACAGATATACCTCAGGCTTCACGATTTTTGTTTAAACAAAATAGGGTTAGGATGATTGTGGATTGCCATGCGACACGGGTTCGTGTTATTCAGGATGAAGGGCTTATACAGCCTTTGTGCTTGGTTGGTTCCACTCTTCGTGCCCCTCATGGTTGTCATGCTCAGTATATGTCTAATATGGGTTCCATTGCATCATTAGCCATGGCTGTGGTTATTAATGGAAATGAAGAGGAAACTATTGGCAGTAGGAACTCAACGAGGCTTTGGGGCTTGGTTGTTTGTCATCACACTTCAGCTAGGTGTATTCCGTTTCCACTCCGTTATGCATGTGAGTTTCTAATGCAAGCTTTTGGACTGCAGTTGAACATGGAGTTGCAATTAGCATCTCAGTTATCCGAGAAACATGTTTTGAGGACTCAAACTCTGTTGTGTGATATGCTTCTTCGTGATTCCCCTACTGGCATTGTTACCCAAAGTCCAAGTATTATGGACCTTGTGAAGTGTGACGGGGCAGCACTTTATTACCAAGGGAAGTATTATCCTTTAGGTGTTACCCCAACTGAAGCACAAATAAAAGATATTGTGGACTGGCTGTTGACTTATCATGGAGACTCCACTGGCTTAAGCACAGACAGTTTAGATGATGCTGGTTACCCTGGGGCAGCCTCACTAGGTGATGAAGTTTGTGGAATGGCTGTTGCATATATTTCTAAGAGAGATTTTCTGTTCTGGTTCCGTTCTCATACTGCAAAGGAGATCAAATGGGGTGGTGCAAAGCATCACCCAGAGGACAAGGATGATGGACAGAGGATGCATCCTCGTTCTTCATTCAAGGCATTTTTGGAAGTGGTGAAGAGCCGGAGCTTGCCATGGGAGAATGCAGAAATGGATGCCATTCACTCTTTGCAGCTTATTCTGCGGGACTCATTTAAAGACCCAGAAGCAACCAATTCTAAGGCTGTCATACGTTCCCAGGTTGGGGATTTGGAGTTGCAAGGAATGGATGAGCTCAGCTCAGTTGCAAGAGAAATGGTAAGATTGATAGAGACTGCAACTGCTCCAATATTTGCTGTAGATGTTGATGGGCGTATAAATGGATGGAATGCAAAGGCTGCTGAGCTGACTGGCCTCTCAGTTGAGGAAGCCATGGGCAAGTCTCTAGTTCATGATCTTGTTTACAACGAATGTGAAGAAACTGTTGACAAGCTTGTTTACCGCGCTTTAAGAGGTATCCTTATTCTGTCCAAAGTGATTGAAAGTTAATAAAGAGATTTTCTTGAGCCAACAAAGAATTATAGTTGTATATGTAATTATGTGCCGATTGAATTGCAGCAATCAGTCAATTAAGTAGGTTTAACCTTGATATTGATTTGAAGAGTTATGGCTTCAACATTTGGGAACAGCATTTCTCATGGATTTGACTTTTTTGGTGACTGGCTTTGATAGTTTTTAGATTTGCATATGTTACCATATGACTCTTTTTAACTGAAACAGGTGAAGAAGATAAGAATGTGGAGATAAAACTGAGGACATTTGGCTCTGGACATCCAAAGAAGGCAGTTTTTGTGGTGGTGAATGCTTGTTCTAGCAAGGATTACATGAATAATATAGTTGGAGTCTGCTTTGTTGGTCAGGACGTAACTGCTCAGAAAATGGTAATGGACAAATTTATCCACATACAAGGTGACTATAAAGCTATTGTCCATAGTCCCAATCCTTTGATCCCTCCTATATTTGCTTCAGACGAAAACACATGTTGCTTGGAGTGGAACACTGCTATGGAAAAGCTCACAGGCTGGGCTCGTGAGGAAATAATCGGGAAGATGTTAGTTGGGGAGATCTTTGGCAGTTGCTGTCGACTCAAGGGTCAAGATGCATTGACAAACTTCATGATTATCTTGCATAACGCAATTGGGGGACAGGACACAGACAAGTTTTCTTTTTCCTTTTTTGATCGGAATGGAAATTTTGTGCAAGCTCTTTTGACAGCAAACAAGAGGGTGAATATGGATGGCCAGATTATTGGAGCCTTTTGCTTCTTGCAAATTGCAAGCCCTGAATTGCAGCAAGCTTTGAGAAT
>JAOQMM010000173.1:32727616-32738534 GCA_027563515.1 Erythroxylum platyclados
TTCCACCTAAGGCATTTAACACCATGTAGTTCACTCAATTTTTCATCTCATTCAAAGTCACAATTGCATAAGTTAAAACACAAATATTGCACATTTACACAATAATCACATAAAAAACACCTAGACCCGGAAATGATCAGTTGAATGCATCTGACACTCTAGCATTATTCTAAATCACAATTTAAGCATATGTGTGTGTATGTTAAGCATGTATATGCAATGCAACTCACAAATAGGTATATGAAATGACTCTTTGAACAGTGGATTCTTATATTTAAGAATCGGGTCACTACACTCTTAACTTATAAACACATCCACATGATTTCCCTAGGTACCATATCATAAGCCTCTTTAAGTCAATAAAAACTATATGTAGGTTACGTTGTTTTTCCTTGTAAGATTCAATTAATCTTCTAAGGAGAAGTAAAACTTTTGTCGTGGACCTTCCTAGTATGAAATCAAACTGGTTCTCTGAGATAGATGCATCCTTGCTCATTCTCTTCTCAATCAACTTCTCTTATAACTTCGTGGTGTGACTAAGTAGTTTGATACCTCTATAGTTGTTACAATTTTATATATCCTCTTTTTTCTTGTATAGAAGAATTAGTATACTAAGTCTCCACTTATTCGACATTTTTGGCAAACTTAAGGATCACATGAAAGAGTTTGGTTAGCTAAGTAAAACCCTTGTCTCCTAGACTCTTTCGTAATTCTATAAATATCTTATCAAGCCCTATTGCCTTTCCACTCTTTATCTCCCTCAAAATTCTTTTAATTTCTTCCCTTTTGATTTGTCAATAACAAGTAAAGTTACCTAGACTTTTCTGTACTTCCATAAATACCTTATTAAGTCCTACTACCTTTCCACTCTTTATCTCCCTCAAAGTTCTTCTAATTTCTTCCCTTGTGATTTATCAGCAACAAGTAAAGTTACAATACCTGTTGGACGTGCTAAGATCACTTAAAGAGATGTTGTCCTCGACGCCTTCATAAAAAAAGCTATACAAATATCTCTACTATCTTCTCTTGATGTCATTTTCAGCCACGAGCACCCACTCTGTTTCATTTTTTATACAATGAACTTGATTTAAGTCTCTTACTTTCTATTCCATAGTTCTTTCAACTTAAATATATTAATTTCTTCATCTTTAATTTTCAATTATTGGTATAATTTTTTCTAAGCTTTAATTTTAGATTTTAAAACTATCTTCTTCGCCACTTTCTTCGTCAGTTTGTAACTTTCTCTATTAACTACCCTCTTGATCTTAATATTTTCTTATACATCTTCATTCTACCACTAAGGCTCTTTCTTACTACCCTTAGGCTCTGTTTGGTTGGATGTTAATTAATGTAATGGAACGGAACGAAACGGAATGATTTATAACAGAATGTAATATAATATAGTGAAACGTTGTTTAGGAGGGATGGAAGGGTTCATAATGTAATGTAGTGAAATGTTGTTTGGAAGATAAATGAAATGGAATGTAACGTATAATAAATAACTATTATACCCTTATGTAACAAAACATATTAAAAAAACAGTGATTGAATTAAAAAAACTGTGAATGCATGAGAGGCAAGTCACTAGTGACTTGTTACTCATGGTTTTGACATGTTAAATCACAGCCGTGACCGTGACACCTCTTAAATCTGACAAACACCCGAATAACATCGACTCTCAACGATACTCGTACATACTGCTGACGACACTGACGACGAAGGAGCACAATTGACTATCGACGTCGGTCTTGCTTGGTAAAAGGCGAGGGTATATTAGGTAGTCTTATGTTATTAGTTTACGTTCCATCACAAACCCCTCGATTCGGGGAGTTTGTGAGTTTCACTGTTACGATGGAATGGAATGTAAATTGAAAATCTCTGAAACCCTCCGCTTCTATTCCCTTCCATTGTAAAACTTCATTCTAAACGATGGAATTGTGTTACGTTCCATCCCCTTCTATTATAAACTCCTCAATCAAACAAAGCCTTAGACGTTTTAGAAACATTAAAGATCTTTTTAGCTGCATACTTTCATTAGTATGGACTAAAATTAAATAAAATAGTCAACATTATGAACCTCTTTGAAGCGGTAATAGACACTCACTCTTTTTCTAGGTTGACTTGCATTTTAAAAAGCTCCTATAAAATTGTTAAGAGGAAACGTAGACGACGTCGTTGAAGAAACTTACACTTACGTAACTGGGCCTCGTAAGGCCCATACCATAATAATTTGTTATTGATTTTGAACGCCCAACTATAAATAACTCCTCCCGCCAAAAGAAGAAAAGCGAAACGAAAAAGAACACCCCCGATCTTCCGATCTCTCTCTCGAATCTCCGTTAAAGAAGTCTCAAAGGTTTTGCTTCTTAAATCACAACCCCTCATACGTATCGCTTGTTTGAATTTCAGTTATTCTCATTCGATCGTCTTCTTTTGCAGGGAAGATCCAACGGTTACTAAAGATGTTTCCGATTTATCTCCGGTTTCGGAGATTCGCGACTCCGATCACACGTTCAAGCTGTAGAAGTTGATCGCGCACACTTCAAGAAGATTGTTCTTGCCTTTCCTTTCAGCACGAGAATCATTCGGTATAGTTCTTGCCTTTCCTTTCAACTTGAGAATCATTCGGCATAATTTTGTGTCTGTGTGTTTTTTTTCTCACAATTGTTAACACAATTTGTTCTTAATTATTTGTCTTTTGATGTTCATAGTTACTAGCTATACTTTGATGGTGCTGAATGCTGCTGCTGCTATATAATTTGTTCTTGTTTTCTATTTTTCAAGCTCTCTTTATTGTAATGGTAGTAGAGACAAGCTAAACGCTGGACAACGATTATCTTTGATAATTTCAATTATTGTTATCGTTCAGTCGTTGTACAAACTGTTTGGATTCTGTTTTTGTGTTCCATAGCTTTGTGTTCACATTGGTTCGTGCTATTTCTCCTTCTAGAGGGAACACTCTCACTCACGCCAACTTCGAGTGCGGCCATTTTGGCAACCCTCCTGAAAAGCTCGAAATCAGGTTCTGAACTCGCATCATCGATACGTGAAGCTTGTAGATGGTTTTCTCATTGCTTGCTGCATTACAGAGGTATGGTTTATTTTCTGATTTTATGAGTTATGTATGTCTTACTTTGCATCAGAAATTTTCACATTGACATTATATTCTGAAATTGACATACTTGGAATTTGTGTTATACTTGGAATTTATGAGTTATGTATGTCTTACTCACATTTCTTTATCAGATCCCAGTCTTTTGTGGGATGTAGTTTTGGTAGTTACTTATTACGTAGTTAGCATCAGAAGGGAAGAAAACCAGCAAAACAAGTTAATAGTTGGGTCAGACTAAACTTAGAACTTGCAGCTTGATCTCGTGTTTGAGTCCGCGGGGTCGTCCAAAATAAAGTCATTTTGAAAAGCTTTACCCAAAAAATTGTCATTTTGGACTGGTAGCCGAGCTGCTCTAATCTTTTGGATGGGTCTCAAATCGGTCCCTCAAGCTCAAGCTCAACTTGAAATCTAAATTGGATTTAATTCGTTGGTTTCAAATTGGACTGGAGCAAGCTTAGACCCATTTGCCATACCTAGTTAACAGTAGGTCTACTGGTTCCTTTGAAGTGAACATGTTAGCGTTAAAACATATCTCTATCTATACTTTTTCCAGCGGAATCTATTAGGTTCCATCTTGATTTGATAAAACTCCGAGCCCATTTTTTCACCCAACAATGTCTATGGTCAACTTTTCTTAGTTGGAAATTGAATTATTTGCTCATCTACCTGTGATTTAATGTACACCTATGAGCCTCTCCGTTCTTTCAATAGCTTGGTTTGCTCCCGTGTCCACACTACTTTGAAGCCTATCCACTACTCTGTTTCAGATTTTGGCCCATGTTGCTCGATGTATTTAAACACCTCAATCAGGCCATAGTTAAATAATCATTCTTTTAACCCATAGAAAAGTCCTATTGGTTGATTAGGTGTGCCTAATATCATCTAGAGGAAAGCATGGGAATCCTGCCCTGATGTTAGTTAAATCATTTAGAGACTGTTGTTTACATAGAACTTGCATAAATTCGACCATTATTATCTGGATTCCACTGAATGTATATTTCTTTTTAAATTCGAACCAACAAAAATAAATTTGTGAACGATTAAAATTTTGTTTCCACTATCAACTGCTTCCACAATTGAGCACATGCAAATTTTTTATTAGATTACGCAAGTGCTGGTGTAACTGCAGAACACTACTTGACATTATTATTTATTACTTTTCTGAAAATGACTTTGTCAATCTGGAATATTGAGCTGAGATATGGTTCTATCTTTGACAATATTGTTGTTATAGTAGCCTAGGAACAATAGAGTAACATGATTCCTGCTTCATGGTCAAACACGATGATAATTTCGAAAAATCTACGAGCAAATACAATGTGTGAAATTCTTGGCGTCAACGACCTAAACTGTCAGAAATAAGAGTTGTTAGAAATACTCTGGACAATTACTCTTTGATGCATAGAATAAGCAGAAGCAAAACAGGTCCATTCTCTCAGTCAAAATACGTTGATGGAGATTGAAAAGGAAACTTGAGACCAGCCTACACCAGTGCACCACAGATCCTTGAGATAAGGCTTCGACTCTCACTTTAGAAGGGCTGGGGTTTAGGACGTTTTTGTTTTATAAAATATCCCATACTAATAAAACAGAAGAAGCCAACCTTTGGTGGTGTAGCAATCAACTCTCACGGTGGGTCGCGTTGAACTTATACAAAATTAAAGTGGTCTCTCAATCATGCAATCATGATCCTTCAAAATCTCGTTAGCTGGCTTATGGACTTGTTCTGAACTTAAATGTTACTCCAAATAAAACGACAACTTAAGACTGCTTGAGAGGCTCTTTTAAGTTGAAGCAGTCAAAGCTTGCAGGAACGAATGGGAAAGAATCCGGAATAAAGACATCATCTGTCACTCTATAGGCTCTTTCTTATAAAGCTTCTTTACGAGGAGACAATAAAGCATCTTATTTGACAGTTGAACAAATCATAACGGGTAAATAAGGAAGTCTTAAACTCATAAGTAGATTTCCAAAAGAAATCGTGCCTTAGCTTGAATTGTATCATTTCTAGCTTGAAGTGTGATTTTATGATGAACATTATCTTATTCCTGTATCTAGAAATCAAAATTAAGTGGGAGAAGGGAAGACGACATGATGTGCTTCATGACTCCTTTTTTAGTTTAGTGATTATAGAGGGAAACTATTGTAGCTGGGTGTACTTAAAGGCAAAGATTTGTTGTAATCCACCAATAATTTTTTAAGTTTGTTGAGTAAGTATAAAGATCACTCTTTATTGGAAAGAGAGAGGGAAGAGCAAGTTGCACTTAAAAAACCAGAAATTGTTTAGTGTGACCAAAAAGAGCTAGAGCTATTGCCAAGTGTCCCTTTCGTCGATAGGCATCTTTTTCCACAGTCTGGTTAACAACAAGCTAGGGAGTTCGCCACCTTATGAAGGACAATAGTATTTATGTTTGGAGGCTTTAATTCCGAATCTTAGTGCACCATTTTGGAGAAATTCATAATACAGCTTTAATCTTAAGAAGAAATTCTTGCGGGCTACAGCTTATTGTACGGTTCTTGATAATGGCATCATTTCATAATTCTACTGCTTTAACATTGTACTGCAACTAAAACGTAGCGAACTCTCAAGATCTGTGTGAATACGTTCCGCTCCTTCTGTAGCTGTGTTATTGGATGCTATTTTCACTTGATCCTTCTAGGAGACAGTCGTTAGTTGAGCCTGCCGTATTTTGACAATCTTGCCTGCTGATTTCGATAGTCTCTTGACTTTAATAATTTGCACTCAATTCCTGATTAAATTCCAGTCAACTACCCTGCAGGTGTTAACTGTTAATCGAAAGAACAATTGCTCAATTGTGCGGTGCAAAGGAGAATATGTCATAAAAATGATGGTGTAGACTGCAACAAGTTCAAACACACTTCACATGGTTTCTAAATCTCTTCAAATTAGGTTCTATTTGTACTTTCAAGGATTTAGATCTCTAGCTTTAGTCTTATGCCCTTTTCTCGTAGTAATGCCCGACAATATACATGACGAGTTTCGGTCATTAATCTACTTTATCCCCTGGGTCTAGACGTACTCGCCTGAATCGAATTTCTGTCATTTGGTAGTCACCGAACCAACTCCTACTAGACCAAAATTTATAAATCCCTTTATTGAAATCCTCTAAAATGGCGTTATTCTAGTTCAAAAGCTCCTTCACCATGATCAACCACTGCCTGGCAACAACCATGGCTTAAGATTCATCGGACAGGGATTAAATCCTCAATCACTCTTCTCCATCCACATGCAATAATTACCTCACTTTCTGGTGCTGTTCATTGCTCTCACCCTTTTTAAGTGCTTGTTGTTTGATTGTGTCCCGAAAGAGGAGGCATTCTCTCTGGCACCTCATCATGCCTAGCTATTTTATTTATACTCTAAAAATGAATTCTTTTTAAAGCTTTTATCTCAGTACAATGTCCCTGAATTGAAATTGACATACACATGGTACAATGATTTTGGTGAGAAATGAGGATTAGGTTCATGATTACTGCAAGCATTTTGGATAAACTAATGAAATCCTGTTACGGCCTGTCCTGTTTATCTCCAGATGAAATGGGAAATTTGTTTCTTATGTAATAGCCGACACCACCTTGTTTTTTATAATATTAGTGAAATCCGATGGTTTCGGATGATGTATATTACGTGATCTGGGGTAAGCCAATGCCACCCTGCCATTGCATGCTGTGCGTTTGGAAGAAACTTTCAAACAGGTCAAGTATATGAAGAAAAGTAGTGTCAAAGTGGGTGAACCATTCTTATGCTTAACAGTACTTCCCTTGATAAAGTACATAGGTTACATAATTGATTGCGTCCAATGAAAATCTATTGTCCAGGGGATAGATAGGGACCCATCACCAGAGAAATGTGGAACATAACTGTCCACCCCCCACAAAGTTAGCAAAACTCCAAAAACCTCCACAAAACAAAGCCGAAGATGGGAAGGTGCCAGAGAAGCAAACCCACATTGCACATGCATTTCTTTTCATTTTTATCATTTCTTTTTCTGGATCAACACCTCCATTAATCATTGCACGGAATGAATACAAAATATAATAAGGGACCCATACGCTCTATTCCATTAGTGGAAGCCAACACCTCATACATCATCTAGTCGCGCGTCTCATCATCTCATACTCCTTTTAATTCACACAAACTTAACTTTGTGCTTGTAGCCTGCTGTCTCAAATTCTGAAAACTATACCTAATTGCCAAAATTTTTCTGTTAGAATTTGTTACATAGTCAACTAAGAACTGCATTTTTGTTGGTATTACTACGGTTTGCTTTATATCCGTAGAGGATGAAATAGGCTCACGTCAAAATTTAAATTTAAGCGTAATATCCTGAGGTTTCTATTTAACAGTAATTATTATAAATTATTATTAAAAGTTTATAATATTCATCAAACTTATGAGTTAAAAGTCTTATCAACTAGAATTTTTATTTGTGTTTAGTATTTTATCCTCTTACCTGAAAAAGTGAGTGGGAAGTTGAAATAAAAAATATTAAATATAAGTTCGAAAATTAAGAAAAAGAAGTTCTATTTTTTAAGGAGCAGATTAGTGATTATCATAATTATGTCAGCCAATGCCCAGACCTTGATGATAATATGGGGTCTAATCCCAATACTTCACAAATTCAGGATTCAGGAATTGGTAAAGGTGCCTGAAATTTACGTTACAACAACCAGATAACAACAAAGTGAAGGATGGGTTTCGCTGCCCCTAACCCCTTTTTATTTTTCCCCCCCTTCCTGTCAGCACTTTATGTAATGCTGCACATGGAGAACTATTTCAAAGGTAAACGGTGAGACATGTTATGGACAGACAGACACAGACACACACAGGATAGGCAATCTGCTCGGAGATTCCATTTAAGGCCCTTAAATTACTTGTGCATACAGATGATCAACTCATGGTTTATAGTAGGTCACGGGTTACGATTTTACCTAAAACTTGTGTAACATCGTTTAGTTATATAGTAAAAAAATGCTAGATTTCTTGATATTAATTTATTTAAACTTATTATTTAATTCTAAACACTAATTTAATAAATAATTTATAAATCATTATGTACATTCCATGACTACTACCACATTAATAATAAGTCATAAGGGTTAGGTCGGCCTAGACGGGAGACAAGACATATGTAACCGAATGGTGCACCTAGGATGGACCAATCCAGGTGTTGTCTTAACAAAGTTAGTTGATACTATGCTTGTTACTTTACAACATTAGCTTATAACACAAGGTCCTAAATTATGACCATAAGCGGCTGCGGTAGTTGTGAAATATTATATTAAATAATGATTGTAATGGATAAATACATTTTTGATGGTAGTGTAGAGTTCAAAATTTTGCTTGTTATGACTTAAATTAAAAATTAAAAAAAGCCTACGTTTAGACAAAAATTATTTATTTGCATTTATTAATTAATAAAAAGATAATAAATTAAATCATGTTTAATTTTTAAAAATTTTAATTCAGTAATTATTCTTTTAAAATTCATATAAATCAAGTTAAAAATTATTTTTAATGACTACGTGAATGTCAATCTTTTATCTGCATTAGTAAAAATAATATTTCAATATAAGTTTTATAAAATTTAAAAAATAATCACCAAATTCAATACTTTTAAAATTTTAACATAAAATTCAAAAATTAATCACTTTTGAATATGTTATCTTTTAATAAAAAGGTAAATGATATTAATAAGATAAAAAATTAATAATTTAATCTAATTATATTGTTTGCACACAGATTTAAATGTTTAGGATTATATTTTTTTAAAAAAAAGGTTCTAATCATAAAAGTCACCGCCTATTTTACCTAAGCCCTTAGTAACAGAACCCAAGGGCGTAAAAGTATGAAGGAGCTACATCACTCATCACATGGGTAAAAAGCAAAGATTGGTGATAAGAGCGAGCGAGGCAATTATAAAATGTGGGTATTGAGGCGTGCCTTGCTTTGATTCCTTTATAAACCATCGACACGACGGACACCTCACCAACTCATCTCTGTTCCGTTCTTTTTCCGTTCCGTTTCGTTCCTCTCCTCTCCTCTCCTCCTATATATATTCCTTCTCTCTCTCTTTGTCAAAGCTAATCGTCGAAATATCTTCATGTCTCCAATCAATTCATCGCTCTTATAATTCTTGAATCTCGAGTTCTCTGGATCAGGAGTAACGAGAATTTTTGTGAATCGAATCGAATAATCTGGAATTTATCTGCATGGCCTCCACCCAGATCTCGAATCCGGTAACCAACAACGCGAGCACCGATCGGTTCAGGAGAAAAAAGAAGAAGAAATCTCTAGAAGCACTGTCCAAACAGATCCAAACACATACACAAGCTCAATGGAAGACAGAAGCTCAGCAGAAGGTCTACTCCGATAAACTCATTCAAGCCTTGAGCCAAGTTAGCCTCTCTCCTTCCTCTCCTTCCGCCCCTCGCCGAGGCCGCGCCGTCCGCGAAGCCGCCGATCATGCTCTCGCCGCCGCCGCTAAAGGGAGAACCAGGTGGAGCCGAGCGATACTGACCAGCCGGATCAAGCTCAAGTTCCGGAAGCAGCACAAGAGGCAGCGAGTGACGGCGCCGGCTGCGGGAGGGAGTGGCAGCCGGTCGAAGAAACCGAGAGTGAGCGTTTTGAGGTTGAGAGGCAAAGGTATGCCGGCTGTCCAACGGAAGGTAAGGACTCTTGGCCGATTGGTTCCGGGTTGCCGGAAAGAACCGCTGCCGGTTATACTTGAAGAGGTTACTGATTACATCGCTGCTCTTGAGATGCAAGTTCGCGCCATGAGCGCTCTCGCTGACCTCCTCTCCGGCTCAGCCGGCGCTTCGAGCTCGTCGCCGGCGAGTTAATTGCCAGATGTCGATTTCTCTCCTCTTTTTGGCTTTTTTTTTTTTCCATTTTTATCATTTTTCTTCTACATCGTTATCTGCAATCTCCTGTTGAATACGACTTATCTTCCTTCTTCTTCCTTCCCTTTTCTCTTCTAGTTTTCGTTTTTCATTTACTTATAACTCTTTCTTAGTTATGTTCTATCCAATTGTAAAATTATTGTTTTTTATCTTCCTTTCTATTAGTTCTATTTAACCAATGACGGATGGTTTAATGTCCCTTGACATAGTTTTATTTATTTGTTATTGAAAGAATCATTTAAATTATTATTAAAAAACGCAACTTCAAAATTTTATTAAATATATATCAAAAAAATATTAATTATATAAAGCAACAACATTTTAATTTGCTCTTACTTATTGCAATAGGGATGATACCTCAGGCTTGGCTACATTAGTGGTTTTAAGAGTATTATTTGTTATTAATGTTATTATTTTACAAAAAATAGGTAAAATCTTCAAAATCCAAAAACTTTTAACCTTAAATTTTTAAAAATATTTTTTAAAACTTTCACTTCACCTACACCTTTTATTGTGAAATTTGTCTTTAATTTTTCTATTTACATTTAATTAAAAAGGGATGAAAATACGTAGTACAATTATATCTATGAAATAAAAATCTTAAGAAATACTTAAAAAATATTAAAGTTAAATTAATAAAAATAATAATTTTAAAAATTTATATACACTTAACTTCAAAATTGAAAAATAATTTTTTAAAAATACGTTATTTATTAAAATATAACAATAATATTTCAGCAAATAATAATAATAAAATAATAAGAAATTGTTTTATTCATTTAAAATAATAATAATAATAATAATTAATAAATGATAGTATTTATTTACTGAAGAAAGTAATTGAAAATGATAGTGGGCATTAAAATGTGATCTTAGGAGGTG
>JAOQMM010000173.1:32745840-32757943 GCA_027563515.1 Erythroxylum platyclados
TTGAATTCTGAATTCCAAAACCATATGCACTGCATTACGGCTTTTGATTCAACCAAAACAGGTTTGTCCCTTGTTGGTTCTATACTTGTGTTCATGTATAGTCCTCTATGAGATGAGGAATTATTGCAAGCTTGACTTAAAATGCACATAAAATTTAGTGATGGGCTTGGAGATTACCGTCATAGAACATATTCAGTGCCATGTATTCTGCATTGAACTAAAGTAGATGCACTGGATACTGTTGTCTTGACAAGCTTCCATCGTATGTTTTACGTCGTTCATTTTTCTTTAGAATCTGCTCTGACAAGTTAGGCATTGCATCTCCATTTTCTATGCAGGCACTTATTTCTGATTTTGAGATATCTGAAGGCATATATTCAAAAGCTAAGATTGAGGGTGCTGAGTCAGTTTGTTTATGGCTGGGGGCAAATGTCATGTTGGAGTATTCTTGTGATGAGGTTCGAATTTCATCCTTAAGATCAATGGAACAAACAGTTTCTTTTTTCATATCCAGCTGAGTATGCATACTAATATTTTAAAAAAAAAAGTATCGGTATTAACATCTTCAATCCCACTCCGTGCAGGCTACTGTTCTCCTAAAGAAGAATTTAGATAATGCCAAAGCTAGTTTAGAAGTTCTAATTGCTGATCTACAATTCTTGAGGGATCAAGTCACAATAACGCAGGTAGCATGAAAGTTCAGGTCTTTATCGGTCTTTTTGCACTAATGTGATGACTCTATGCGAATGTTCTGAGATTCTGGGATATGCAGTTAAAGAATCCAATGAAATATCCAGAAAGCATATTGTCCCTTGATAACCTTCAGAAAAGAGTTTCTTGTTTTCTTACTTCTGAAGCAACTACTGGCAGGTCACTATCGCTCGGGTGTATAATTGGGATGTTCACCAGTGCCGGATGCTACAAGCCGCCGGTGCTGCTAAAGACACATGAAACAAAAGCTTTAATCCGTCCCAGAATCAGAACTGACCATGTATCTTATTACGAACTATTGGCTAATCTCTCCTTGCCATTTCCAGTTAGGATGAATTGCCTTTACATTTCGGGTGGTTACGATAATAGTTTCCAGGTCCTCTGTGGATCGACATGATCCCAAATTACGGTTCATTGTATCACATATCTGTGTGGAAGAAACTCACTTTGTTTCGTAAATCTTTTGGGGCCAGTCCTGATACAACTTCTAGGCTTGAAGTGAAACATACGAAATCACCAGGATAAGCTTTGGAGTGTTCCTTTTTTCTTTTTCTTGTAAGCTATTAGATTTTCAGTACAAATCTATACAGCAGTCACTTTCGTTTACTTTCTTCTTTTGGGTCTTTAATGATCAACTACTTGAAATTATTCCTTTTTTATGATAATTATTTTAATGCACTTCATAATTCATAAATGAAGTGGTCCAAGTAAATAAATGCATGAACATCATCACCACAAGTGTCCTATAAGTGATTTGCTTTTACAAGTTGAACTTGAATTCAGTAACAATCATATAATGGAAAAGTTCTATCTTCTCATGCTCAACCTGCCAAGGGGACCATAGAAAAGACTTTCTAAGTTCAAACTCAATAGAATTTGAGCTGTAAAGGCGAGTTCAGATTACTTTGTTATAATTGATTTAAGCGAACTTGACTATCAAGATTAATATGTCAATTTCGGATGAAATTGAATCCAAATTAATGTATGATTATCTGGATTACAATAGAATTTTCTTGCATTCACAAAACCGTTAAAATTTGTGTACTTTTTTATATCGTATAACTATAGATTTTGTACTTTTGAGGAGCGTGTGAAACTCCATGAAATTTGCAGGATGTACTCTTGTGTTTTGTTCTGTGCAATTTCTAGGTAAACAGTCAATTCTTTGTGTGGACAAACCCCTTGACAGTTTCTGTTCCTTGAGGTTATGTGTAAGTGGGTCTACATTGTACAAGCAGTTCTCAGTTCTCACCTCCACTTATAGATGTCGGCTAACGTTAATTAATTGTCGGTAAAACCTTGTCCAATTGTCGGTTTTGAAGTCCATTTGCTGGTAGGATTTGATTTCACATCAAGCCTTCCACCTAAATTATAGAGAGGACAAAAATAGAAAATGAATTATGTTTTATGTAAGTGAATAAAATAACATATATGTGTATTATAGGGATGAAATTTGCACTATTTGCCTATATTGTATTAATATGATTCTTTTGTAATATAATCCAGTAGTAATTTTATCTTCATGAAAACCTCAAATGTGACAATTTATTGAAAAAAAGTTGTAAATTATGGGATTTTTCAAGTTATTCAAATTTTAATTATACTAAGGATAATAAAGGATTAGATTGAGTTATATATAATTTGGATTCTTTTTTTCTTCTTTGAGCTTAATTTCACCAGTCGAACGATTCAAAACCCTATCAAACTTTTAACTTAAACTAAAATTATTTTTTAATTAATTTAATTCTCTTAATTTAAGTTTGATTTAAAATTCAATCAACTCAACTTTTATCTAATAACTCAATTTGGGTCAGATTAGGCGATTTAGTCAACTCAAAGATAGACCAAATAATAGAGCAAGGGAGACGAGTCTAAGAAGAAAGTTTCAAAGAGACAAGTTACAGTCTGATAATGGCATCATAGTAAGAGTTGACATTTGGAACATAAAAGCGAAAGAGCTATGAATAAGACTCTTGTCTTTCTTTAGGCCCCCATGTGACTGCGAGGTTCACACCAACTTCCAAAATGTCAGCAACTCCCACAAATATCTTCTCTTACATTTCTTATTCCCATATTTTATAGCCATAAGGAGAAGCCATGTCAACCTTTTGTTTCTATATATATTTTTTATTACATATAAGTAATTTTCACACCCTGAAAATCTGCCTTACCCTTTTTTTATTTTATTTCAATAGAATAGTTGAACAATTAATATGATATAATTTATTTTTTATAATTTATTATTATATATATAATAATAATTTATTTCGTGTTTAAACATATAACAAAAATTACAAGTTTTATTTAATTAATAATTTAAAAAGTCACACTAAAAAGCTTCAATTTTCAAGTAAATTGAAAGAATAATGAGCTAAGATTTTTAGGGTTTTGCAAGCACGATATTAAGAGCATGGAGCAGGACTACCATAAAATATTCAAAGAAACGTGCATGCAAAACGGGGCTGATTTGTCGTCGTTTTGTCCGCTTGTGTTGGTTTTTCCGCGTTAAACAGATTTCACACCATAGAAAACAGAAAAGGACTTGTTTTATTAAATATATCAAAATACTGTTGACTTTGACTGATCATGTGCAACTAAATATCTTTAAATAAAAATAATAATCTTAAATATTCTTATTGGGTCTTGAGAAATTAATTTTTTCCCGAAGGCCGCAATTACCGGTGAGCGTTTCCATTACATAACCATAAGAAACTATTATTCCTTTTGCATGCATTCTTCTCTATTATTCCTTTCAATGTTAACAAAGTTTTCATCCAACTTGATCTTAGTCATAAGCAGATGTCTACTTTGAATTCATATTGATTAAAATCTGTTCCCGAATTCTACAATAATAATACTCAGTATAAAGTTAGAAATTATCACTTTTTCTAAATTTATTAATTTATTTACAAGAGTTTTTATCATATAGATATAACTTTAAAGTATATTTATTTTAAATTATAAAATAAACTTTCAAGGATATAAATTGAAACTAAATTTACGGGATTTATAACAATTTATCTTGTATATTTTAAGGAGAAAAAATATACATCAAAAGGTAAGGTTCATTACCTTTAATTTGATAAAGGGTTTATTTAATTTGATTAATGTCTCAATTTGAAAAAAAAAACCTTCTTGCAAAAGTAAAGCCAATGTTATAAGATCATACTCACTCTTTATATACATATATATATAGACATATATAGTTAAAGATATGAATAATGAATTGAAAAATTATATTTTGAAATTTTTTATTTTAGTGTTCAATTTTTTAAAATTTTAACTAAGTATTTAAACTTTAAAAATTAAACAACTTAATTTAATAAGTTGCTTTTATTGATATTTTCTTAATATAAATTTTAACATAATTGACTATTGATATTTTGTTTTTGCCATCTTATAACAAACATAATAGTAGTTTATGTATTTTAAATATAATCATTTGTTAATATTAACATTTAATAAAAAATTAAAAAGTTAAAAACTAAAATAAAAAATCTAAAGGAATTAAAAAAAAACATAAACTTAATGCTCGAGTTCATCCCATTCCTTTGTTAAATTTCAAAGCTTAAGCTCTTGACTTGGTCTAAACCTAAAAGTATGTGATGATGGTGTTTGACTGTCAAGTCTATTCATTCATAGAACTTCCAATAGATATTTTATACAATAAAATAAGTTTTTTAGTCAATACCACAATTATTATTAATCACATAAACAAATTGGGAAAATCTATTGAGGATCAATCCACGAGGAGGAGAGGAATAAGTGGTGGGTTCTCTAGAATCTATACTTTAATCTTACTTTAAGGTTATAATCAAGTTTAATTAGTTTTTACAACTACCATTAGTGGATGATGTCAACATTAATCTAGAAACCAAACTCTAACCTATTATAATAACTTATCTTTTTATTACAAAATACTGTTTCACACTCACTAAAATTATTCAGATTGATTAACCGATAATTGGGTTACTTACAATTTAAAATGAATAAGTTGGTGATTAAGGGTTGCAAGTTTGTTACTAAATGTGGTTTAATTATGTTTTGTAGTTAGATGATTATATAATTATAGGGAGGAACTATATGTAATTGCCTAATGAATAATAGTTTACTTAGTTTAAGATTAAAAAGTAAATGATGAAAAATCATTTTTTTTAATGTGTAGTTAACCTAATCATTCCAATTATGTACTAAATAATCTAATATATAGATCTTATAGGAAATAAAATTAAATTGCATTAAAAAATACTAAAAAATGAGACTGTTAAATAAAAACATTTATTTTCATTTATAAAAAAGTAATTAATTTACAAAATCGATTAATTAATTAATAAGTTAATTGGTTTTTAATAATAAATTATTAGTGACTTACGATAATATCATAACATATAATTATATAATTATGGTGTGTGTTTTTTAAAATTCTACAGTTTTATTATTCTTTTCTAAACAAGTAATAAACACATCTATAAACATAAAGTCTTAATTAACTATGTATGAAAAGAAAACTTAACTCTCATAAAAAGAGTTCTAAATATTTTATTACTGAAAGAGTAGTGATTCTATACACAAATAAAAAGTGGATCAAATTTATGAGAATATTTTCTAATAAAATTAAATATAAAACATGAAAGTAAAAATTTTAATATTCAAAATAATTTCTTTTGAGAAATGAAACAAAAAGAATTTGAAATGATTTAAACTAATAATTAAAAAATAGAAATAATTCGGTTAGTTTTATTGTAAAAATTTTAAATATGTCAATTTTTTGGTTTAATTTACTTTAACAACTCTTATTATTAAAAATCGATCAAGTTATTAATTAATTAGTAAATTTTTGTAAACTAATTGTTTTTACAAAAAATAAACTAACTAATTTTTATTTAGCAATTTTATTTTTAATTAAATTTTAAATTCTTCGGTAAATAATAACAATCTCCTTTAAATATGTTTTAAATTTTTTAATTTTATTCAATTTTTAATTATTTTTGTATTGATATAATACTGATTAAATATTTTAAACCTTAAATTTTTTATCTTTTCTATTTAACTTTCAATTTAATTTTTAAAATATTACTTAAAACTCTCCAGTTACTTTAGTATATATTTAATTTTAACCTCATGGAAATATTTGAAAGTAGTACCAAACAGTTGATTGAACGACAAGTAACTCAGATGAGAAGCTGAGCAGCGTACGTTAGAAGGGAGAAAAAAAAAAGCTGTAAGAGATAAATAATAAAATATAAATAAATATAGTACCAAAACCGCGTAAAAGTGCAACTGCTTTAAGAACCAAAAGGTCTTGATTAAAGAAAAGCCGATCGAATGATCTGACAAAGCAGGTGATCATCACGAGAAGGAACAGAAATCTCCCACGTGCATGACCATCACTGATTGGCTGCCTTTCTTCTCCGTGTCCCCACCTCTAGCTGTAGTTCTATATGGTAACCAAAAAGGATCCATCCAATATTTTATTTATTTTCTAATTTTTTAACCATGATATAGATCGAGTTTGGGTTCAAAATTGTTCTAGTTTAAAAATTTACAAATTAAAATGACTTTATTTTAATATTAAAATTTAAAATTTTATAGATAAAAATAACAAGTTAGGTGGATTAGATCAATCTTCAAATTGATTTCTCAAATTCAAATACGACCTATCTCAATTCTTTTATGAAATAAATTGAGGATGAATTACAGTGTAACGTAAACAAAATGATATTATTTTATTATTAAAATTTATAAATTTATCTTTAATTTTAGAAAATTATCAATTATAATAATGTTTATTTTTTAAATAAGTCAAGTTCTTGAAATTAATCCTCAAACTAATTCTTCAAATTCGAACCCAATTAATCTAAATATAATTTATTAATTTTAGGTTGAACTAAACTAGTTAAATTAGATTAAAATTGCCATAAATAAGATGAACATGATCGAGTTTGAATTATCGAGCTAATTTCATTTCTCAGTTTAGACTGACACAAGTCTAAATAAACAAATAACTTAATTTTTTTAATTTCAAATATAAACGATATTATTTTCAATTAATTTAAGTTTTTATTTATTGAATTACTACGATAGATCCTACTCGTCCAAGGGGGTCTTTATCTCCGACACTTCTTTCGTTCACACCGTCTCTCAAGACATGGTTAATTTCACTAGCCGTTAGGGGTGTCTTCTTCGTATGTGACCAATGCTAGGTGTAATTTTCATTCACCTACTAGTTATTGTCAAAGTTAATATTATATTATTTACTAATTTATCTTATAATAACCTTTTTTTATCCAAAAGAATCTTTTTTTTTTGGTGTTAATCGAAAGCACGAGCCTAGTTAATAAGTATTGGAAGCTTCCACAAACTTTGACTCGTAAAAGTACCCTTTTCCTTTACAATAAATTTATATAATTGGTGACAAGTTAGCTAACTTCAAATTCTTAGTAATAGTGTTTGAAACTGAGGTACTAAACACTAATGACAACTTATGTACCATAACAAATGAATAATTTATCAATTAAAAATAATAACAAAATTTAGCTTAATTTAAAATATTTTTCATCTCTTTATTTTAAAATTATATGTTTTTTTATATAATTAGACATGAATATATAAGCATATATTTTTAAAGAATAATACTTTTTTTTAGTGAATTATTTAAAAATAACTTCTCTACTAGTTAGAGATAAAACTGCGTATTATTGGATCTTCCTATATTTCGCGTTTCAATGAGATTTTTACTGACTATTGCGGTTGTTATTATTGTAATACTTTTTAGTTTTGCTTTTCAAGAATGATACTTTTCTTTCCTTCCATGGAAATGCATGCAAACTTAATTGTCATTGGACCTATTCCATTATAATTGATGGCATTAAGTTTGAAAGAGAAGTTAGTCATTAAACGGGTGCAACAAGCACGTAAATTCTTTTGAAAAAGTGAATAAAAGCACAAGACATTCTTATTTACGAAATAAAAAAAGAGACAGGATAAGAGAACAAGAGTCATGTTTGGGCCAATTAATAGAAAAGAAAAGATAAAATGAAGAGGATAGAGTAATTAAAACGACGGTGCATTGAGGTCAAATGACGGTGTTGGATTTGTCGGGGAAAGAGATAGATTGGGTGTGACGAGGAAGATTGTGTCAGCATGCGAAACTTCATGTCCGAAAAGCTGGAGCGCACGTGCCAGAAACTCCTCTCACACGCTCACCACGTAGGGTTTTTTTTCTCTCTTTTATTGTTTCTCTTCCTCTATTTTCATAATTTTTTCTTTTTTAATATTCTTCTACTCTTGTTTCAATAATTTTTCCTTATTTTCTTAATTAACTTCGTAGAAACTTAGGCGGAGGAATACCAAATTGCCCATTTAGATGGAGAAAGTGTAAAGTTCGAGATTATTTTAATTTTTATAATAATAAAAATAATTAGATTTTTAAATAAATTATTGAATGCATATTATAAATTATAAATAAATGATGTGAATTGACTATTTAATTTAATGAACTAATAAATTAAAATTAAATAACAAGTTAGTTTAATTTAATTGACATTTACAAAATGTACATATATTTAAGTTTGTTACGTCATTTAATAAAAATAACACTCAAACATAATTTAAATTACATATAAATTATATAAAGAACATTATTTAAATTAGTCTATTCTGTTAATTAGGTTATTTTTATATTTTATATTTACTATACTAAAATTGGTATGAAAATTACTTTATTGATAAAAAGTAAAAATTTAAAGAATTCATACATACATTAGAAACTCAATTTATGTACAAAGTAACGATTATTAGAATTCAGATAAAAAAACTTAAAAAAATAAATTGGTCCTAATAATTGCAAATAGGAGGACAACCCGGTAATTTTAACTTCAATACCCATTACAATTACGTAAGATAGGAGCCGAAAAGAAAAAAAAAAGAAAGGCCATGATAGAGAGGCAAAGTAGCACAAAAACGGAGGCGACGGGGCACAATCACATGGACGCAATCCCACGTCTACTCAGGGCAACCATTCACACGCTACCGGTTGAACCAGTCAAAATCTACGCGTAAAACAGTATGGGCCCAACGACGCCTACATTTTAAATGCCGCTGATACCGACTCCATTCGCTGATTTCCGTACACAAGGATTAACCGGCAAATGTCGGTCAAATGGGAAACCTCACAAAACCGAGCTGTTCTCCAAAATCCCAACCCCAAGTCTTTTCACACACTCTATTTGTTCTCTAAACTTCTCATTTTCACACACTCTTACATACACAAGACACTTTCTCTTCTGTAACATCACTCCTAGACAGAGTAGCGAAAGAAGAAGAATATGTGATTGTATATGGAGAGAAGAGATCATCATCATCATTCTCATCAAGAGTTAGTGGTAAAGAGCGAGAATAATATGGCAAATTCTACATTCATTACTGAGGATATGATGCTAACCACAGGAACAGCATCTAGCATCTTTGACATGATTCCTTGTGAAGGAAGTGGTGATGATCAAAAGGGGTCTCTCGGTTTTATGGACTTGCTCGATATCCACCCTGATTTTGGCTCTTCGTTATTCGATTGGACTCAGAATCCGGTTATCCCACTACAACAGCAGCAGGAGCAACAGCAGCAACTTTTATTACCGTCTCCGACCTCGTCTACTGTGCCTGAGTCGTCGGAGGTTTTGAACAATCCTCCCACTCCAAACTCCTCGTCGATTTCTTCTTCCTCTAATGATGCGCAAGGTAATAAGTTAGATGGAAGAGATCATGAAGAGGAAGAGAAAGATCAAGATAAGACCAAGAAACAGTGAGTTCTTATTTATTATTTATTTATTTATATATATTCTAACATGTTATGTATTGGTGTCTTTTCTTACAAGATTCTAAGTTTATGTCCTGCGGACTGTTGAGTTTAGTTACTTGGTTTTTGATGAACAAGAACTGAAAAGATGGATTATTGTTTGAAAGATTTGTTCTTTTGCTCTTCACTTTCTGATGTGTTTTCAAGTACTGAAGGTTTAAGCTTCGTGGGGTTTTCAGGTCGTTGAAGCCAAAAAAGAAGAACCAGAAAAGGCAAAGAGAGCCGAGATTTGCTTTCATGACAAAGAGTGAAGTTGATCACCTTGACGATGGTTACAGGTGGAGAAAGTACGGCCAAAAAGCTGTTAAAAACAGTCCATATCCAAGGTACCAACTTTCTTCTGTTCCTTAACATGAATCTTGTTACGAATAGTAGGAACACACCAGAACTAGTTTCAATGATGATCTATGTCTAAAGTGGCTAATTTTAGCTTCTTTCTCACGTTTTGCAAGGAGTTACTATCGTTGCACTAGTGTAGGGTGTGGAGTGAAGAAAAGGGTAGAGAGGTCGTGTGATGATCCTTCGGTTGTTGTGACAACCTACGAAGGACAACACACGCATCCATGTCCGATAACACCTAGAGGAAGCATCGGAGTTTTGTCTGAATCCAGTGGTTTTGGAGTTGCTTCTTCTTCTTTTGTTCTTCCACAAGCACAACCTCTTGCCTATATGTATAGCTCATCACCTTCTCTGAACCATAGCACTAGTGCAGCTTCTACCTTTAACCCATCATCGTTTTTTCTTCGAGAAAGACATTCGACGATCAGTCCTTCACCGTCTTCATTGCTTAACGACGATTATGGGCTTCTTCAAGACATTGTGCCATCTCAGATGAGGAAAGAGCCTAAAGAAGAGTAGATCAATGAAGGGTTTGTATTTATTTCTCTAACTGACTCTGTGGGATACTGTCTTTTGGAGAAGATCCCAACACACTTGGCCTGTTTCACGGTACAGACTCTCGTAGATTGGACAATGACTACCATGTTCCTTGATTTAGTTTCTTTGTTGGGTTTTGTACGTATCGTAATGTTACATATATTCTAGTTCTGTTATTCTTGCTTGTTCTTGTTTCTTTGGTTCCCTCATTCATGCCCTGCCCTCTTCTACTTCTTTGGTTGAAATGGACGTGCGTTGACACTTGCTAGGGTTAGGGTTCTTACTGTTTAACAAGTTGGTTTCAACTCCAAAGTTTCTGTTTCTTCTTCACACTAACATGTTAATTGGAACTTCAATAACCCCAGAAGTTAAGGTTAAACTATATTTATCCATATAAGTGGGTTTCGATACAGTGAAATGACCGTGTGCATGGTCTTTGATCTTTTAAGCTACTATTAGTGTGCATTGAAAGGATGGTCGAAAGATTTATTTTGGAGTTTTAGAGCATTCTTCTTCATCGAATGTTGAGTTTATTCTTACATGACGTGCTCTACTCCTCCAGCCATTTAAACCCATGCCCTGATTTGAGGTTGTTTATGATCTTATCGAGACTCGAAGAGACATCAATGCTATGAAAGTCGAGCTCCTTTGCTTTATTCAATCAATCCTTTGGGGATAAAATCAGAAAATGTGAATAGAGTTGATCGAGTTAGCTTAACTTTAGAAAAATGGGGCGACTTAATTACAGTGATAGATAAGATTAAATTTAGGTTAACTCTGCTCATTACTAATCTAAAATGTGAACACATTAGATGCACATATTAGAACAAGTTTTTAACCTATTGGTTGAAATATATATAGTTCTAACCTAATTATTATAGTCAGATATAAATATACATTAAGATTTAAGTGCTATTTAAATTGAGTCTAATATTTAATTTTGAACTAATAACTTATCGTTTAGTTTATTCAAAATATAAAATTTATGAAATGTTACGTACACCTGACAATTTATTTAATATACACACAAAAAAATAATGATTATAAGTTTTATTTATATAAGTAAATTATGATATAATTTTTGTAAAGATCATATTGGTCTTGTGGAATATTATCTTCCATCGTACCTATATTGTAAAGTCTTGAAAATCTTCCATTCATTCACATTGTAATCCATTCTCCATAGGATGGCTCCTAGAAATGTTGAAAAGATAGCTTCTTTTGCTATGTATTTAATATAGTATCTTTTAAGGACCAATTTGTACATCAATGCCCTCTCAAATATTAATTTTATGACTTTCAATTATTGCATTGGATGGGTTTTTACGCAAAATAAATAATAAAATAGTGAATAGATCACTAAAAAGGTATTTAAAAGGAACATGTCAAGGACCTTCTTTATTTGCTTCATATTACTTTGTAGTGAATATTCCTTATAAATGGATGACTAGTTATGAGTTGTGACTTGTGAGCTTTCTATTCCCTTTCCCCTCTTTCTTCCTTTATTCTTGGCCCAACCCATCGTTGGCATGTGGAAATTTTGAATACTCGTTCACTTTAATGTATTTTTCTTAGAACAATATCCAATCAAAATATTAAAACATAAATATTATTATAATATATCATACATACTATTTTATTTATATATAATTTAAAATTGTT
>JAOQMM010000173.1:32777552-32799416 GCA_027563515.1 Erythroxylum platyclados
CGGAGAGTAATTTGGAATCTGCCGACGGACATTTGACTGACTCAAGTTGTGGACATCCATTCACATATTCTTATTTTTATTCTTAGACTAGGCCCCACTAACTACAACTTCCCACCCACCTACTCACCGGTCTCTCTTTTTACGCTCTTCTCTTTTACTTCTCTGTTTTAGTCGGTGACGTACTTATCCACAAAACTAAAAATATTAATGATAAAAAACTGAGTTGGTTAAAATTTTGAATTAATTTATTAATTTATTTTATTTTAATAATACTAATTATTATTATATAGTAATTAGTTAATTTTTATTTAACACCTTTAATTAACTATAATTTTTTAATAAATACGATTTTTAAATTTTTTATTATATTCATTTAATTTTGATTTAATTTTTAAAATTTTAAAAAATATTAATTATATCTAAAAACGATGTATTTTTAAGTTTTAATTAAATTAATTGTAATATTTTATGTAAAAATATTATATGCAAGTTCATATAATTAAGAAAAAATATGTATTTAGTGATTATGATGAAGATGATAATGAGCAATTCAAATTTATTTGATATTTCCATTGTTCTTGTTGGTGCTCCTCCATCGCTTTCACTCGTTTTCTTCTTTTTGTGTAGCACAAACCGCTAGATTCGGTCCAGAAATCTAGCGGTTCGCCTTGTCCGTACACCTCCAGATCTGGTTCTCGCGCCACTCCATTTCGCTTCAAATGCTCTCTTCTCTTCAGTGAGTTGTAGCAAACGGTAATGGCGATCACCAGTCCCATCACTCCCGGTCAGGTAGTGTGGATCTTGTCATGTACAGAGTTTTCTCGCGTTTTTATCGAATTTTTTGGTTTTTGGATGTCGTAACGGTTTTGATTTTGCAGGTGTCGTTTGCTCTTGGGATCATACCTGTAATTGCTGCATGGATTTACTCCGAATTGCTGGAGTATAAGAGAAAGGCTGCTGCTCAACAGAAAGCGTGAGTTTGATTTGTTTGTTTAATTGGCACGTTTTTCTTTAAGTTTTAATGATGTCTCCCATAACAGAAAAGCTTTGGTGTTTGTCATAGTAGGCATTCTGATATCGGTTTAGTGGAGGTGCATGATGAGACGATTAAAGAGGATGATAGCGCTGTTCTGCTTGAAGGAGGAGGTCTCCACTCCGCATCTCCTCGAGCTAGTGCTTCACCAGCCTTTTCTCCGATCTTCAGGTTCGTGATTATTGATTTGACGTATTGTTGTTGAGATCTCGTGTTACTTTATTTGCATGCTTGTTTTTTTATGTCATTGTTGGTTAGGTTCATTTCGATGGATGAGCACTTCTTAATCGAGAACAGATTGACGCTTCGGGCCATGTGAGCTTATTTGATTAAGAATAGTTTTGCTTTTGAAGTTATATGGATTTGTGTTTTTTGAACTTTTGTATTCTCTTTCTCCATTCAGATCTGAGTTTGGTTTCTTTATGGCATACTTCTACATCTGTGACCGTACGGATATTTTGGGCTCGTCAAAGAAGGTACCTGATAAATTTTTTATGTTACATTATTTTACTAAACACGATGTAGCTTGTGTGAAATCTATTTTTTCCTCAAATGTATCGTGCCAAATGTGTTGGAGAAGAATGAGCTGACATGCGTTCTATCAGAATGATGTTCTTCAAATATATTATTGGAACTTATATTCCTGATTTGCTTCTAACTTCATGCCATTATCTATCTGTGCAGAGCTATAACCGGGATCTCTTTTTGTTTCTCTACTTCCTTCTCATCATAGTTTCAGCTATAACCTCTTTCAAGATACACCACGATCGATCACCATTCTCAGGGAAATCAATCCTTTATTTAAATAGGCATCAAACTGAGGAGTGGAAAGGCTGGATGCAGGTTTGTTACTCTTCCAAAATTTAGTATGGAAGTATCTCATGAAGATAATTTTGGAGGTTTTGGAAATAAAAACAAATTTGGGTTGGTTTTATGCATCACTAGGTGCAATTTTCACCACAACAGATTACCTAGTTCGCCTTTTCAACTTTCTGTGTCCTTTTTAAGTTCGCTAGTACATTTTACTTCACATCAGCTTTTGGTTTTCAAATTAAGTATTAAAAGATAATAGATTTCTTGAAACTCTTCTATCTGTTTGGGCTTGTTCACTTACGAGTGCAGTTAATTTCTACTGGCATGTTATTGTTGTTAGTCTCACTTATTTTTCTTCCATCTTACAGGTATTGTTTTTGATGTACCATTATTTTGCTGCAACAGAAATCTACAATGCTATTAGGATATTTATTGCTGCATACGTATGGATGACTGGATTTGGGAATTTCTCATATTATTATGTTCGCAAAGATTTCAGTCTTCCAAGGTTTGCACAGGTATGCTCTTCCTTGAAGACTTAAACTACTTTTTCTCCAAATGTTGTCAATAATTGGGTAGTTTCAAGTTGTAAAAATTTGTTGTGATCAGATGATGTGGCGGCTTAATTTCTTGGTGCTGTTCTGCTGCATCGTGCTTAACAACAGTTATATGCTGTACTACATTTGTCCGATGCACACGCTTTTCACTCTTATGGTTTATGGGGCACTTGGTATTTTGAACAAGTACAATGAGATAGGATCGGTAATCGCTGTGAAAATTGTTGCCTGCTTCTTGGTGGTAATTCTAATGTGGGAGGTTCCTGGAGTATTCGAACTGATTTGGAGTCCATTCACTTTCCTTCTTGGTGTGTATCGTGCCAAAAATTAATTGTTTTGCTAAGCCCATCATGGTTGTACTCATTCTCCCTCAAAACCTTGCAGGTTACACTGACCCTGCAAAACCAGATTTTCCTCGCTTGCATGAGTGGCATTTTCGTTCAGGCCTTGATCGCTATATCTGGATCGTTGGGATGATATATGCCTACTATCATCCAACAGTAAGTTCCATCACATTGACATTCCACCCACATAGTTACGCAATGAACTATAGTTGGAAGAAATGCTTTTCTTTTTAGACAAACAATTTGCAATTGCTACCGTAGGTGGAGAGGTGGATGGAGAAACTGGAAGAAACTGAAGTGAAGCACAGGATAACTATTAAAACTGCTGTAGCATCCACAGCCCTAGTGGTATTATGAATATGTTGGGATAGTGTTCTTCTCGAGCTGATGTTACTATACTGCCTCTGCTGACCATTCTTGTGATACCTAGGTGGGATATTTGTGGTATGAATACATCTACAAGCTGGACAAGATTACTTACAACAAATACCATCCTTATACCTCGTGGATTCCAATTACGTAAGCTATAATTACTCTTCTTCCTTATCCTATTTCCTTTCTTCTTGTTTTGATTTTAACATTGCACTCTTTTTCTTTTCTTGTTTATTAGTGTATATATATGTTTGAGGAATGTCACTCAATACTTCCGCAGCTACACTTTGACTCTTTTTGCGTAAGTCACTTCATAGTTGATTCTTTCTGATTTCTCCCCCCTGTCCATCTACTGTGGTATCATCCGAAAAATTTGACTGTTGTCTAGTGAATTTGGATATATTCCTCCCTAATTTGGCATTGTTGTTTGTGTGGACTAGATGGCTTGGAAAAGTAACACTGGAGACGTACATTTCACAGATACATATATGGTTAAGGTACGGTGAAGAATTCCTGTAAACTTTTTCTAGTTCAGAATTGATATCGATATGCACTCACATTGTTAGTCATATGGACCTACCCATGCTGCTTCCTAATTCACTTGCAATGTACCTTGCAGATCAGGCATTCCAGATGGGCAACCAAAACTCTTGCTATCACTTATCCCAGACTACCCTATGTTAAACTTCATGCTAACGACTTCTATCTATGTTGCAGTAAGTATACAATCGATCAATTTGATCTCATTAGATAGTTCTACAATAACAAAGACTCTTTCTCCCCTTTTTTAGGTCTCTTACAGACTTTTCGAGTTGACAAATACATTGAAAATAGCATTCTTACCCAGTAAAGACGATAAGCGCCTTACTCACAACATAATTACAGCTGCAGTTATTTCAGTTCTTCTATACTCGGTTTCTTTTGTGTTCTTAAAAGTCCCTCAGCTGCTGGTAAGTTTTACTATTTAAACTAATCGGTCATTGTGGCATATAAACATTGTTTCCATTGGGTCTGCTATCCATGACACAGATGATTATAGAAATGTGCAAATTAACTGTATGTACTCTAAATTCACAGGTGTGATATATCCGCAAGTTCAGTGAAATACAAGGAAGGTGTCATGGTTTTTGCCTAGATCGCAGAATCGAACCTGTACGGAGGATTTACCCGAAGTTCCTCGGTGGGTCAGTGAATGGGATGAAGATCAAGATTATGGTCTTAAATTTTGTGTCATGCATTCGTATAGGTGAAGAGTTGATGAAAGGATACTGCCACGATAATAGGTCATTTTCTCTCTTATTATTTCATTTCTTCTTCTCATGTAGCAAATTGAAATCAAATACGCAATATTATATGTACTCATACATCTGTAGCATCGATCAATAAGTTGAGATTCTGCAACTTAATGGCTGAAATCCATGAACAAATTCGTCTGAGCACTAAGAATATTTCATACAATGTTTACAAACTAAACCTTCCCCACCTATAAACAACTTTAGTGGATAAACTGAAACAAAGTTTCAGGAACCTTTATAATTGTGTTCTGATGGTTACAATCATACAAAAAGCATCAAAAGTAGTGACTCAGATTTCCCCGAATGCAACTTAGTAGAGGCATGTAGCTTAATTGGCAGCACCAGAGCTTTCCTTCCATTTGCAGGTGTAGCAGATACCTCATCAGAAAATGTGCACAATATCATATGCAAATCTATTTATGTCAAGGAAATGAAAAGGTAAGCCGAAATGTAATACTTAATTCTGAGACCTCTTAAAATGAATGATTGACTACTAATCTAATGACTGAATGCAATTTCTACTAATCTAATGACTGAATGCAAAACATTGATAACCATGAAGTATCTCGATTCGTGAAAGGATACGTCCAGAATAGCACGAACGACTGCAAAATAAGAGCAGAAGTGTTAATACTATGTTTGATATAAATTGGAATGAAGAGATGTGTTAATGCTATGTTTGATATAAATTGGAACGAAGAGACGGCAGTGTTATAGAAAGCCTTCGATCAGTAGTAAGATTGGCTCTCAGATACCCGTTATGAGGTGGCACAGATGCCGCCGTTGGGTGAGCTCAATCTTTAATGTTACAATTGTAAGGCATGATCAATAGTTACTCAATGCAAACAATTTTAGAGTGTCTCTAGTGGAGCCATTCATATTATCCCATGCTTCCCAACATGTTGGAGGACACACTAAGAAAGTAGGAGACTTTGTTTCTCAAGGAATAAGAACTTAAAATGCCAAAAAACATCAGAATAAATAAGGCCAAACAAATAGATTGAAAAACCAAAAATAACCAGAAAGAAGAAAACACATACCATGAGTCCACCCAAAAAGCCATCAAGTACAACTTGATTCCACGAGTCGAAATAAGACCGGATAGTAAACTTCGCCTTAGCTACAAGTCCGATCGAAGTGATTGCCATGATAAGGAAATATAAGATAAATCCAGACAGGCCGGTGAATCCCATAATTCCGGCAATTACTCCGGCGACAATGGATAGAAATGTCCGGCTACATAGAAAAAACACACCAGTCTCATGTACCCCACATCGAATCAAATACCTTATCAATTGAGGGCAATTCTTGTTCTAAATCAAGTTTGAAATTATTTGTTTTTAACACTTTAATGATTCTGATGAAGTTGCATCCTTTTTGATGAATGGTTTATACAATGCCATATATACTTAACAATTAACCAGGAATCATATTCCCCAGAAGCATTACAATCTTATACTGAAACACATTCATCATATATAGATAACTGACAAGATTCTTTTTGAAAGACTAGCACGAGAAGTTAACTTATATCGGGATATACTTAAAACTCGAAAACCGTCCAAATTATTCCAGATGCTGTACTCTTAAGTCTTTCCCAACTGTTGAACAAACCTGTAATATATAACTTTCATGTTGCTCTGCAGATTTTCAGCATTGAATGTTTGCAGATCATTGGTGGCTTCACTTGATCTCTTATCATAAGCACTCGACTCTGTCTGCCCAGCCATTCCTTCTAATCTGTAAGAGTCATAAAACACACAAAATCAAAATTATAACCCTAATTTCTTCATTGAAAACCAAAAGTATATTCGAAAATCAATCAATTGTTGCAAAATGTGACGAAAAGGAAGAAAAAATGAAAATTGTGATTTGGGTTTGCTCTAATCCTATTGTTTACAGTGAAAGGCGAAGAAAAAATTGAATTGGAAGACATATGAAACCTAACGAAGTAATCAGATTCAGAAAGCAGTCAAGACTCCATATTTGTTAATAGATCCACAGATTATGTAAAAACCAGTAATAACTACGACTAGAAACAAAAAGCTTCGCAAAAGGTAAGATCAGGATTCGAAAATTCAAAACAAGTTACATTAATTGGAAAAAAAATAAAATCGAAGTACACGAACCTTGATTTGCGGCTACTAGCGAGTGTAGAACTCTACTACTTTGGACTCCTTGTTTCTTAGAGATTTAAGTCTTTATATAAATTGTCATGATGTCCCCTTAATTACTATATTTACTTTAAGCCCCTCGTGTTATTTCAGATTTATAGTCTCTCCCCTACATTAAACGACATCCTGTGACGACTGTTTCTTCCTATGCTAAGTGGTCTTCACTCAATACTCGGAAAGCTCGGGTTTTCTGCTGCCTTTGTGTCTGGTGTAAGCTGAGGTTTGAAACTTCTCCTATAACTTGATGGGTTGTTTAGGTTTTGATCATTCTTGTGCTGTGTGTCAATAAGCTGCTTGGTTGTGTATTGAACTTAAGGTTTACTTGTTCTGAAATGTATTTGAAAGAAGGATGTTCCTTGTTGTTAAAAGTTCAAAAACCGGCAATCCCTTTTGTTTTGAGCACAAACCCGCTTCTGAGTTCCAACAACAAACCCCTAGATGAGTCAAAGCTTGCCCCTTTTGAAGAATCTGATGTTCTAAGGAGGTTAAAGAATGAACCCAACATTGTACAGGCACTAGATTACTTTAAATCAATAGCTAATTCTAAGTTTTTTGTTCATACTCCATTGACATACCAAACCATGATCATGAGACTTGGTCAGGAATGTGATGTGGATAGTGTCCAATACCTTTTACAGCAGATGAAACTGGAAGGGATTAGCTGTAGTGAGGAATTGTTTGTAGCTGTTATAAATACTTTTCGGCGGGTGGGTTTGGCCGAGCAAGCACTGAAAATGTTTTATAGGATTGGGGAATTTGGGTGCAAGCCGACTGTTAAGATTTACAATCATCTCTTTGATGCATTGCTTGGTGAGAATAGGTTTCAGATTATCAATTCATTGTACAGCAACATGAAGAGAGATGGCATAGAACCTAATGTTTTTACGTACAACATTCTTTTGAAGGCATTGTGTAAAAATAATAGAGTGGATGGGGCATGCAAGTTACTAGTTGAAATGTCAAATAGAAGTTGTGATCCTGACGTTGTTAGCTATACAACTGTTGTATCTTCTATGTGTAAGCTAGGTAAAGTGGATGAGGCGAGGGAGCTTGCCAAGAAATTTCAGCTGACTGTATCTATTTATAATGCTCTGATAGATGGGTTTTGTAGAGAACGTAGAATGAAGGAGGCCTTTGAGTTGATAGGACAGATGGAGGATGAAAGAATGGAACCCAATGTTATTACTTACTCAACACTTGTCAATGCTTTATCTGATATGGGAAATGTGGACTTGGCTCTTGCTATTTTGGCGAAGATGATTTTCAGATGTTGTATCCCCAATGTTCGGACCTATACTTCCTTGGTAAAGGGCTACTTCATTGAAGGGAGGTTGTATGAAGCCCTTGATTTATGGGATCAAATGATTCGAGAAGGATCTCAGCCTAGTGTTATTGCGTATAATGTGTTAATACATGGTCTCTGCTCACGTGGCAAAATGGAGGATGGTGTATCTTTCTCCTTTGATATGGAGAGAAATGGCTGCTCCCCGAATGTCACTACTTATAGTTCCCTTATAGATGGCTTTGCAAAAGCTGGTAACTTAATAGGGGCCTCCGAAACCTGGAATAGGATGATCTCAAGTGGTTGCCGTCCTAATGTGGTTGTCTATACTTGTATGGTGGATGTTCTTTGCAGGACTGGCTTATTCAATCAAGCTCATTCTCTTTTAGACAACATGGCAGGCAGGAATTGTTCGCCAAATTCAGTCACTTTCAATACATTTATTAAAGGTTTATGTGATTATGGAAGAGTAGATTGGGCTGTGAAAATGCTTGATCAAATGAGTAAATACGGGTGTTCACCGAATGTGATAACCTATAATGAACTGCTGAATGGCTTTTTCAAAACAAACAAAATAAAAGAAGCACTTAAGCTTGTGAAGGAGATGGATGAGAAGGGGATTGAACTTAATTCAGTGAGTTACAACACCATCTTGTCAGGATTGTCTCATGCCAGAATGTTTGGGGAGACTTATCAGCTTGTTGGGAAGATGCTAGTAAAAGGTGTAAAGCCTGACAATGTCACATACAACACTGTAATATTTGCCTACTGTAGGCAGGGCAAGGTTCAGGCTGCCATCCAGCTTGTAGATATAGTAAGTGCTGGAGGCGAGTGGTCTCCAGACATTATTACGTACACAAATCTTATATGGGGTGTCAGCAATTGGATTGGGATAGAAGAAGCCATCTTTTACCTAGATAAAATGCTTAATGTACATGTATTCCCCAATAGAGCTACATGGGATGTGTTGGTTCGAGGCTTGTTTAACAGCTTAGGTCATTTGGGACCAATCCGCATTCTGGATAATATTATCATTAACGGATGAGATAGAAGGAATTTGACCATTCATGCGAAGTCACATAAAAAAAATTGGACATGTCATGCAATATCCCTCAACTGGGTGTCATGTTGTGCTCCATCAATTTGTGCATGCTTGAACTTTGAGATACGTCACAGAGGACAACCGGGTGAACTATTTCCGTTATCAGATGCTTGACAAGATGTTCACCAGCTATATATTCCTCAGGATCTTGTGATCCAAGGTGATGTAGAGGCTGCTTTTCCGACATTGGTCAATAGTTGGATCAAGAACTAGTACTGTGTATTAAATATTAATAGCCCTTCTTGACTAATGCAATTCATAAGAATCAGTAATTGGTTTCTTGAAATGTACACCACACATGAAGTTGAAGATGTAATCTCATAGGTATAGATGTTTTTTTCTTTCAATTTCTAGTATGCTTGGTAGTCCCTTTCCTTTTACTAATTACTTGACATGTTCTCTGTTTCTTTGGATTTGTTCCTTGTGCGTTGATATGTGACATTGTTTGGTGTCTGCGAATAACATTAGAAGCCTTGCACCCTGTGAACAAGTCATCATCAGGAGTCAAATGCAGCAATATATTTTGCATGAGGTTTTAAAACAGAGTAGCACTTGCATGACCGTACACACAGGATAAGCAAAAGTGGAGGACTGAACACCTTTAGAAAAGGACGAAAGAGTGCCGTTCGAGAATCAGCATTATTTTCATGAACTTCTAGGCCTTTGTGAAGAAGATAAGATTTCAGCCATGGATGACCATCAGAGCAGAAACTCTTCTCTGAAACATTTTGCAGTTTCTGCTAAGGTTTTCTTTCTGCTGCAACCAAAAAATGGTCCCCAGGGATTACAGGGCCAATAATGTTGTCCTGCGCACCCTGTATCTATCCTCTTTGAGATGCTGTGTATGGACTCTTCTGAAACAAAGAAATATTTCTCCATGAATCCCTCATTTTTCGAGAACCAAAGAATCTTGACTTATAATTCTTTGCTACTCTTCAAGAATGAAGTAGGGTGCTGTAACATCAAGCAATGAAATTTTACTGAACTCAAGGTGGGATAGCATCGTAGCATTTAGAGCTTAGTTCAACTGTTACAATGGAATTAAAAAGTCATCAAGACAGAAACATTTGAGATGATCATAGTGATAAAATCTTCAGACGGACTCGCTTCCCAAGCTTCTTTGTCATGATGTAACCTATCAAATGTCTACTTCTCGCCATCCAAATTGCTCACTAACTTCCAAGATTAGCTTTGCTCAAGACAGAAATGGTAGCTGACGGAAGCAGAAGAATTGCATGGTTTTTGCCTTTGCTAAGAACTAGGAGGTATGAAATGCAAATCTCCTGCAAAATTTCGAACTGACCAATCTCAATTTCTTCCGACAACTGCCGTATGCAAATCCGACATGTTCCATCTTATCATTTGCACGTAATTTTAGTAAACTGTGTATTATTGGAGTAGCAACCATTGTCTCCGAGCAAGGAGCTGTAAGAAACGTGTAATGTTGACAGGTTTGTGGATTAATGATGCTAATACATTACCTTTCTAATGGAAATTTACAAGTAGAGTTATCCCACGTTAGAAAGAGACATATGTATAAAATGAGTTATATAAAAATAGGATTCATAATCTAATACTTTAAAATTTTGGATTGAGATATGATATCTTAATTACATATGGGTTCATTTGGATCTAATCCAATTTTTCATTTGGATAGATCCACTTGTGAGAGGAAGATATTAGAAATTCACAAGTGGAATTATCCTACATCGAAAACAGACATATAGATAAAGTGAATTATATACTTATATATGAACTCATTTGGATCCTATCTAATTTCTCTCCAGACTCTCTCAAAACCCTATACTTCCCATGTTATGGGATTTAAGAACTATTCGTGTTCATTTTTTTCTGCAACTTGAAGCTAATGGGATAGGATTATTATTCCTTTGAATTTTCACGATAACATATTGTACTTCTTAGTCCTACCTTATGTAACTCGAATCACATTCATTGTTATTAAATTGATGTTTCTGGGAACTTGCAGAAATTCAGAAATGCAGATAGTTGCAGATTCTGAAACAACTACATTATTCTCCTCGAAACTCGAAACAAGAAACAACAACTCATCACTAGCTAACTAACATGCATTATTTCTGCTACAAATCAAACTTGGAAGAGGAAAGCAACTAATAACGATCACTTGGGCACATAGTAAGATGCAGCTATACGACCATTAGCTCCCTTTGGATAGAAGCCACCAGGAACATGTTCATCGCCACTTCCATAAACAATCCTCAATATCTGCTCAGCTGTTCTCGCATACCCTACTGAGTCCTGGTCTCCAGCAAGAATATTGCCTGCTGTTTTCCTCTCTGCACCTCTTTCTCTGGAAACTATAAGCCCTTCATCTGTCAGACCTGCGTCTCCAAGGTTGTTCCTCATCTCAGATATGCGATTTGCGAACTCTGCCACTGTTATTCCATAAGGGTACACCTTCTTCATTGCTCTCTGGTACAGTAATGTTCGAATCACTGCATCTTGGCCCGATTCTACTGCTAAGAGACCTGCTACAAGCTGTGAAAACACAGACACGTTAACCTGGTTCCAGATATATTAGAATAGAGTGACGTTTGATGATGTCTTTCTTACATACCCTTTTGGAAACAGCACCGTTGAGTTTAGGATTTGCTCCGACATATCCTGTGAGACCAACGTAAGGAATGAGATAAGAGGCGATGAGGTAATGCAGTCCAGAAGCGTAAGGGTCAAAAGGTGGAGATAATCTCTTCCCAAACGCCATGTTCATAGCAGTTGCAAATGATTCTGAACTCAAGTTCAACAATGGCCTAGGAAATCCCTTTACTGTGTTCTTGATCGCCCTGAAACACACAGCATTCACATTACAGAAACCTATGGAACATGAAACCAGTTCATGTGATTACGTGTGAGAGTTCAAACCTCAAGTGTCCAACTTCTTGCCAAGCGAATTGCTCGATGACATCCTTAACAAGAGGGTCAAGAGAAGCCTTCTTAGCTCCAACAGGAGATGGACCACCACCTGTTAGATTTGGAGCGGCAACATCCAAGCCATAACCCAAGGAACCATGCAAGAAAAACTCAGCCTCAAAGTACTCCAAGTTCAATGGAAACTCGAGAAGATCGAGGTCAGAGCTTGGAACTTTGGTGTTTCTGTTTGTGTTTGTGTTCTTCCCATTGTCAGTGACCGAAGATGAAGAATGAACTAGTACAAGGAGGAGTAGTGAGGCAAAAACGGTGGCCCTGGAAGGAGCAGGAGATGTGTAGAGAATTGCCATAGTTTGTGAAATTGGTGCAAAGTCTTTCATGCGATTCAGGTCTTATATAGACATGCATAGGTTGTCCTCTTGTCTGAACAAGTGTCAGACTCAATAATGAATAAAAAAAGAAATTAATGAAACAACCTCATAAATACTTAGTTTAGAAACAATAGAGTCCCAACTCAAAACCAATCTAAAGTTGTTGGGCCAAACACAAAAAAAGTACGAGTTCAGGCTACATTTCGGGCTTCAAGGTGTTCACGTCGATCCCAACCTTTGGGTTTCAATGTGTCCAAACTTAATATGGATCTCAGATATATCAATCTTTTAAAAATAGAATCGATTTAATTAATTTAACAGTAAAAATTTTTAAACGGCTAATTTTTTAATTTAATTTTTAACTTTTTAGTTCGATTTAATTTAATAATCTTTGTTGTTAAAAAATGATTAATTTCTTAATTTATTGGTTTATTTTTATAAATTAATCAATTTTTATAGACTAAAATAAACAAATTAATTTTTATTTAATAATCTTCTTTTTCAATTAAACTTTAAATTTTTTGATGAATAAGGATAATTTTTTAATTACATTTTAAATTCTTTAATTTTATTTAATCTCAATATTACAACTGTCTAATACCAGTTGAACTTTTTAAACCTTAAATTTCTCGTCTTATAAGTTTAAGTTTTGGCCTGATTTTTAAAAAATTATTATATACAACCGAAGCTTAATTATGTTTGCATTTTTAATAAATTAAAACTTATTGGAACTTGATTGGAGTAAAACAAACTTAAGCTCAATTTAACATATATGATTAAATTCTTTTAGTACACTTGAAACTCAAACAGAGTTAAGATCAAATATGCTTATCCAAATCTGATCGGACTCAAGAAGACCCTGCCTAATTTTATTTTTACATATGATAAGTTACCCAAATTTTAGCTACAGAGAATGTATAAATTTTCAATCTTTACACACTTCTCCTACAGCATTAGGCAAATTACACATCGGCCAACTGCACTGCCAGTTACAATCAACTGATAAAAGGAAGAAACTTTGTGGAGTCTCCCTTTTGTTGGAGTTGAATGTTAACCTTCAAGTCCATGCATACTAAAGGATAATGCGCAATAACACAGTAAGTTGAACCTTTACTAAATATTTTCTCAACCCCAAACGAGCAAAAGATGAAACAACCTAGTTACCTATTTTTATCATATGCATAACTTTCTTTCTTCATGTGTTTCTTACACGAGCAAATTGGCTATTCTTATCCTTACTGCTATCTTCATATTCATCACTGCTGACGAAAATTACACCATCCTCCGGTTGTTCATCATAGCCTCCTTCGTCTTCCTCACCATTCCAATCATCGTAAACTTCCTCATCTTCATCATAGTCAAAATCATCATCATCATCATCGTAATCATCTGCACCAGCTCGCAAAGTGTGGTACTCGGGTGGCGGTGGACAATCTTCTGTTATTGCTTTGTCCCTCTTTATTACAAGGTGCCGTATGACTCTTTCGTCTTTGTCGAGCATACTCTTGAATTCATTGATCGATTTGGCTTCCAACTCAAAGTTCATCAAAATGTAGTGCGCATTTTTGGCCTTTTGTATCTTGTAAGCTAATCTTCGCATACCCCAATCACTGAATCTCCATACCTTGCCTTTCTTCTCCCTTAAAAAATCTGTGCAGAAACTGTTTATCAGGTATAAGAAACAGTAGACTCCGTCCTCTACTATCAACGACAAGTTTCAAGAAAAATATACAAAGATGAGATCATTTTGTTTATTTTCAAGTAATTGTCTAACGCATTCGGCAAAGCCATACAATAATAAAAGCATTCAGACTTTGTTGAAACTAGTATAGAATCATGAGAACCAAGTGTCATTGCCTAAAAAGAAATTTATTCTGTGGGTGCTGTGTAACAAAATCACAAGTGATGCCATGCGGAATGTTTCAATTTCTCTTCAAAGCTCCCAAGTTACTGGAGGCAGAGCAGAGCTAGGTAAGTATAAAACCAATATCGAGGCAGTCAAGTCACATCATGAACATGAGGCAGCTCAAATCGTTTTCGTATGGGGCAACAAAGTACAGGCAGATTCCACGTCAATCTAAGCTAAAAGAGAAGCGCTAGGTGTGCACAATGCTTTGGAACTCAAATCAGCTTGCCATATATTAGATATTCTGAAGGCAAAGAATCACCTTGAACTTTCTCATTCACAATGCTAACCTCTTCCGCGTGCTTCTCATGGATTAGATAAACCACTTCGTAATGACGCACTGAAAATATGAAGGCAACGGGTTACAAACCAACATAGTAACTTCAGTTCAGATAGTCAATCACAGCTAGCTAAGAATTGATGCCTCAGAGGAATTCCTTTGTGTCTGTGCATCTATGTATATGTTTCAATGTTTCATTTTCGAATCTCTCTCGGGCCAGTGGCAATGGAGAAATGAGAAAAGCTTGCAGTAAAGGTACTTACTTTGGCCTACTTTCAACTGACTCTCCATCTCAAGGTTGAGAGCCTCATAGAGCTTTTCTGTAAATTGACAAATCATAACATTTCAGCCTCAAAACAAAAATTTACAACAGAGAAGCTAACCAAACAATCAAACGAAGCAATTGCAAGTTAGATCACTCACGTTCTTCTGCGTCAGCGAAGTCAGGGAGGAGGCTACCATCTTCTTGGACTTTCTTCTGTGATTCGAAGGAAATCCAACAACCCAAAATCAAATTGCAAACTTAATACAGAAATGACCAAACACAAACGCAAAAGCAAAAGTTAATCCCACAAAGAAAATCCTAAACTTTAATCATTACGATTAGCTAACAATCCCTTCAACTTAAATATCACTTCAACAAAAATGTAAAAGAACAAGCTTTGCAGGTACACACTTCCTATGCATAACAAAAATTTAAAAAAAAACTAAAAAAATTCCCACTAAAACCCTGAAAATTTCGACCAAGAAACGCGTACAGGTCGACAAGCAAGAGAAGATAACGAAGAACAAAACACGGGAAATGGTAAAGTTAACCTCTTTAAGCAACACCGCTTCAGGGAAAAAGCCAGTGGTCTCATCTTGTTTGGGTACGAAGTTGTGAGAGTCGTTTTTGTTCTTGTTCTTCTTCGCGCAAACAAAAACTTGTTTCCTCAATATAAACGATAGCTTCCGACAGCTAAAAGGCAAAGAAGAAGGAAACCCACCAGGGAAATTATAGGATGAGCTTCTGCTGACCTTAAACCCATTGTCAATGGGGTGTGTTGAAAGTGGATAAGTTGCAGAGCTATGGAGAAGTATCTTCATCGTTTTATTTTGCTAACGACTGTTAAAAGGTCAAGCGACAGAAGTGCATATGTGTATATATACATATTACACAGGCAAGGGGTAGATAATTAATTTTTATTAAATTTTAAATTGAATTCAAATTCAAGTTCAGCAACTCCAATTTGATCAAAATGTTATTTTTAGTTTAACTTGAATCAGATTTTAGTTGTACAGGATTCAAATACAGTTTCTACATGCATTTCTTGTGTTAGCTTCAGTGGTTCAGACCTCCTTTTCAATCTTGATTTGGGCAAGAGTACACCTACTTGCATTGGTATCATTCATCTAGCCAGATCAGGCCAGGAAAAGACCTCGCTTGAAACCAGGCTAAACCCGGTTTTACCGACATGGAGTAAGTTCGATCGAATTCAGACTTGAGAACTGAGATATAACATTGCTATAGTTTAGGTTAATCTAGTTTTCTTAGTTTGATGTTCCACCTTTACTTGGCAGGGAAAATGAACTACAAAGGCAGGATACTATACAAGCTCTTTTTTCTCCATGCAGGCTTGAGGAACTTTTATCACAAGCCAGTATATAAGACAACAGATTCCAGGAACTAGTTTTTTATCTCCGGACTTAAATCTCCGTTCAAGACGATTAAAATGCCTCTCAATCTCTGTTCAAGACGATTAAAATGCCTCTCATCGAAGCCTGTATGCACCATTTTCTTTCTCCAAGTCGCAAACTACTTACAAGACTCGGTTTATACTACGATTTTCCCAGTAAATGCAGAATTCCGACTTTTACCATTGCTTCTTTCCCCTTTTCTTCCTCTTATTCCCTCCACCATTTCCACCACCACTGCTCTTGGGACCATTTCCAGCCCTGGCAGACGGGCTCTCAGCGGAAGTGCTGGCAGCGAAATTGTCAAAGACACCAGCTTGCACCGCATTCTGCAACCACTCGAAGAACTCTTCCTCTGTCATGGATTCTTCTGGCATCCCTGCGTTTCGTTGGCTGGAACTTGCTGACCCCTTGCCAGTATTGTGCTTGGAGGTAACACCAGTGTTCACATGAAAACTTGGCTTGTGGGTGTTGGCTGGACATCTCATTCCCTGCACCAAAATTCAATATTGTGTACGGTAAAAACTAATTCCAAAATAAGAGAGAAAAACAATCTTTACCTGAAACATGCACATATGAACAAGCACAACTATCCATCACATATCATCTTTACAGTGCAAATTCATCAGATGTTTTGTTAAGTTTCAAATAGGGGAACCGATTTCTCTCTAAGGAGTAAATCAAAGGCAGCATGACAAGCATTTTGCATTACCACCAGAACTTACAACCATCTCGTGATTGTCACAAAGATATCAAGAATCAGTTTAATGTACAGATGAAACCAAAACACAACAGCAACGAAAATGTAAGAATCATGGTGCTATATCTTAGCTTTGACATAATTTTAACCTTCAGATCGAATGTTATGGAAAATTCTTGTAGTGCAACTGCCTACAAAATCATTTAGACTTTCAGGTAGATGATTCATTCTTCTCAAACAGCAATTGCATTCATATCCTTCTTTTTTCTAATATCCTTAGAACTTACGAAGATCAATAAAGAATTGGGAAGGTTTGAGTGCTTGTGTATGGAAACATAAAAAGAGAAAAACATTCTGACTTGAATCTCATCATGACTAGATTTGTTAGGCAGGACACGTATCTTCAAAGTACTGTCCAATGGCTGTTGCTGGAAGTAAATAGCACTACCTGACATATATACCACTGGGTAGCATCATAGATCTTACTATCAGCACATACATATGCACAAGGAGCAACAACCTGCATAAATAATTTCTCAAGTTAACGAAACATCGCTAATACTGCAAAATATCAAGAAAATACTCATTTCCAGATATTACATATGATGCCCATATCCAGAACAGTGCGACCTAGTGGCACGAATTACCATGTACCTTCTGTAGCAATCCGTAAAAGAGAGATTGAGAAGATTGCTCAACCCATCCATCTCCATCTTTAGCCTGATGAAAATCCTTGCAATCCTTAACAAAAAATCCAAGAATTAAGTAAATATAAGAACTATGTCTAAATACTACTACTCATCAGAAATGTGGTAATCCAATCTGCCAACTTCAAACGTTACAGATGATTAACTGATACATAAACAGGAAGATAACCAACCTGGCACCATCTAGCTCGAGATTTTGATCTCTCCACATGTACCCAGACATGAAAATTATTGCACCTTTTACATTCTATTCTCCTAGAATCTCCAAAAGGGTTCTTATTTGATGCCTTTGAATGTCCAAACCCAGAAGCAAAGAAACTATGCTCTCCACTCTGCACAAAACATAGCAAGATGAAGACTGGCATACACCAAAGTTGGAGACAATAGAGCATCCACAACATAGGATAAGCTTCAGAATTGTTGTTTTTGAAAATAAGAGAACTAAAATATACTTTCTATCTTCACAAATTTCAGTATATGGAACATAATCTAATTTTATTTCCAGTGGTCAGCAAATGTGACGATCAACAAAAACTGCAAGATTGCTTTTGTTTCATTGCAAAGATGGGGGACAACATGCTGGAATGACTAACCGTTGACAATCAAATGAAAACAAGGTCCCAAGTTGGTAGGAACCATTCCACAAACATCTCCTAATAATCAGGTCAACAAGCACTTGAAGGCACATTACAAACAGAGGTGTGCTAAATGAGTGACAATATGCATTTTAGTAAGATAAAGCTCCAGCAATTGCAAATTTTTACCAAAACTGAGATCAGAATTTACACCAGACCAGACTAATCACTTGCAAGCAGTAACCACCGACAAAAGACGGAGCCCAGGAACGGTTTGCACTTTGCAAGTTAGCTTCTAATAAAAATATGCTACCATGGAAAAAGGTAGAACTAAATGGTAAAGTTGGACTCAGAATAGAATAAGAGAAGGTATAACCCTGCAGAAATAGTTCAGCAGTTCTGCCTTCCTTAGCTCATCGTCATATGTTTTTCGCTTCAAGGAGTCAAGTAAAACCTAAAGATACATCACAACAACACCACTTTGTTGTCAGAGTTAGAAACTAGTGTTGCCAAAAACATTTAGATCAATCAACAAACTGGCAAGCAATAATTTCACCTCATATGCATTATGAAGTTTTTTAAAAGCTTCTGCAGCCTTGTCATTGCCACTGTTTTTGTCAGGGTGAACCAACATTGCCTAGAAACAAAGCAAGAAACCATACGGGTAATTTGCAGAAATTTTCAGCTTTTCACAAAATACTTTCCAAAATAAAAGGAAACAACTGCTAGGAGCATGCAAAATAAATTTCAGGATTCATAAGAGTATATCTTACAGCAATCTAGAATTAAGGCCCGAGATATAGAAACTTATTTAAACAAATCCAAACAGTTAATGTAAGAGTCCCAGTGGTTTATATAGCAAAAGTACTCAAAATTTTCTGAGTAACAAAATAAGCAAAGGATTGATGCCTGGTACCTTTTTCCTGTACTCTTTCTTCAAGAAATTTACATCCACATTCTCGTATCGAGGTAAACCCAGTACCGAATAGTGATCAGGACAGTTTAACAACCTAACAATTTCATCTTCAGAAGTTAACTCAAATTCAGCCCCACTGGTTGAGGGGACTCCAGGGTTACGATCTCTTGATAACCCAGGGCCATTTACAGAAAATGAAGCTTGAAAAGCTTCACCACCAAAGAAGCTTTCTTGACCTTCCATCCCCCCAGAGTGCTCCGGGCTTTGATTGGACCTTCTATGTTGATTAATCTTATCTTTTAAGCAGTATATCAGAATGTCACTAGAGATAAAAGACAAATTTAAACCCAAAAGTAAGCCCCAAAATCCAACGTATGTCCATGAACAATAAATGGAGTACATCATCACAACAAATAGAGCAAGCCGTTCACGGTTCAACATGAATGCCAACCCTGATTAATAGCAAAATAAGGGAAGTATTAGTACAAATAAGGCCATTTACAAAGAGACCAAACAAGCCAAGGAGACATGGCAAAACAAATTACCAAAGGCATAGACAAAGAAGCCAAACAATCCAAAGATACATGAAAGGAATTACCTCCCATCATAATCACAAATGAGGTTGTCCAGAAGCTTCCACAAAACCACAGAAAAGAAGCCCCAGATATTGCAGCTACCAAAAGGCCAAGGGTGAAACCTATGGAAACGCCCACGAATGCAGCTATAGCCTGAGTGAATCAACATTTAATACAAGTTTACAAATGCAAAAATACTCTTGACAACATAACCTAGTCAGTAATCCATGAACAAAATGTTTTGAAATATGTCTGAAAATATAGATCTAGTTATTTTGCATTTATTTGTTTGGAATTAGAGAAGCAAACAGAAAGATGCAACACTTACCAAAGCAATAAAAAACTTGAGCATCCCAACCATAGCAATTACTGACAAAATGCTACACCAAATAATCGAGAAAAAGGATGTTGTCCCCAAGCATAGAAAGGAGTTGATGCCTCTTAGGGTACAGTCCAGCCAAACCATTGATAAAAGAAAAATTATGTTGCAAAAATGTATGAGCCACTTTAAAATTACAGGATATGCTTGCTTAATACTCTGCCTAATACAATCATGGGCATCACAGATCTTCGTTGAGAGAGCGGCAAGCAACGGCCTCTGCCTCTCAAGCCACTCAACTGCCAGCTTCCACATGGACAAAGCTGAGAGCCTCATGTTTGTAAGTAACTCACTTCCAGAAATTTTCATATTTTCCTTCATATGTTTCAATTGAAAGCGATTAAGCAAGTATCCCAATCCACACTCTGAATATTTAACACCCCTTTCACTGACAGGAAATGCTCCAACTTCTCCCTGCATTCTGGATGAGTCTGTCAAAGGGCTATTGCCATTAATTGAAGTGTTCATAGAAGAGTATTTCTTTGGATTATTTATTTCATCTACCCTCTGTTTCTCTTTTCTCTGAAACTTTCCAAAATTCTGTCTGATCCTGTTCTCATCAGCAGCATGGCTGGTTTTCCTCGTAATATCTACAGGACTACCTGGTACGCTACAATCTGGAAGCTGTTCACCAGGAAAAACCTTCCCAGAAGATTCCAAAATTTTCTTTTTGTGGTTTTGAAAATGGCGATCTAACCCATTCTTCTGTTGATTGCCTTTTCTAGCCATGTTATGTTTTATTTTTGCAACTTTAGTGAAAAGAAAGTTGAGTAGAAGCAATTCTAACTATCTTAAGGAAGACGTGATATGCCCAATTCACGCCATGTGAAATTCATAATCTCCTATTGAGGCTTTCTATGCTCAAGTCAATAAGCCAATCTCTGCATTGGGGAAAAAGAGAACTTCAAAATATTAATCCAATACAAAAAGATCAAATAAAGAACTAGCATATTCAGGACAGATACAAATCCAACAGTTAACAATTTACATGTACAAATTTGTCACAAAACTAGAGGGTAAAACATCAAAATGTATGTTAATCGTTCCACGATTTCATGTGAATGAAGCACACAAGCAAAACACAACCACTCAACTATATGTAAAACTTTTTGCATTGACCAATTATGAAGAAATAAAATAACATGATGGAACATGTAGCCGAAAGGCACAAACATAATCGTTAAGAGCGATACTCTGCAACACCCAATACACTCTCCTAACGTTCAAGAGTTTCATTCAAATGACTATAGAAAATATTTCTGCAAACATGTGAAGGTAATAACTTAGGCCATATACTCAAGTGGATCTTAAATAGGTAAATAGACTGCAAGGAGCAACCATCGGTTGTATGTTAATAAGGGAAGCAAAAGTACATGCACTTGGCAGAAAATGAACCATATCATGGTCAAATGGGAATCGACCCACATAACTGATTGAAAAGTTAGGGCTAACCAATCAAACCCAGAAAACAGTACAGAAACCCATGCAAAGAAATTGAATCAAACTTCTATCCGAGCACTGGTGGCTTCAGGTAAAACCATGAGAGAAGATAAGAAGTAATTACTCAGAGACCACTCACTGAAGATCCAAAACCCCAAATTTGAAATAAAAATTTCGGGTATAACAATAAGAAGGCGGAAAAAAAAAGATCCCCAATTGCGTACTAATCCCAATAATGCTGTAAAGATCAAGAACCAATGTGAGGGAGCCCAATCCGCCATTTCTTGAACAGAAATCCAATTTGGAACAAATAAATAACGATACGAACATACCTTGAGGCTAGACTACTACAGCTCCAAGTTTCCAGAGAGAAAGAGTGGTGTACCTTATTTGCAAATTGTAAAAAGTTAAAGGACTCAAGTGTAATTTTCCAATTTTTGGAGGACCAATAAGCAATTTTAT
>JAOQMM010000173.1:32813590-32829041 GCA_027563515.1 Erythroxylum platyclados
AAAAGCAAAATAATTTTAGAGTGTCAAATAAAAATAATAAAAAGATTGCTTGCTTTTCACGTCCTCCGAACTAGGCTGATTCTTATCAATTTTGGGCCTTTTCTTGGTTATAATTTTTAATGGGCTTATCTGATGGATCGATCTAATCATAATAAAGTTTTAAAACTTTTCATTAAAAATTTAATCACAATAATTTAACTAAATATAACATTCATTTTTTATAATTAAGGGCAGTGAAAGAGGACAGAAGATGAGCTTTGAAGCAACTCGTAAAGTTATTCATTTGTGACTATAAGATCACATATTCAAGTTATAGAAACATTCTCTTTATGAAAATACAAAAGTAGGGATGTCAATAGGTCAGAACGGGCCTGACCAAGAGCTGGTTGGCCTGACCATGTGCTGACCAACCCGTGCCCAACTCATGATTGGCCCGACCCACACTTAATATTTTTTAAAAAATAAAAAACGACATTATTTTTGTTGTTCTAGTCAAGTCACGGGCCGACTCCACTTTGGCCCGTAGCTTAGTCGGGAAAAACAATTTTGGCCCATAGCTCGCCCGTGACCTGGTCAACTCGAGCCAAAATTGGGCAGACCGGGTCAAGTTAAAATTGACATTTCTGCACAAAGAGATGGTTGGGTACACTATAAACCTCCTAAAATTTACGTAAAACGAGAAATTCTGTGTACTGTATATGTTGTATATGTTGACTAGGGCAGAAAGATGTATAATATATTATGTTACCCTAAATAATATAGAGCGTAAGATTTGTTTTTATATATATATATAGTAATTCAGCTATAGATTTAGGAATAAAAAGGTTAGTTTTCTATTTTTCTTTTTTCTACATGATATAAAAACAGAGGATATTATTATTTATTTTTTATATACTTTTTATGACATGAAAATATAAAATATACGTTTCAATTTCTTTCTTTCCTAACTTCTAAATAATATAAAATGGTTTATATGCAAAAAGATGTCGGCCTTATTTATTTATTTATTATGACACGAAAAGCCATCAATTTTGACTTTCACATTGAATTGATGGGGATTTTTAGTATTTGGAATTTAAGGCATTAAATGTGGGAAAGCCCACGCGAATATGAAAAAGAAACCCGGAATTGCATTCATTTATATTTTATTTATTTATTTTAATAAGAATCTCGTGAGTTACTAATGATTAAAAATTCTATTGATTATGTCGGTTCAGCCATAAAAATTTTAAATTGTTTAATTTTTTGATTCAATTTATAATTTATTTTAATAATTTTTATTTTTAAAAATCGATTAGTTTATTAATTAATTAATCAGTTTTTATAAATTAAAAATTAAACAATTTTTAATTAAACTTCAAATTCTTTGATAAATAAGTACAATATCTTTCAATTATATTTTAAAATTTTAAAATTTCTTTAATATTTAGCCAGTTTTATTAAAGTATAATACTGGTTGAATCTTAAACTTTAAACTTATTATTTTATCGGTTTAACTTTTAGTCCAATTTTTACAACATTATAAATTACACTACCAAATAATGTTTTCTTTTCCCTTATTTGATTAAAAGAAAACAAAAAAAAGAATTATGTAATATTTTTTGCAGCGTAATTGAAAATTATAATTATTTTATAATTTAAATTATAAGATGATATCAGATGTGCATAATTGAAATTATCATTCATTGAGTTGGACCGTTGGTCGATAGATTAGGGAAATTATAAACAAAAAATTGGAGAGCAATTATTTTTCTTTAGATCATTAACAAAAATGAAAATTTTAATACAGATGAGAATATTTTGTATTAAAATTCAAAAAGTTAAGCAAAGTTAATTAAAATATGGTAATTAAAAATAACAACAACAATATTTAGTGAAAATCTCGCTCAAACGCGAGGTCTTGGAAAGTGCGGTAGTATGCAACTTTGTTCTTACTTGATAGAGAGGTTGTTTATAATAAATCCACGTGTTAAAATATACAAATTGATTACAATAATTATAATAACTATAAACAGAAAAAAAAAGAGAGATAGTAACCAATTCACGAACGAACAATGGAAATTCTTCTGAATCAATTTATATTATTTTAATATAATTAACCAAAATAATTTTATTTTAAGTAATTATATTATGCTTAATTGACTCAAATTTTAACTACGATAATATTAAAATTTAAATGTCATCCTAAGATAAGACTGGGATAGAAAAAGAGTGTTCATTGAACTTGGTGAGCACATTATAGAGTGCACAGGAATGCCAAACCTATCCTCTTTAGGGGTCTAACATTCAACAACTACTTCATAGTTACCTAAAATATATCTATTTGTAATTTTTAGGCAACTTTTATTATTAACTCTAATTTAATTTAATTCAAGTGGCCTCCATTATTGGTTTCCCTCTTTAGGAATAGGTGATTTATAGTCAATTATTGTTTCATTTGTATTTTCTACTACGAATAGTATTAACTATTCTAAGGCTCATCCTTATCCACCAAAAACAGATTATAGCTACAATTTCCAAGGCAAGAAATGATTGTGACACACAATTTTTTAATTATTTAGTAAATTTTAATATTTTGATTGAATTAAAAAAGGATCAAAGATAATGTTATGTATAATTTTTAGTAAATGTTAAAATGCTTATATTGAATTTAAAATTATTGATTTTTTAATTAATAAAAGGCAATTACTTGATATTGATCTCACATAAAAAAATAAATAAATTTGTGGATGTTAATGGTACTATCACCGTCTTGGCTACCACTGACCAACTAATTGGTCATATAAATACCCTTTTCTTTAATATACACATATATAGTTAGAAAATGAAATTTGGAAAAGACCATTTCATTCGAAATTTGATAATGATGTATTAACATCTTATTCGAGAATATATTTTATTTTTAATTTTGACTCAGTCTAAAATTAATAAATTAAATTTAAATTAATTTAATTTTAAAATAAAAATATATAATTTGATTCCATTTAAAATATTTAAATCAATTTTAATAAATTACGTTATTTTATGCCAAAAATAAATAAAAAATTAGTCGGTCACGTCCCTTAATAATATTGAAATGAATTAGTTTTTTTATAAAAAAATTGAATTTAATCAATTAAAAGAAAGGTTTTTTTTTTTTGCGTGTTCACATGAATGACCAAGTCCACAAAATGAAATAAGTCAACCTTCTTGGATGTTTCCTGACAAGGAATTTGATAGTTGTACTTCACCATCTACAAGCCTTCGATTTCTGAATGCTACACACTTCCATAGATTCTCTCTTCCTCTTCTTCTCTATTTATGTTCCTCCTCTATCTTATGTCATCTTCATCCATAACTACACTCCTCTAACCTTCTTTCTCTTTCAACCATTCCTCTTCTTCCTCTTTCTCTTATCTGCAACTATAGTGCAAGTTGACAAGCTTTTTTACGTATAGTTATAGCCTGTTTGAGTATAAGGAAATAGCCATGGTTGTTGCAGCTCCAAGTCAAGTTCGAGCTGAGAAGGTTCAGTCCATCGAGTTGCCTGTAATAGATCTCTCAGCTTCAAGATCAGATTTGTCAGGACTCATTGTCAAAGCCTGCCAAGAGTTTGGTTTCTTCAAGGTGATCAACCATGGCGTTTCTGAGGACATTATTTCGAGAATGGAACAAGAAAGTCTCAACTTTTTCGCTAAACCAGCTAACGAGAAGCTGCAAGCTGGACCTGCCAATCCCTTTGGTTATGGCTGCAAGAACATAGGCTTTAATGGCGACTTTGGAGAGGTTGAGTATCTTATGTTCAACACCAACCCTGTTTCCATTTCTCAAAGATCCAAAACCGTATCTAGTGACCCAGTAAAGTTCAGGTACTCTTACTACACTCTCTTAATCACTCGTATGTCAACTTTAGAAGAAAAATATTTGCATGTCTCACCATCTTTGGTATCATATCAATCAGTTTTCTGCTTATAGATTGCTTGTTTCTTTCACTTTCCAATTTTAAAAAGCAATCCAATAACCTTGAAAACTAGCAAATCGGGTATAAGGATGAATGGTGGTAAATACTGCAGAATCTGACTGCTGACAGGTCGAACAACACATGTAGCAGAAACGTAACCATTGTTTTCTTTTGAAAGTTCAGATTCTTTATTTTATAGTTCTTCGCATTATTGAAGTTATAACAAGAATCTTAAACCATTCTCTTAGTAATGTTACAAGTTAGAATCACTGAAGAAAAAGGGTCTTGAGAGTGGAGTGATCTCTGATTCTCTTCTCCTAGAAGGTGGGATAACATGTCAGAGATATAGGCTTTTTCGCTTCTCTGTCACTTCACTTCCATCTATGTACCCATTTTTGGATTGATAAGTCAGGGAAAGGTCCAATCAAATCCAGAGAAACTAAGATTAAAGAGAAAAAAATAAAAAATACCCTATACCCTACAAGAACAAGAGGTGATGATTATGAGTTTTGTGCATCGATTGGATTGGAGATGATACGAAACTGATGTGATGATTCTTTTCTGGTCCTGATGGATGTGGCAGCTCTGTGATGAGTAATTACATTGAAGCAGTTAGAGAGGTGGCATGTGAGATATTGGATATGGTGGCAGAGGGAATGCGGGTCCAGGACACGTCAGTGTTTAGCAGGATGATCAGGGACGTTGATTCTGACTCAATCCTCAGGCTCAATCACTACCCAGCTATACCTAGACTACAGGATAATAGAGACACGTCAGTATCATCTCCTCCTTCTTACAAGGTTGGCTTTGGAGAGCATTCTGACCCCCAGATCCTCACCGTCTTGAGATCCAACGACGTGGGTGGCCTCCAGATTTCCTTAAATCACGGTCTGTGGGTCCCTGTTCCTCCTGACCCAACTGCCTTCTGGGTCAATGTGGGTGACCTGTTACAGGTTTGTTCCACCGCTCTCACGTAGTAGTATTAATACTGCATTAAGATTTAAGAGACCATCTAGTAATTTGAGAATTTATTTAACACGCATTCAAAAAATAACAATTGCAAATTTGTTCCAATAAAGGTGAAATGGACTGATGGTAACTAAGGAATCCTTCCTGTAGATTATGAATTGAGTTCTTGATTTTGTCAGTGGAGTGGGGAATCACTTCTTACAAGTTCCCATCCAAAGGGGGAATATCAGCAGTTCTATTCTATTTTCGAGTGACTAGCTGGTTTCAATTCACAGGTCGGCTTCAGAAAGTTTTCAACTTGCTGTACTTGAAATGATAATTTTTCCTGGAAAACGTACCTCAGGTTTTGAATACTGGATCGGCCGGACTGCTTTTTTAGGATATCTCGGAAGATTTTTGAAGTTTCTGATGTTGACATAAATTAAGCAGGAGCTTTACAGTGAAATGTCACTCTTTTTTCGAATTGCAGACTGCCACTAAGTAGTGCCTGTTCTACTGCTAAAATGAAGTCGAACTTGTTAGGGAAATCGATTTGAAGTTAAAGCTGATGTTTTTTATGTGTGTTTTTGTGTTTCTGTTCTGTCTCTGTTTCCTCTGTCCAGGCTATGACAAATGGGAGATTCGTTAGCGTGAGACACAGAGCCCTGACGAATTCTTACAAGTCAAGAATATCAATGGCATATTTCGCTGCACCACCACTTCAAGCAAGGATCTCTGCACCGCCTGAGATGTTCACACCGATCAGGCCTTTACTGTACAGGCCTTTCACTTGGTCTGAGTACAAGAAAGCTGCGTACTCTCTACGGCTTGGAGATAGCCGACTCGATCTCTTTAGGATACGAGGAGGTGACGAATGAATCATTGCTTGAAATAATCTGCATCACTTGGAAATGGTTAAAGGTCGTGTCTTTTTGGTGCGCAGATAGGAAAATTTTGCTTCGAAATGGTTAAAGGTCGTGTATTTTTTATGCCCAGATCGGAAAATCTTGCTTGGAAATAGTTAAAGGTCGTGTCTTTTTGGTGCCCAAATAGGCAAATTTTGTTCAGCAATCATCCAATGTAGTTCCTGGTAAAGAGGGAATGGCTTTTGTAGTTTCTTAGTGTGGTCACTAATGTAAAAGTTTCTATTTCAGCATGCTGAAGTGTATGATCGGTGATTATGACGTTCATAGATGAAACAAGCTTGCCAGAAAATGCTTCAGATAAAATTTCTTCAAGTGTAGGCACCAAGGAAAAGTAGGATATACTGCCATGCGTGTATTTGAAAGGAATTTTATTGAAGATTCGAAGTTAATACAATTTAACAATGGCGGCTCTCCCAAAACAGAGCCAACAAATTCAGATCGTTTCTTAAGTACAGCCCAGTGAAGGGTTACAAGATGTTAGGTACTGAAGTGGAAATATATCATAAATCTAAGAGTAGCATTAATTATTCACATTTAAAGGTTAAGGACTGGCCTTCTTGGCCGTTCGTTGCCCCATACTCAGCAACTACCTCAACTTCAAGGCCTCTGCAGGAAGATACAGAAAGACTATGCGTGACTTTTCGACTTTGCTGCAAGGCGTGAACATTTTTTCCGGCCAGTTTTGTTAAGAGCACAAACACAAGTCTCCAGGATGTCATAGTCCTCCTCCCAGAATAACAATGAGGCCTTCTCTGGTTTCTCTAAGAGCATCTTGGATGTTAAGAAACCAGCAATTGTCCATGTCTGGCAAAGTCGTGCCTGCTTGCCGATAAACCTCCCACTACGTGTGTCATAGTATTCAGGCCACAGATCTGCAGACAACCTCTTCTCCGCTGACATGACAGCCTTCTGTGCAAGTTCTGGTCTCCCCATCTTGATGCATGCCAAGGTAAACTGGATAACAAGGGTTGATGTCAGGCATCTTTGAAACAAAACCAATAAATTATAGAATATCATTTAACATAATTGTAGTTCGAATAATATTATGTATACCTGCCATAGAAGTGTAGGCCAAGATCCACCATTGTGATATGACCATGGGCTGCAACATTCAAAGAGAATTAGCATAGAGGAAAGGTTGCCAATTCGAATCAGTAAATGCCATTGTAGCTGAAAAGGAAAAATGCGGAAGATAAAAAAAGAACACGCATATATATATAACAAAAGAGGAGTCTCACGTATTTTTAGGATCACTTCCAGTAATTATTCGCCATTCTTCAGACTCCAAAGCAGGGTAACAAATTTTAAGAGGCATACGGGCCACAAGATCGTCCCATTTAGCCTCAATCAAGTTGAGAATACCGTTGTTCTGTTTTTGAGTTCCTAAGGAGGAAACAATGGCCCAAAGATTTCCAAGAGTGAAAAATCTAAAATCCATATGAGCAGGCTGAAGATTCCCAATGAGGTAGCCACCTTCCTCAGGGATCCAATCCACAAGCCATGAAGGAATTTGATCTGGATAGATGTTAAACTTGTTGACTGCATCATGGGAATATTCCTCAGTGTGGTAACGATATATCTCATTGATCTTCTTCATATCCACCCAGTAGTACTCTCTGACATGAAATGACAGAGCACTGAGACGGTTATTGATGGCAGCCACCAAACTTTTTGTTCCATCATTGACAGTGAGCACCTCACGTGCGCAGCGCAAAGCAGTGTAAAATAAGGCCTAGAACATCATATCGGGTAAAGCGTGTGAAAAACTAAGCATATTTAGTTGCATGCAAAGTAAAGCTATGAATGAAGTAATAAGGCAAAGTAGACAATGAAAATGATGCATACATGTGCTCGAGGAAGGGGAATGTTGCTCGGATGTTACAAGAGACAGTTAAATTAGGTCAAGTCAAGAAAACTCCTGCATCAATTTTTCACCAGTCTCAAGTGACTTCATATGTTTCCTAAAATTAATTTGCTTCACAAACAAAGACTTCTAGCTCAACCCTAGGTCGAGTTTCTATTAGTAAATGTAGCTCTAACTCTTAATCTTTACAACAAAATATTGATGAAAGGAAGTTTCAATAATGCATGGATTCTGCTCAGCTTACTTGGATTTCGAGAGGATGTCCATGAATGCCCATCCTTCTATCAATCATGCACGACCCATCAGTGACTAGTAGAGTTGGAAACATGTCGAATCCATCGGTCAAACACAAATTGAGTATGAGTCTTATGCCTGTCTGGACATCAACCCTCTCTTGCAATGCATAGTCACCCGTGATCTTTCCATAAGCTCTCAACAAAATTATCCACCACAGCCCTGTATATAGCACAAATACTTGCTTTAGATTCCTGCAGTTCTAGACACATAATAGTTCAAACAGAACTACTATAACGAGAATTTAAAGTTTGCAAAAATCCAAATATTAACCAAGATAATATACAGTGTGCAATCAATTTCCTTTTACCTGAATCTACAGGAGCTACACGCCCAATGGCTGATTCGCCAAAATCAGGGTCCAAAACCTCCTCAAGGGCTCCATCACTTCCTTCTAGAGGCACAGATTTAACTTTGAAACTTGCAGGCATCAGCCCTTGTCCAGGACTGTAACAGTCCACTGTCTTCTCCCAACTCTAGCAAAACAAGAGATATTTTCTAGTTCTGTAAATAAGAATGCACACTAGCTTTTTTATCCCCCATGGAAAAGCATTAAAGGTGATCATGCATAGACCAAAACTACTATGTCACATCCCCAGCAAAAGTAGTTAATTCAAATTTGAAAGTTTCATCCTTTGCAGCAATTGAAGTTCTCACTCATAGCTGCCAGTGGTAAAAAACACAAACCTTCTAGATCATTTCTTCTGTGCATAGGTTCCTATTTAATAAGAGCTAAGAAGGCGATTAAAGCACTGCTATAGCAAGCACTAAGTTAAATGAGCCTACCAATAATGTATCAAATCCTTTTAAAGACAAGAATGATTGAAAAGAATAATATTTTGAGAGAATGTCTAAGCATGTCTTTACACCAATACTCTTTGATTGATCTTCTATGGGGCCTCTAGTTCATGAGGAAGTCTTAGGTACAAGATAAGCATGTCTAAGGGAATAGGCATGTTCAGCAGTTCAAAAATGAAGTACCTGTAATTGCAGTGTGTGAAGAAGAAAATTCTTCACTATCTCCGCATCTCCTTTAAGTAGAAAAGCAAGTGCAGATGGTACAAAATCCCGAATGAAGACTTGATCGTAATTCAATGGTTGCTTATCAGCAGGATCATTAGCAGCAACAGTCCCCACTGGATTGCCACAATAAGTCACAACGGCATCTTGGAGCAACTTCCATGCCTCCTTTTCGATCTCAGACACCTCTCTCTCAACTCTAGGAGTAGCCTCATTCAAACCCTTTAAAAAATCTATATTTACACCAGATCCATTTATCTCTACCCTATCAGACTTATCTTCTTCTTTAATTACATCATTTTCTGTTTCAATATTCTCAATCACCAAAGGTTTTACATTCAAGCCACCTTGAATGTAAATACTCTCAAACCCTTTTTCATTAACATTAGACTCTACAGATGTTGAATGATTTCTAAAATCTGAAGCAACCTTGGGGACTACCAAAACGCCCCTTAAGCCACCTTTACGATCACGTAAACTCGACAAAAAAACCCTAGCTTTACCCCAATTTGAATTGGAAAGATGAAAAGCTCTAGAATTCGGATGGAACACAGACTTATAACCCGTGATTTGAGATCCATTACAGCTAGCATAGCAGCATATTCTACGGCTAGGAACGGAACTTGGATGTGATTTCGACAAATTATGTTTAACAATAGGATTATTCAGCTTAGGAAAAGAGAACCCAAAAAGAGCAGAGCTTTTATAACTAACCAAGATTCTGCAACAGGGTTTCATAGTAGACATCCCAATACAGCTACTAGTACTCATACTTGAATATTAGTATGCGTATACACTATATGTGCAAAAAGAATCAAAACCCACTTGGAAAAATGGGAACAACCCTTAATGCAAAGTATAGATTTTAGGGATTTTACGTATATATAGTATATACAAAGCTAATTCACTCTGTTAGTCTTCAAAAACGGAAGAACAGAGTTGAACAGTGAAACAGTATGCAATATACCTAAAATAGGAATCAAAAGAAAGCTAGAAACTTAAAGAACCTGAAAACGGTTGTTACTTACAGTTAAAGAGACGTTGATGAATAGATTTGAAGGCAATAGACAGAGAGAGAGATGGTCCGTAGATCGATGGAAATGAAGAAGGTTAGGTACTTTTATAGACGAGAAAGGGAGAAAGTTCGTGGATGCGGAAAATGTTGTAGTCAAAGGACAATTTTGCCCCCTCATGTGACTTGTTCATTTGATATTATCCTCCACGTCATTACGATTACACCCTCCACATAATATTTTTATATAAGTAAACAATATTTTTTTAAAAAAATATTAATAAAATTTGAAACAAGTTATAATAGTAATTATTCGGATTTGATTCAAATAATTCATTATATGTGCATACATTAATATGTAAATTTAACATATAAAAAAAATAATACATTAACCATTTAAAATAAGATGACTAACTTGATTAAGAGCGAATACTAAATATATAAATGTAACAAATTTCAATTATTTAAGTTCAAAATTAATAAAATAAATCTAAATTGATTATAATTTAAGTTAAAATTGTGATATAAGAGTTTAACGTAAAATTGAGGTTAAATAATTTAGAATTTTGAGCTAAAATATTATTATTTTATAAAATTAAATTGAAACAATACTATTTAAATGACTTAAATTGGATCAATTTTAGACTAAATCAAAGTTATTTTTAAAATTAAATTAATTAAACTTAAAAACACAACATGTATATAATTTTTTACATAAAATCCTAAGATAAATTAAGATGAAGTATACAAATAGAAAATTAGCTAAAATCTTTTAAATAATAAAATTATTATATTATCAAATAATTTATTTAAAATATATAATTTAAGAATTATTTAAATGTAGGTTGAAAGAGATAGGTAGAAAATGTTGTGCATTGCAAGGAAAGGGCAAGAATGGTAAAGTGAAAAAGAAAGTCGTGACGCGTTGGATGGGCATTATTCAAATTCAAGTGGATAAAGGGCAAAAGTGTCCTTCAACATTCACATTTCGCACTAACCAATGGCCGCGGTCCGACCCGACCCGACCAGAAGTTGATTGTTCTGTCTTGTTTCCGTAATTAAGATAATAAAAAAAACGTGCACAATTCACGGAAACACGTCACTTTGTCTTTATTTTGTATTTCTTTTTTTCTTATTCCGAGGAAAATGTCAAATATTACAACTGGTAAAGTTCAACAGACTTTAACTAACGATATTTTGTAGAAACAAAAAAAAGATATTTTGTGCTCTGATTTTTTTTATTATTATGATATTTTTCATTTTATAAACAAAAGACTTATTTAATTTACTCTGGTTAAATACAAAATATTGAAAATACTCAAATTTGAGTGTCTCACGTGGAAAAAAAAGAAAAAAAGAAATCGACATATAAATTTAGTGAACTAATCTATTTATTGTCAGTTAATTTTAGAATAAAACCTCATTTAAACTTGTGTGTGGTCTCACTTTTTTTCCTGTACTTGCGTGTAGGCTTATTTCAAATCTAATATAAAAAATTAAACTTAATTTTGAAGATAATAAAATTTAGATTTAATTTATTAAAATTTATATTAATCAAATTCAATACTTTATATATTAAAATAATTTTATGACATTACTAATGCTTAAAATAAGTTGATTGGTCGGTGGACTTTTGTAGTGGTCCCCTACCTTGGAAATTTGTGCAAAAAATTACTAATTTCCTATTTTGCTTTATATTATTTTAATTTCATTAAAATCAATATATTAGCTCATTGAAAACGAGAAAAAGTTGAAAGTGCACTGGCGTCTCTTGTATCTCCACTTTTTATGACACGTTGTTTTCATTATCTCGATATTTTGCGAAATTCCAAATTTAACGAATAAGCGTGTCGTTTTTTGGACCCAGAAGTTGAAGTGGATACACAAAAGTTTTCTTAAATGGGCTGACAAGAAATTCCCTCTCATTTGGTCCATGAAACCCAACTAATATCAATTGGGCTTCAAATTTGGAAAATAGGCTTACTTGTATATATATATATATATATCAATTAGGCTACAAATTTGGAAAATAGGCTTACTCGTATATATATATATATATATATATGACATCTTTATGAGTTTATTAAGATAAAAGACATGCAAAAATTTATGTGGTATTATTTGTAAAATGACTTTGTTGAATTTTGAAATTTGGGCTTGGCCATTGGCATTTTAGTGATTAACCATGAAGTAGGGTTCGCATATTCATTTATTCCCGATTTTATGCACCAAAACAAGTTAACAATGAGACTATTATGTTTAACTAGATTTAAAGTTAAAACGATACCGTTTGTTTGAATTGATTTGTGTTTAATTTAAAACAAATCTTAAATAGATGAATAGTATCCAAAAAAACTTCAATTCCTTTATATCTTATAAATGAATATCACATTGTTTGTTTTAGTCCAATATTAAAGTGGAATTAGTGTAATTATAAGTCAGATTAATATTTTAAACCCTTTCATTACCCTTTACAAATGAAGTGGAACACACTAATATTCCCATTTTGTTGGAGTCTCTAAGGTAACAACTAACAAACATCCTCTAGTTGTTGTCTCAAAGTTATCCATCCAAACAAAAGCTCACGTAATCTAGTTGAAAGAAAGTGGGTTATCAAGATTTATAAAGAAGGACGAGCATTAAAACAAAACACAACATAACAAGTGGAAGTAATAACATTTTCTGTCCGTTTTCGTACATACACCAATAACTTCTTATGCCCATCATCTCTTTCTCTACAAACGCTTCACGCAAGAGAGAATGAAAGTGAACCGGGTCACCCTCAAAGAAACGAAAAGAAAATGAATGATTAGAAATAAAAATATCTTTATAATTTATATTAACAAGTACGTAAAATTCGTGTATCAATTGTTTCATTTTATAAATTAAGATAATTGATACATTAAATTATAAAATATAATCATAATATTATAATCACAATTAAACTTATTATTATAATTTAGTGTTTACATGTTCGACCGGCTTCTCACAATAAAGTAAAGTTGACCATTCAAGTTATTCAGCATAAGACTTGCAGATGAACACGTGGGATTGAGTCGAAAGCCCCGCAAGACAACATATGACATTATCACCTTTGGATGTTTTGTTTTTCTAAGCAAAGAGGAAATTAAAAATGTAAAATATTGAGATATAAAGTGTTTGAAATTGTGGAATCCAATTGTAACTTTTCACATTCCTTGATAATATTTGAAGAGACATATATTTCATTTGAATCTTATTAGAAATTTTCATTAGTAGTAGTGTTATTTACGAATCTCGTAATATAACAAAAATTATAAAATAAAATATTAAATATTACGTGATTAAATATCATTAATTTGTAAATAATGTTTTAAGAATTCTATTTAATTTATATTTAAAAATTATTTTTAATATAATTTTAGTATCTCCTTAATAATTAATTTAAGTTCTGTTAAGGGGACCAATGGGATATGTATAAATAAAAAGTTAGCTTTTTAACACAAATAATAATAATAATATTTTTATTTTTATCTTCTAGATAATTTTACACGCGGCAGGTGTTAACACCTCGGAGAGTTGGGGACCACGTTGTTGGGTTCTCTCTTAGACACGCGGCCTGCAAAGATTCCCCGCCGCCATCCACTTCTCTTTCTCACTGTACACTTAGGTTTTTTTCATCACGTGTTGTTTTGCTGTCACGTGCCAATGTTTTTCCTTTTTCATTATTTTTCTTTTTTTAGATGATAAGAATTGAAATTACTTCACGTCTCTTTTCATCAATCCAAGACCTATTGAAACGAAAATTAGTGAAATTGTTACAAAAATGTGTTTCATGAAGTCCAAATCCTTAGTAATTATCGATTAATCACATCAATACGACGACGATGATATATTCATTTTTATTGAATCCTTCTTCCATTTATATTAAATAAAAAATAAAAAGGATTATATATTAATTTATAAGTAATTATATAATTAATAAAATTAATTATATGGAATGGTAATAGATTAAGTTGAATTTAACAAGTTCTCATACCACCAAAACTAAGACAAGAAGTGGATCGAATTTGATTTTGTAATATGTACTATGATTAGCCTATTGCTTTGATAATCACCAAATACATATTATCTATACATAATGTTAATGGATAACTTAATTAAATACCATAATTACACGAAATCCAACGATGCTATGCCTCAAAATTATTGTTAATTAAGTTCTAATCAATAATTTATGGTGATTAATCTAATAATATACAATACTCGTGATAAGTGTTGAAGTAAGGACATATCATATGAAGGTGGTGGAACCAATTATGCTCGTATCTTCTTATAAATATATTATAAAAATATCTAGAAAAGGTAACACGCTTGTAACTGCAATCAATTATTATTGGACGAGACTACGTTTTAAGTCAATATAAAAATATAATTAAAAGAATTTTAAATTAAGAATTCACTCCTTTAAAAATAATTAAAAAAGAACAAAAACAATTTATTAAAAATTATTAAATTAAGAATATTCTTTGCAATTGCAATTATAATGACAACATTAGAATTACAACTTAAACCTAATATTACTATAATTTATCATAAGTATGATTGTCTCTTCTCTAATTGCATTTGTATAATTCGGAACTGTAATAATTCACAATCATAATATAATTCACAATCGTAATTTAAAACCTTAAAACTCTCTTTTATCTCTACATTTTTTTTTGATTTTCATGTAAAAGACGTACAATTGTTTTCCCTTCACTAACCCCTCGACTTTAGTGTTCTTCTCTACAATTAAATTCCAATCAGAATTCAGACACCAATCTATCTTTCTGGTCTGTTCATGTGTTCTTTCACATGTTGATGTTGCTGTTGTTGAACTGCTGCTGTAAGAAGCATATGTCCTCAATGTTCCACAAATTTTCGGAAGTATCTCCGCCGCCTAACCAGGGATTGTTCTGCTCCATACCCTGGAAGTCCAATCCTTGATTGAAGTAGCTTGATGGGCTAGTTATGGAGTCCGAGAAGCCAATCTGACCAGCTTGAAAGTAACTATCCGCATTAGGGTTGTGATTAACCGGGAAGTAGCATTCATTAGTCAGGTCCGAAACCGGCGAGACCTGAGCTCCGAGCGAGTCCGACGTGCCTGAATTCTCAGGAGTGTAACTACAGTTCACGCGTGGATGAGACAGGACCAAATTCTGGCTCCTACCCATGTCTCCGTTGTTGATGGGTTGATGATTGGTCGTGAAGTTACCGTTAATAACGGTGCTCACCGTACTGTTAGTAGCCGTGGCGGAAGCGGAGGCTGCGGCCGCATTTGCAGCTTGAATTCTTTCGACCAATCTAGGCATCCAAAGGTATTTCATGGTGTCTTTGAACTGTTTACTGTTCACGTCACACTTGAGTTGTTTTGCGTGCTTTTGGACACGGGTTCTCCAATAGTTTTTGATTTCGTTGTCTGTTCT
>JAOQMM010000173.1:32847224-32859021 GCA_027563515.1 Erythroxylum platyclados
ACCCCGGCCGACTCAACTTGACCTCCTTGGTTAGACAATCCACCACTACATGGTGTGTGGATAACCAATCCATCCCATTCTTTAAGGTATGCATGTCCATATGTATGTTTACTCTTGAGTTGTTGTGCATTCTGCCCTTTACTGTTCAGTTATTGTTTGGCAGATTAAACAACTTATTCTTATGGTCCAGGAGATGCTATCATTCTATTTGGGGGTGTTGATTATCGAAGTAAGCATGCTGTTGTCAACTACAGAGTGCAACGTTTTGCCTTTACATGTATCCAGGCCTTGTATCAAAACCGGTTGGTTCTGTGAAGTCTTCTTCATTAATTATCTCTAATTAGCACAGGACATAGATATATTGTTGACATATTTTCTGTTGATTTACTTGTATAAGTGATCCTTATCCAATTGTAGTATCTTGTAGCAAAGTGAAGAGTTGAATAGTTATAAATGTTACTCTGTGTGGCTTCCAAGTTTTCTACACCATTTCCAGGTGAAGTTGTATACTATTCAGGACATTGATTATCATATTTGCAGAAGATGTTCTATTGCGTGCATGAATGGATTTAGCTTACCTCTTCATGTCTTATTTTCTTTGGGAAAATTTTTATTGGAAATCTGGTATTATATTGCTTGTTCATATTTAAGAAGCAATTGACCTTATTTACTATACATATAATTAACGTACAATGAAAGACATCTTCCATTAGCTGAATCCTAAAGTCTTATTTAGGATAGTGATTGAATTGACTGCAGCTGTTGGTTTTGGGTTGTAGGCCATGTATATCCCTATTGTTCTGGACAATAGAGAGATATGTACTTGGGTTAGAGGAGCTTTTTGGGAGCTACATTCATTGCAATTTTGCCTAGCACGGTAGCTGTTATAGGAGATACCATAGTGACTTGATAGGAAAACCCCTGACATGGTTTAGAGGCAGCTGATGGTTTTTTCATGTAAAGGTCATGTTTTCATCTTTTGGGCAAGAGGTGAGGACCTGAATTATAACGGAACATACATAAGCATGGGGGTTCTGGCATAATTATTAGAGCCTTGTGCTCATAGTATCAAAATGTAATAGGTAGTTTTAAAAAGTTGGTTTACTCTTTTATTATAGTTGTATCATGGAGATTTTAAAACACATTGAATTACTTTATAGTAACTGCTTCAAGGATTTAGTGCATGAAAGAGAAATAAATATTTAAAAGTGGTTAAGCTTAGCAACTTATACTGTCTCTAGGATGAAATGACAATGGCACACTTTTTGTTAAGATAGCATGTATTTTAGGAATTTTATTTTCTACTTCCTCATTATCTTTTTTGGCTACATAACACTTGTTCTAGGGTATCTGATATTTATAAATTCTCATTAAATGTAGCTAGTCAATATCGGTGATTTTTTTTTGAAGTACATTTTTCATGCAATTTTTGCTGATTTCTATTCTCTTTAATGCAGAGAGCAATTGAAGGGTCAACTTTTAATGATGCCTGCGGAATCTAGTGCTCCAGCAACTTTTTTGCTGGAAACTGTAAATTTGTTGATAGACCCCAACCTTCCATGGGCTTGTAAGATTGTTGATCATCTCTTGCAAAGAAATGGATTCTCTCTAATCAGAGAAATTGTTCTTGCAGGCAAAGTATGCATCTAAATTCATAAAAATTGTTTTTAGTTGAAGTCATCTTCTCTCATTTGCCAAGTTTAGTCTACCTTGCCCATTTCTCTTCCCCATCCTCTCCAACTGGCTCCTTACTTCTTTTGTTTTGGATGCCAGAAATTCCTTGCATACTGGTAGTGCTAAGAAACCTTATATAAGACATTTGAACTGGTGATATGAAAATGGACGTCTTTTTCCATTAGGTTGTTGTTAAATGATATGACGCTGGTACCGAATAATCCAGCACATTGCAAAAGAAAAATATGATTTGAAAAGGAAATTGGTCATTTTAATCATTTGATTAGAAATTGGCTTTTCTCATGGTTAGGTTAGCACTGCCAACCAGATTGAAACAGATTTTTTTGTTATTTTAACTTTCTTAGACCTGTATGAGTTACTTAATAATTTTTTATTCTGAAATGACACGCAGGAGAATGTAGAGGCTCTTAGTTCCATAGGGAAAGTATCTTCACTAGAGCGCATGGTCGCCCTTATCATTTCTCACATTGGTCAGCCGCCATGTCTTTGTTCCAGTATTGATCCTCGGCGGAGTTTCTCATCTCAGATGCTGACAATTCCATTCCTGTGGCAACTTTTTCCTAATTTGAAAGAGGTGTATTTTGCTTATTTGCCTTTCTAATATCTTTCTAATATGTTTATCATGTATGAAAGAAGATTAGAGGAAAGAACAAGGAAAAAACAAATGCTATGATGAATTTTATCTTTTTAGTTTAGGACTCATTAATTTCGTTATTGTTGCTGCCTTGTGTTACATGTTTCCTTAATTTTCTTTCATTTTCCAATTGTGTAGTACTTAATGGAGTTGTGCTTTTTTTTTATATATTTTTTATATCCAGGTATTTGCAACCTCTCGTCTGAGTCAACATTACATTCATCAAATGGCATTATGTGTGAAGAATCATGCTAACGTGTTGCCCAATGATATATCATCTGAATATCCTGGTTATGCCTGCCTCCTTGGGAATATGTTAGAAACTGCAGGAGTTGCTCTATCTCTGCCTGACTGTTCATTTGGGATGGTAAACAATTGTTCTGATTTGTTTTAGTTTTCTGTCTTTATTAGTCTGTCCATTGAGGATTTGCAGTTTTCAAGATATTTTTTTGGGAAATGAGAATTCTAAAGAAGCTGTTGACCGTAAGAAACTGCTTTTGTTAACTCTCCAAATTTAATATTCAATTCTGAGAATGAGGAACAACATATATTTTTCTTTTCTTTTGTCTCTTTGTTTCTTTTTTTAATAACTTTTCAACATTGACTTCAAAATGCTATTCCGGCATCTTTCTCATTTCGGGTTCAATGAGTTTTAACACATTACTTCTTTTTGGTTTAGAGAAATGAATTGTATAATGAAACCCTCAACTAAAATGGTAAACAAGAATACTTTTTTTTTTAATAAATAAATGCACATTATATGTCTTAGTTCTTGGTGTTCATCTAAGGATCATTCTGGGTATTATCCTTACCTTTGGGTTACTTGGAACTTGATGTAACGTTTTCTGTGTTAGTCATCTTGCTTTAGTTCTATCTAAGATTTTTACATTCTGCAACTAATTTCCTCCAATTAGGCCATTGATATTGCAGCTGTCACAACTTTCCTGTTGGAGGAACTTCCGTCAATGAAAGCATCAAGTCAGGAAACAAAAGAAAGTATGTACTCTTTAGTGTGGTCTATTTGTTTGATTCTTATACAACAAGTTAATTGAGTTGCTTGAGGACTTCAGGTTCTGGGCTGAGTGAGGATGAGATGATGCCTGATGAAATGGAAGTAGTTCTGAGTAGAAGTTTAGAGAAACAGATTATGAATGCTATAGATTCACGCTTTCTTTTGCAACTGGTATTCATGTTGATACTCTTTCTTAATAAATATAACCCTTCTATGTTGAGGCAACCAACTAACAATTTGATACTTTGCCTTGGAGCAGACAAATGTTCTGTTTGAAGGAGTTTCACCAATGAAAGATTCAAATAGTCAACTGGATGAAAAAGAGGTTGCAGCTATTGGGGCTGCTTGTGCATTCTTGCATGTCACCTTTGACACTTTACCCCTTGAGCGGATCATGACTGTGCTAGCTTATAGAACTGAACTTGTTCGAGTTCTTTGGAATTTTATGAAGCGTTGTCATGAAAACCAAAAATGGTCATTCTTATCAGAGCAGTTATCATATCTACCAAGAGAAGCTCCTGGTTGGCTTCTACCTCTCGCTGTTTTCTGTCCTATTTACAAGTAAGTGTTCTCTTCTTATTTTGATGGCTTTTTTTTTACGATTTCCTTTGTTTTATAGCAGTCCATTTCATGATGAATCAGTTGTGACATTGAACAACACGATGTTTTTAGAAGAACCTATCCAACTGGACATGTTCCTGCAAATGCCTAGTTTTTCTTTCTTCCACTCGAAGTAGATATTTCTATCTAACTCCTGATGATCAAACAGGCATATGCTTACAATTGTTCATAATGAGGAGTTCTATGAGCAGGAGAAGCCACTATCACTAAATGATATCCGCTCCCTAATTATTATACTGAGACAGGTGAGTTCTTGTTGACCCTTTGCAATTGAATATGTCTGAAAAAGGATGTGTAAGGTGGAGCTTATTACTTCTAGTGGCTAGATTTTAGAACTTGTTTAGTGATGATAATATCAGTGGGCATCTGTGCATTTGCTATTTTCTGTAGGCCTTATGGCAGCTCTTATGGGTGAATCCTATGGCACATAACAATTCGGTAAAACCTGCTGCTAGCACCTCTGCCAGTAAGCGGAACCCTGTTGAATCCATTAAAAAAAGAGTTGGTATTGTAGCCTCTGAGCTGCTCTCTCAGGTAATTGTTGGGCTTTTCCAGTCTAATGAGATAAATATTGTTTGTCAATCATGGAATGTTATTATTTTCATTTGATATATATATATCTGGCTTTTGTTGCTTGAAATTGTTAAACTTCATGATGTAGTTGCAAGATTGGAATAATAGAAGACAATTCACACCATCCAGTGACTTCCATGCCGACGGTGTTGATGATTTTTTCATTTCTCAGGTAACGGCATCTCCAAGAGTTCTTCATGATCTGGAATGAAACATCATATACTTGATTTTCTGCATTTTCTTTTACAGGCCGTAATTGATGGGACCAAGGCAAATGACATATTAAAGAGAGCTCCCTTTTTGATACCCTTCACAAGCAGGGTTAAAATATTTAATGTAAGTAGTTTATCTTGTGTGACTATGCTTAAATTAGGTGTAATTTGTTAAATTGTCAGCAAGGGAGTTAAGGTGGCTATTATGAATGTTTCTTTATATATCTATTCTTCCTTGTACATTTATATATTCATCCTGAATTTCCCCTTTAGAGGAGGTCAATAGCTGAATGCAAATTTGGATTTACATTTTCTTGGTTGAAATGTGACATAAACTTTGTCTTTCCAGTCGCAACTATCAGCAGTAAGGCAAAGACATGGATCACATGGTGTTTTTACAAGAAATAGATTTAGAATACGACGTGATCATATTCTAGAAGATGCTTACAGTCAGATGAGTGCATTATCTGAAGAGGATCTTAGAGGCCTGGTAATGTTCTTGTCTGTGTTTATATTTGTATTAGAGAATTCTGTTTCTTAAAACAGTTAATCTTGTTTGTCACATGTAGATTCGTGTATCATTTGTAAATGAGTTTGGAGTTGAGGAGGCTGGCATTGATGGTGGTGGAATCTTTAAAGATTTCATGGAAAATATTACTCGAGCAGCCTTTGATGTGCAGTATGGCTTATTCAAGGTCTATCTTCTGCTTTATTCTTTCTTTCCTCTGCTTCTTTCTCCTTCTATTTGTGTCTGTGTGTACGCTCTTATGTCAAGAATGGAATTCCCTTAACATATTAGTTTCTACATGCAAATCCTAAAGATATTCTTTTACTCTGCTGGAATATTTAAATACAAAGTCCACGGACTATTACTTTAAAAATCAATCAGTGCATGCTTTATTTCCAGATGAAGCAGCTGTGGCTTATAAATAGGAAGATGAGGAGATAAGGGGCGAAGGATATTTTTTCTTTTCCTATTATTAATTAGATTACGACGTCTGATTAGATCATTACATAGGACATCTGAAAGTGTTTAAAAAATCTTTCTTTTCTTCATTCATTTTTTTTTTTAGTTCTCTATCAATCAGTGCATGCTTTATTTCCAGATAGAGAGCGAGGACTATCTTGGAAGTCTCCTGCTTGTACATGAATAAGATTGAAACTGAATTCTCTTCAGAAGCATAAATAAATCTTATTGGAGAAAAAATGAAACTTAGATATTTTTGGTTAAGTGTGTTGAATTCCCACATTGACTAGAAGCAAGATTTAAGTTTTTGAAGATGGTGTCACCCCTCATATATGAGCCACTTGAAGCATAATCCATTCATTTCCCCTCGAAGATGCAGATAACTCTAGTACTAAATTTAATACCTTTCAACTTAGTTTGGTCCAAGTTTTTTTTCCCATTTATGTTGGATGTACTAGCAGCTTGATTTTTGCAGATGACTGCCAATGAAGAGGTATTAAAATAAATGAGTGGAAAGTGAATCTACCTATTAGAGAAAGAAGAGTAGTAAATAGAGAAGATAAGTTTAGATTCTTGTGTTTGTCCTCCATCACATTACTTTTTCAGTGACTCATAAATCTAGCAGTGGTGTCAAGTTATGGAATATTGAGCTGATTGCTCTGTTGTTACTTAAAATATCATTATCAGTCAGGTTATAAATGACTGAAATCACCATTATCTAGTGGGGTATCAAGTTAGCTCTGTACTTTCTGAATTTGGAAGCGTTGGCTTGATGAGAATTGAAGTATGCATATCAAGAAAGTTAAGGATGGGATTCATTGGAACAATAAGTTGAAGCCCTTCCAAGACTCCTGGGGCTGTTTGATTGGTGGTATGAGGGTTCATGTTTGTTTAATCACTTCAGGTGTAAGGTCTTGAAGTAATTAGTAGCTTTCTAGGTCTCATTATGATATACTTGATCTTTGAAAGGGTTGGAGCCTCTCTGATGGCATATTAATTAACTCTCTGTGAAGGCACTTAGACCTGGACCCTCCTTTATTTTTTTCCGAGGTATAAGAATAACTAATTTTCCCCAAGAATGCTGTCGATGGATCAACATAATTGGATACTAAATTGAAGGAATTTCTTTGTTTGGAGTTTACACTTATTCCTTTGTTGCTTATCGTACACCCTCAGCTGTGGGTTATGTCATTGGGATTTGTTCTGTGCTGTTGTTTTATTTATATACCTGGCAGTTTATGTAGTGTTTGCTTGCATATATTCAGGAAACGGCTGATCATCTACTCTACCCAAATCCTGGATCAGGACTTATACATGAACAACACCTCCAGTTTTTCCATTTTCTTGGAACCCTACTTGCCAAGGTTTGGCTCCATCCTTTTTCTTTGTTATGGTTAGTTAAATAGTCTAATAAAATTCGTGGCCCTTATTCAAGGGCTAAAAGGGAAGACAAATCCCTTTAGGTCTACCTCTGTGGTTACTTCTGGCTTGCATATCTTCACATATGGCCAACTAATAATATTTTACTTTGGATATCATTCATTTCCTTGAAAATATACTTTTGCAGGCAATGTTTGAAGGTAATAATATTTTACTTTGGATTTCATTCATTTCCTTGAAAATATACTTTTGCAGGCTATGTTTGAAGGTATTCTTGTTGATATCCCTTTTGCAACATTCTTCCTGAGCAAGTTGAAACAAAAGTATGTATTAACTCTAACACTTGCTTTCAAACTGCGGTTTTCCTTGAAAGAACTAAAACTTAGCGTCTATTTATTTTAAAGCCAATGTTATTGAGTCCTCCTTAAGGTTCTTTATTATCTGGATCGGTCAATTTTTCATTGTCTACTCATTAAGAGTGCTGTTGATGGGCTTGAATGCTAAAATGCCTTGCTGGTATGAATTATTTCACTGCTCCTATGACTCTGTATGATGTGTACCTCTTCTGATTGATCAGGCATAACTACTTGAATGACTTGCCTTCACTGGATCCAGAATTATATCGCCACCTTATTTTCCTAAAGGTAATTTTATTTTCTTATGGTTTGTTTGTGGGCTGGCTTGTATTCTGTTCTTATCCTTCTTTTACTGTGAAAAGGTGAATTGTTAATGGAGATGCTTGTCATGCTACATAGTTCTTACCATATATTCCAGTGTTGATAGTTTCATTAGTCATAAATAAAATGCTAGCAAATGCTCTAGTAAAATAGAAATCTGCAGTCTAGTTATGATGTGCTTAATTTCAGACTGTTTGACTTACTCAAGTGTAACCTTTGTTTTCTCCAACTCAAACATGTAATAGTAAGCTCAGGTTTTACTTGAAACTGATAATGAACAACAGTTTGGGGAGGTGGTTTTACTATCCAGTCCATCTGATAATGAACAACAGTTTGAGGAGGTGGTTTTACTATCCAGTCCATGTGAGGAGGCGACTTGGTGCTTTTTGATGTGGATGTTGTTGGAGATGGTTTTACTGTTTTGAGTTTCTTTCTTTTCTTGTTGCTTATTTATCTTATGATTGCTCATACTTGTGCTATCTACAGCATTATCAAGGTGATATTTCTGAGTTGGAGCTCTACTTTGTAATTGTGAATAACGAGTATGGAGAGCAAACAGAAGAAGAGTTGCTTGCTGGGGGTAGAAACATTCGAGTCACTAATGAGAATGTTATTACATTTATCCATCTTGTATCCAATCATCGATTAAATTTTCAGGTATTTTTTGTTTCACTTTATACTATTCCAACAGTTGATTCTGAAATCATCCTTGTTCCTGATGTGCTGTCATACTGTAACTGTTTTGTGGTATAAATCACTCTCACTTACAGATACGTCAACAAAGTTCTCATTTCTTGAGGGGGTTTCAACAGCTTATACAGAAAGATTGGATTGATATGTTTAACGAGCATGAACTTCAGGTATGTTCACCCAATTTTTAATTATAACTCAATCTGTGAATGAAATGGTTATTTTCTTCTTTGAACATGTATAAAAAGACATGTTGGATTGAAATGGTTATTTTCTTCTTTGAACACATATAAAAAGACATGTTGGACAGTAACTAGATTTTAGATGAGAAATCACATTCATTTACAGTGACCAATGGAATTCCATTGATCAATGACATTGGCGTTTTGTGAACATTCACTTGCTGGTTGGTTAGAGCCTCTCCCCAAACTTGACCAGAAAAGAAGTAAAATGGAAGAGTATGTTTATTCCAATAATGTACTTACCCATTTGACCTATGTTTTTGAGTTTACAGCTCCTGATCTCCGGTTCAGTTGACAGCTTGGATATTGATGATCTTCGTACACATACCAATTATGCTGGTGGTTATCATAGTGTAAGTTTGTTTCTTTTTATTTTTTGACATTGTTCTGAAATGATATTGCACTCGGAGATTCCAGTGGTGGCTTCAAATGTAGATGATGCACCGGTTTTAGAAATTAGATTTTGTTCATAGCTTTCTGGTAATTAATTTTTTTTTTTACACCAGAGAAAACCATAAATATTATAGAAAATAAAGATGGACAAAGTGTTAGAGTGTCCCATATTGATTAAGAATAAAAATGTTAAAGGATTTATAAGTGGTAAGGGTCAACTATCCAAATGACTAGTTCTAGTCATTTTGGTAATGGTTGACCCAAGCCCAATTGTTGTTAATGGACTCTACACTCTACTCATATTAAAAATTCTAATATGGTATCAGAGCAGGTTTGGTCCGGATTATTAATTTCCCGGTTATCCGTCTGGATGTCCAGTCCTAGCAGCTTGGTCCGGTTACCGCTGCGTTTATTGCAAGTGACAACTGGATGTTTAGTCCCAATTGCACTTGAGAGGGAGTGTTAGAGTGTCCCGTATTGATTAAGAATGAAAATGTTAAAGGGTTTATAAGTGGTAAGGGTCAACTATCCAAAAGACTAGTTCTAGTCATTTTGGTAATGGTTGACTCAAGTCCAATTCTTCTTAATAAATTATATATTCTACCCATATTAAAAATTCTAATAGTCTCATTTATTTAATAAATAGATATTTATAGAATAAGATAGAAATGAGGTGATAAGAACACCGTAATTTTGAGGTACTGTCCTGCCGTCAGAAAATAAAAAGGTGGTCTGCCTGAAAGTTGAGGGCAGTATTCTTTTCTAGTTGAACACTAGAATTAAGTACAACGTTTCTCCAACTTTGAAAGTTTAGGACAGGATTCTACACAAACTGAACTGCTCAACTGCATGAAGTAGAATTTCGATGACTGCCAGGTAGCCTAGTTCTCATATGTCCCAACGGTTGATGAGAACTGGGATTTTAAGAAGCATCTAATTAAGCTCCAGTTCACTATCAGGTGGCCATCTAAATCAAAGATGAGTAGTTAAAAAGTCTGAAATTTCTGCCAGCTTTCTTTCTCATTTCTTCCGAGTCAAACTAGAAGGCAGTGACGTTGATAATGTCCACCTTCTAGTCTACTTTTGTTCGACATTTAGCTTTGCCTGTGATGTCCCACTCCCAGACAAAACGGGGCCGCCCCCAAATTGGTGTTTTATAATTATAGGAGCGATGATTCACTTTTTCTTCATAAAAGGACAGTTCTTAAAGATCTAGATTCTAGGAAAAGAACGTATATCTTTAGGACAGAAGTCGGGATAAGGACAAGACTAGCCGAGGAGACCAATCTGCTTAAGCAACTCCAGGGATTCAGAGACAATGAAATTATATCCTTGCTATTCTCAAAATCCTATTTGGTGATGAGTATGAACGCATAACCCACCGAACTTCCCACATAAAATGACATCCCACCTTTTCTTTGTATCAAAGGAAAATGTAATTTGAAACTATTAGATAGCATCCAGTATAAGTCATAAATGCTAAATTTGGTACCTTTCAGGTTTTAATACAAGTTTTGAGTTCGGAGGATTCAGAATCTTGGGCTAGTCTCTAGTTATTTTGCTCTTTTTTTTCCCTCTCTTAATACCCCATACTTGTCACCATTCATTAGTTTTGCGTATTTAACTATATATTTTTATTTACTAAAATTTGAATCCTAATAAAGTAAGACATAAGAAATGTTAATTTTAAATTTTAATATCTTATGCTATTCAACTTAACAAAATTACTACGAGTAGAATTATTAGAGTATCTTATATTAATTAAATATGAAAATATTAAAGGGTTTATAAATGGTAAGAATCAACCATCTAAATGATCACTTCTAGTCATTTTGACAATGATTGATCCAAACTTAATTCTTGCTAATTGGTTCAATACTCTACTTATATTAAAATTTTTAATATGGTATCAAAACAGGTTTACACTTAAGGGGAAAGTATTAGAGTCTCCGATATTAATTAAACATGAAAATATTAAAAAATTTATAAATAATAAGGGCTAACTATCTAAATGACTAATTTTAATCATTTGATCAATAATTGACCTAAGTTTAATTCTTATTAATGAATTATACGTAGCAAAAACTCTAATAAGAATATCCAAGAAACGATTTTAATTACATGGTTTATCTCTAGCATCTTGATTTTAGGAATCTACTCCGTACTCAAAACTCTAGTCTACAACTCCTGAGACAATGACAATGCACGCTGTAGTGTCCGTATTCTAGAATCTAGAAGCTCCAAATCAGATAAATCTTTTGCCACTTCTGAAAAGGTTTCTAGATTTTCAAATTTGAGTTGCCTTTACCGCTTTCAAACAAAGGTGGCTGAGTGTGATCACTAATCATGATGAATGTTACCTAAAAGCAGAAGTGACATATAAAATATTTTATTATGTTTACGATTTAATTATGATATAAAATTAAAGAGGTCACAATGCCTTTGGGCCTCTGTAATCAAATTGAATTTGATTGAGAATTTGGGAATTTCTAATTAAAAGACAACAACGATTTTAATTTTGGGGAGTTCAGATCATCTGTCCCTTTTCTTTCTGTCACCCTCTGTTTTATTAAATTCGTCGTCATTTTCTTATAAAATTAACGTATCTCTTAATTGTTACAGGCATTTAATATAATATTTATTATTTATTATATAATAAAATAATATTTAATATAATAAATTTTATTAAATAATTAATAAT
>JAOQMM010000173.1:32874054-32886194 GCA_027563515.1 Erythroxylum platyclados
ATAAAAGTATATACGATTCTTCACATTTTAAACCTCTCTTGATCTCACTTTTTCCAGAAAATAAAGTCACTCTCTTTAAATTAATGTCTTTATCACATTAATTATCATGTAAGCGCCGAATCTGCATAATACGTATTTAACGGGGACTTTACAAAATGAACCTCCTTTTTATTGCAATTCGTTCCACTTTTAGAATATTAAACGAAGAATTATAAGTAACCAACTAACCATGACACGATAGAATATTGTGTTTAAAACTCCAAATATAGGACTCAGAAAACTGTACACTAAACTAAATATAGACCAGCAATGAAATGGTAACAAATTTGCCAGATGATATTAGGAATCACCCAGTATGTCATCATCACTAGCAACCTGCCAGGTGTGCACTTATAAGGATCCAGTACGACGTATCAGTCGGTACTGAGCGGTATTCTATACACTGAAACACAGAGTCACTATGGATGCATAATTATATATTAAAGGAAATAGTTTATAGGCTCTCAAAATTAAAACAATTAATTCCTTCTTTATAGCTTAATTATTGAGGATGAAGGACACTTTAGATCAGGTCATTTTTTGCAGAGTTAGGATTTAGGAACGGATCAGGACACTTTATATTTGGAAGAGTCACTCGAAGCGCCTATTCTCCAATAAAGCCTGAAAGGAATGGCTAATTCCTAAAGTGCCTACGGTACCATAGACAAAGCTGGTAAGGAACAGACATCCCAGGCCAAGAACTTCAGTCCTTTAGCTTCTAGAAGTACAATCAACAAACTGGGCAAGTTGTCTTATCTTCAAATTTATAATTCCTGTGTACTTTGCAAAGCTGCAAGTGAATTCTTGTCCCCTTTATTCTTCGAATGCAATTTCTCTAAAGCAATTTGGAGCTCATTCAGAGACCCGTGTTATTGGAAAATTGATGAATGTGCTTTCCCTGATATCTTAATATGGCTGCAAAATAAGTATGATCTGTCTAAAGGCTCCTTTGTGATATATTTGATTTGTCTTAATACTTCTTTATAGATGTTATGGTAGGAAATAAATAACAGGTGCTTCAAGAATATTGAAAGAATCAATACTACAGTTTTGGAAAGTGTCGTATCCTCTATTATTATAATCTTTTCATTTCAATTTTTTTTTTCTTATTGGCTATTAATTACTCTATGTATACATGATTTTGTAGCTAGTAACCTTTTCAATTACATATCCCTTTGTAATGCCTAGTTCCTACAACCAAACTTATATGATGAATATATTAGAAATTTTACTTGTAGGAGAAGGTAGCAATTCAAACAAGTGACACAGATAATTATATTTCATTTATTTATTTCTCATTTTTCGTAGATTTTTTGACCTTCTAACAAAAAACTTAAATTTTATGAATATCATTTTTATTAAAAAAATCAAAAGTAAACGTTTAAAGTATGACCAAGATTAATTAAAATTAAAATTTTAAATTACAATTGTAGCTTTAGTCTTGATGGTGTTGTATCTTATGCAATTGCAAATAATGTAAAATTTTAATGAAGACAACAACATTATATTTGTAATTTTTTTAAAACCATACACATTTCTAAAAGAAATTTATATAATATTTGATGATACTTTTATCTTATATAACTTATTGTCTTTATAATTATTAAGTGCAATATCACTTTAATGATGAAATGCAAAGGGATGGGAAATAAACTTCTCCTATAATCATGAGGCGATGCAGTAAAAAACTGAATCGTTGCTAGAGATAGCGATCTACAACTTAAAACATTGATTAAGAGTCAAAATTGAACCCTAGATAACGTTGTTAAGACTAATTAATTTGAAAACAATCTAATTGCTTACAGTTTACTACTATAAAAGTGTTATCATATTTAAAACTACTCTTAAATTATATGTTTGAGTGAATTATACTTTGTTAAGTAGAGTCAGCATTTATTTCATCAATTTTACTTAAGAATTGTTTGGTTTCACTTTTTTTTTGTTTTTACATAAAAATAAAGACTTGTTTTGTTATCAATGACGACTTAATTATCCTTGGCTAGTTATAATTATTAAAAATTAAATAAATTCTAAAGTTAAATTAATTTTATAAATAAATAAATTAAATAATATTTAATTTTATAAATTAATTAAATAAATAATATTCTCTTATACAATATTTATTAATAAATATTAGTAAGAAATTCATTCAAATTTATTAAAATAAATAACAAAATAAGAAATTTTATTTGTTCAAATAAATTTTAATTAATAAAAACAAATTTATTTGAAAGTTATGTATTTTAAAGATATTTTAAATTTTGAAATATTTTATTAAATAATAATTAAATTTAAAATAAATAAATAATATGATATTAGTCATAATTATTATTAATTATTAGTACTAAATAAATATTTAATATATTTTTAATTGTTGTAAACTAGAATAAAAATAAAAAACAAAAATGATATTTATGTAATTAAAGTAAAATAAAAGTAAAAATAAAAAAATTAAATAAATATATTTCTAAGAATTTAAAAATAAAAATTTAAGTGAAAATAAATTGATTTTTTGTCAGTGAAATAAAACATATTTTGAAAACATAATTTAGTTGATTATGTTTGAAAATTTAAAATTTATTCCCAACTATTATAATCAAAAGAATTAGGGATAAGAATGGGTGGGGCTAGATTCAGGTAGCTCTTGACCCGACCCACAGGTTGGGCGGCTCGTGACTTGGCCCAATTATAAGTCTATATATATATATTTTAAAAACTTTGACAAAATGACATCGTTTTACACATTTTAATTGGGCCATTAGTCAAGACAGCCCTAACCTAGCCAATTTGGGCTAAACTCGGGCGGGCCGGGTCAAGACTGCCGTTCTAAAAAGAACAACGAAAGGCTTGCGAGGATTTGGGCTAATGAGTTGGTTTATAATTGAAATTTTAACATATGGACTACTTGGGTCAACAGGCGTTTTCTTCTTCGGTTTAACATAAAATTGGTATTTGTAGTGAAAGCCGGGCCTTTTCATGCCCAAACAAGGCTTATATGCTTTTGCCGGTTGAGAGATTCTTCAGTACTGCCCGATTGAATTTGGTGATGGAGTCGCAAGTTTCAGACCCGGAACCAGAGAGCCTGCCAATGGAAAGTGACTCTTTCGGTAAGCACAATCATACACTCTCGTCCTCTTTATGAGGTTCTGTCACCATTGTGCTTCTGTTTTTGCAATTCTATGGATTTAGATCACTCCAAAATTAAAAGACTTGAACTTGGTAATCCTGTGGTTGAGCATAAATCAGACAACTGACTGACGTGATAATGGTCGGGCGAGAGCTGGGTCTATCATGTTGTGGTTAAGAACATAACTTCTTCTCAATATAGAGGTTAAAATGTGAACCTGGTTTTGCTCTGTCCTGTCATTGTGTAAAAGATAGCGTAAAATTCCTATCTTTGCTTGTTTATGGCATTGCATTTTAGTTGAACCCTTCAACTGTTGTTTGGTTCCCATAATTCAATCGGCTCAAACTATAAATTTGAATTAGAATGAGCTCAAAGAGTATGATTTCTTTTGGTTTTGTTGCTTTCTTTGGGCGCATACATGTTTGGGGATGCAAGAACCTAATCATTTAATTTTTTTAACGGATGTCAGGTATTAGGTAGATGGAGGTTTCTTGTTTCTTGTTTCTTGTTAGTTTTGCTGAATATGGTCATTGGTGACAAATGATATTAATAGAAGTATAACATGCATCTTAATAATTTTTACAGAGTCAAATTTTCCTTTTCTGTCTATTGCATTTATATAATTATAACATGCATAAAGGATGAGACTTGCAACTATGCAATTTTTAACAAACAAGTTTGGCTGTTTTAGTGTTCATTATGTATTAAATATAGCAATATTTGTTCTGACAGATGGTTATGATGAACTCAAGCTTCAGGAAGTTATTGCTAATGGGTCACTAAGTTTTGATGAGTGGATTTCCCTCATATCTGAGGTTGATAGGACTCATCACGTAAGTTCCATTTGCAATTTAAAATGACCGTTGAGCATGTTTAAAATGTATTTTACGAAGTGCCACCAAAGTTGATGTGAAGAACTAGAAATATTTGTTTATTTTGTCGATATTGAAGCTTAACAAGGAGGATAAAAAAGTATACGGTTTCTAAAAGGTGAAGTGTAGGGTGAAAATAACTATGTTGGATTTGCTCTTTACTCTTCATTAAAAGCATATTTGTACTAATGCTTGAATGTGACTTTTAGTTTCAATGTGGGTGAATACTTGATAAAGATGAATCCTAGAGTATTGTGCATGATAGCATTTCCTATTGATTTGTCCCCTGGACTGTTGTCATCTTTGAGGCTTTATTCTATCTAGAAAAAGATTATCCCCAAAGAGAAGAAAATTGATGCCTTCTTTGCTATCTTCAATTGTTCAACTCTCAGAAAGTTGTTTCCTACTATTTTCATTGTCACAACTTAGAGAACTTTTGACCAGAAAATTGTGTCTTTCTCAATGGGAAATTCCCTATATATATATACAAAGTGCAAACTAAATTTCAGCCCTTAAAAATAGCTAAATTATTATGCACATATTTTTTCTACAGCTAATAGATCCTGCTTAAGAAAATATTTTCAAATCCTTATAGTTGTATAGAAGGCACAAAATTTGACTGTGATGATGTAAGATTGGTCTTTGACAGGATTGCACAAAATCAACATTTGATAGGGGTGTATAATGTATTAGCTATCAATTATGATAGCTAATATTGTTGACATCCCTTTCAGATTGATGTTGGTAATTTACAAGCATCAATTTACCAATAAGAAACTAACGTTTGTAGACGTGTCATGGATTTAGTGAAAATATCTACAATTTGTAGTGGTGGAGGTATGTGTGAGAGTGATAAGGTGTCCTGTATGGGTGATAGTCGACTTCTATATGCTTTGTGTGTTCATGATAGAAATGATTAGCCACAATTTGAATGGCACTAGTGTTTTTGGCATGCAATCAAGTTGGTTGAACTTGAGAAAAATCAAGTTGTACAAGAAGAACATGTAGTCAAATGATCTCTGAGCATGCAACAAATATGACATGATACTCTACTTCAATGGAAGATTTGGATACAGAGTTTTGCTTTTTGCATTTTCAAGAGATAAAAGCATCACCAAGAAACATGCACCATCTAGTAGTAGATCTCCTAGTGTCTAGACAACCAGTTTAATCAGCATCATTGTAGGCTTGGATCTAGAGTGAGGAAGTAGCAGGAAAAAAATAAGCCATGATTGGGGTTCCAAGGATGTATCGAATGATGCATTGAACTTGTTAGAGTGTCCCATATTGACTAAACATAAAAATGTTAAAGGGTTTATAAATGGTAAGGGTCAACTATCCAAATGACTAGTTTTAGTCATTTTGGTAATGGTTGACCCAAGCCCAATTGTTGTTAATGGACTCTACACTCTACTCATATTAAAAATTCTAATACAAAGAAAATCCTAGATTTTGAAACAAACTTCTTAGAATATATATAGGTAAATCCAACAAGTTACCACTTCAAGCCTCCAGGTTTTCTAGTTCTTACTACAATTTCTTGGATGAGTTTTTTGCCGATTTCAGAATTGTCATTTGTTCTCTACATTTTGTTCTTTCTGATCTCTTCTTCTCTCATAATCTTTTCTTTACCTTTCTAGTGAGAAACTGATTTGGAACATCTACTGTTCCATTTTCTTCCAATTCAACATTCCCAGCAGCATCCATTTTAATTACAAAGGAATCTTTGTTTGATGTTCTTCTGGAAAATGATTAGAGTTCTGGATCTTGCTGCCAAATGTGTCTATTGTTTGGCCTCCCTTTATATGGGATGAGACATTTGTCTGATCTGTGTTTACCCTTAACAGGAGCATTATGTTACTGAGATCTTCTGGGAAGTTCTCAAAGGCTTTTCAATGGAAAATCAAAAGAAATTTTTGAAGTGAGTTTCCTCTTCCCTAATAAATTTTATTTTTGGAGAGGTTGACTGTACTGTTACATTGGTTATCAACTTTTTGTTCGATTGCGAATTCATTTTCAACATGATTTGACTGCAAAAATCTTCCAGGTTTGTGACGGGATGCTCACGAGGACCCCTACTTGGTTTCAAATACCTTGAGCCATTGTTTTGCATACAGAGGTGATGGTTTTGCAAAGATTAGCTGGCAAGATTATTTAGTTACTTTGGTCTTATCTAGGTGGCAGGCAAAGGGTACAAAAACTTTGATCTTTATATCCTTAAAGATTGTAATATCTCTTGCTGGCATTTTCTTTTAGGGCTTCTGGCAGTGCGTCAGAGGAAGCTCTTGACCGCTTACCAACATCAGCTACTTGTATGAATCTTCTGAAGCTTCCACCTTATAGAAGGTTTGTCTGCATATCCCTTGAATTATTATAAGCAAAATGAATTGATGTGCAACAAAAAGTTGGATGATAAAATATAGTAGCACTCAATGAATTTTGTGCATTTTAGGAATCCATTGCACTTTATCATTGCACCACTCAACCTTTGTAGATTACATTTGAGGGGAGCATTTTGTGTAACTATACATTCTTTACTGGTTGTTATTTCCTGGATAAGGTGGCTATACTTGAAGTCTCTTTTTAGTGTTCATGAACTAATTTATTTCTTCTCGTAGTGCATATGCTAAAATTTTTGTACGAGTGGTCAATCCTTATTTACCAACTATCTTGTTTAATGTTTCTTATTTAGCAAGGAGCAGCTGGAAACAAAGTTGCTATACGCTATAAATGCTGACGCGGGCTTTGATTTGAGCTGATTTTTGGTTTTGTTCATAATTGCAAGTGAAGTCTCAGTGCTGTGGCCTTGCCATGCTAGTTTTCATGTGTCGGTTCCACTTAAATATCTCAACAAACAAAGGTTGGAGACCAAGGGAAATGTTTGGAAGATTGAAACTTGCAGTAAGACTTTAATCAACTGAAGGCTGAGTTGAGAAGCATGATATGATCACTCACTGCTGATTATGTTCACTTGTATATAGTGTGGAGACATCTACTGTATATCCCAAGTTTAGCAGTTAATATGCGATGGACGGCCTGCAATTGCAGGCTGTTATTTGTGTATGGGGCTTCCAGGTGAATGGAAAATGAGGCTTGCGAAAGCTTCATTTTGTAAATGGTGTTTTGTAATAACTTTTCCTTGTGTAAGCAGTTATCTGTAAAGAAAGCCACTCGGAATCTCTACATTTAAAAGGCGGAAGCTATGGCTTTCGAAATAGGATGGATAGAGGAAATTCAGTTTCATGTAGAAATAAAGATGTACTATCAATACTCTGATTTCGCTTTTCAATGTACAACTTTTATAAAAACTATTTTGGGTGTTTGGCTTTTCATCCGTGTTTTTGAGAGAGATTTTGTTTGTCAATCTTAATCAGATGATGCGCTTTACACAAGAGCAATCTTAACTGACCCACTAGATTTCTTGAGCTGAACCAAATTTTACTCACCAGATTCTATCCAATTCTTTTCTACTTGTCTAGTTTCTGTTTGTTTTTCTTAAGGGTTGTAAAGTAAGGTGGGGAGATGAAGTCTTACCGACCTAGATTGCCTGTGAGATGCTCTTCCTTCAATTGTATTGTGTAAAGAATGAAATAGTTTGAGAAATAGTTTGCATATGCTTCTTATATGTTATTGCTTTGCAATCATTCAGAGGTGTCTAAATGTTCTTTGCATTGGTATTTATTTCATTAGGATGGAGAGAGACATTTGGTCGATGTTGCGTTTATATTTTGCTTCTTCATATTCTACAGGTACAAGTTCTCCTTTTTCAGCTATAGATAGAGATCAAGTTGTACAAGTACCATCTCTTTTTTTTTCTCTTGTGGCGATAATATGAACTGAGATAGGATCTCTTTTTAAGTTTAAGCCTCATGTTTTCATCTTTTCAAGGCTCTCACCAGAGCTTCTGCAGAAGAATACAAACAAATCTGGACAGTAACCAAGTGGCTTGCCATTGCAAGTTCTATTAAGAAAAGAAGAACTCGAAATGCTCCTCTTCCATGGCAGATCGCTATTCTTCCACGGCAGAAATGCCACTCAAGTCTAAGCCCTCTTCTGGCATGTCTGATGACAGTGGCCCCAAGATCCCATCAGAGCTGAGAGTTAGTCCACTCTGTATCAAAGGATTACCTCATGTTAACTGGAAGTAATTGTAATTTTTAATCAACTCTAATATTAATATGGAATAGTGCCTCTTGCCAACTCTCTCAGCTTGTTTTGTCCGATTTACGTTCCGTTAAGGTCAAATAATCACAATTTGATGCCAGTGGAGGAAAATGAATCAATATAGCTAAAGTTCTCTCAGAGACAAGTATTTGAGTTACTACTCAATCTAACAAAAATTTAATTGAATGTTCAGTCTAATGCATGTCCTCACAATTGACTGACCTCTTAAATGCTCGCCTACTGCTTCTTGATTGTTAAAAACCAAAGATGTGTTCAGTTTAGAAAGTACCTCAGGCTGGAATCTCAGCATGTCTGCACGAGCCATAGCTTCAGCTTGAGCAATTCTCTGTCTGAAAGTCTGAGCCATCTCTTCAGCCTATTAAAATAAGAAGAAGATGGGAATTTGTCATATAACATAAAAGAAAAACAGACACAAGCATACTTTATAACATAAAAGAAAAACAGACACAAGCATACTTTAAACATAAAAAACATAATCTTAGATTTGTGCCAGAAACCAAAACTATAGTTCACCATTACATGTGCCAATAACCTATAAATTCAATCTCAAAATTTGGACATCACCTTCTCAAAAACAAGCTTTGGATTCCGAATCATATCACCGGGAGTTGGTTCTAACTTCTTGGTTGAAAGACTTACTCGACCCCTCTCACGATCATGGCTCAGTATCATGACCTACACGATGAAATGGTTAAATGCTGTACAACATATAAAGCGCAGAAAATGCTTCTCTCTAGAGGTAAGAGGGCCAAAATTACCGGCTAATATTCAACTCACCTTGAGTGTATCACCAGGTTGAAGAACTGTTGCAATATCAGAGACCCGATCATGACTTATTTGACTGACATGAAGAAGTCCATTGATACCACCAATATCGATGAAGGCACCATATGGTTTCAGGCTCTGAACAGTTCCAATCACAACTGAGCCAATACCTAGTTGTGCCTGGCTGTCTGCCATGGCCTTGCGGTTACTGAGGACTAGCCTGGCCTGTTCCTCATCAACATCAACAAACTTGAGAGGAAGCTCTTTACCAAGAAGTTCTTCTCCAGTTGTTTTCTGAGCATAAGCTGTGTCATTAGTATATTATTCAATCAATAGGTAAGAGTTAACTAGAGCAGGCAACAAAAGGATAACGGATATATATAGTCGAAGATGAGTTTTGTTTCTCGAAACTGACAAAACATCCAATGTTTGTGTCCAAAGTATGTCCTTTCATGATGTCATACACAGACATATAGCGTGAATGACACAAAAAGATCACCAATGAATCCCCTCCCCCTCCATCTTTTTCATTCGAGACTGAAAAACCAAAAGTCAGAGTCGAGAACTAACCGATGATATTTGTGAGAAAGGAACAAATCCTCGCAGGCCCTCTACTTGAGCAACCACTCCTCCTTTATTTGCACTTACAACCTGCATATATTTCCATTTAAAACATTACAAGCAATAAAACAGAACTTGTATGCTTCAAAGCAATAACTTGCACGATTACTTGTCAAAAACAAAAATTTGCACGGTTGTATAAATTGCAGTACATAATTAGGAGTTACAAGAATGAGAAGCCATGCAACTAACTCCCTTCTGCACCATTTCAAGCATTTATCTCAAATAAGGAACTTAGGTAACATATCAAGTAAGTATTTACTAAAAAAGGGAGATAAAACTTCCTGAACTCAAGTGAAGAAAGAAAGTGTCGAAAGTACTCACCTTACCCTTCACTGTGACGTCCTCAGCTTGAAGCTGCCTACATCTTTCCCAGGCAAGGTCATACTGGATCAGCCTTAAACTCAAGATTAAACTATCATCAACTTCATTTTCCCCAACAATCACAAACTCCTCTTTCACGCCAGGAACTATACCTGCTTCTTCAACGTGTTTGATTCTGTGAATGCACGCCTCTTGAACAGGCAAGTATGCTGAAGATTTTGCAGGAATGTCAACATAAGCTCCATTGGCATCAGTCATAAAAACTGTACCTTTTACCTGATCACATGTGTACGAGTACAATTATCTCTAAAAATCATCAAAATGCTTTTTCACGTGAACAATCGAAGCAGTTCTTTCCCAATTTTCGCTAAAGAATTTCACAAGAAAGATTATTAACAAAACTTCCTCAAGCCCATTCAACTTGAGAAATTCAATGTAGATACTCATTTCTCACTTTGAATTATTAAAAGAAGTGAATAAGAAACATTCAACATTCAAATTTTGTTGATGCAACTTCAGTCCAAGTACCATACAACACAGAAAAACGATTACAATTGAAACCCATTTTCCATTCCACAGCCCCAAAACAAATTCAAAGAAAAAGATTCAAACTTGCAACTAACCTTGGTTCCAACCTCAGAATTGAAGTCATACTTGTCAAGAGCAGCGTTGAAGTCTTCAACAGTGAACGAAACCCCCTCCATAGGAGCAGTACGGCAACGCTCATAGGCTTCCTCGAAAAGCTGCTTGAGTTTCTGCCTTTCCTTAGTCTGTGCATTAGATATAGCCACAGCTGCCACTACAAAGTTGGACCTTTTGAGCTTTGAAGAAGATAAAAATGTCGCCTTTTTTGTGAGAATCGAAGTAGAGAGTGTTGGGCATCTTAACCCTGTAAATTGCTGAGCTAAAGAAGCCATTTTTGTGAGAGTTGTATGAATGGTACTTCGTCCCGATAAGGTTATTATATACTTCTGGTTGAGTTGTTGTGAGGAAGCCAAGTGTGTACACGTGCAGTGAGACAGCTTCAGGTAGAGAGCGTCAATTCCTTACCCTTCTGGTTTTGCCTTAAATATTTGATTATTGTACTCTTAAAATATTTTTTATTATCGAAAAACTATTATTATTATTATTTTATAAGTTGTTTGTAAAAATATTTTAATATTAAAAATTACTATTTTTTTGAAAAATTCATTGATTGAGGGTAATTGGAGTAACAATAATGCATAATTCTCATTTAAAAATTTAATATATCACAAATTTTTAAGTGATACAAATGGTTTCTTTTAAATAGTAAATTTATAAAATATAATTTTCTTATTAAGTTTTGCCTTTTTACTAGTTTGATTTATGGGTATTATATTTTTTATTAAGTTTATTTTATTAATTTGAATTTCTATTTAAAAGAATAATATTAATAAATTAAAAGATGATTATTTTAAATTATAAAATAACTATCTTTTATAGAATTCTAATTCTTATTATAAGAGTAAATCTTAGTTTCAATTAACTTAGAATTGAAATTAAAATAACAAAAATTTACAAATAAATAAATAAGAGTTGCTTGCCACAACTTAATTAAATAATAATAAAAATAAATAAATAAACGGTAGTGCCAAGCAACTACTATAATTTGACTCTCTTTCTTTAAAATGGAACCCAAAACACTGCTCTAAGGTTTTGTTTGGTGCGATGGTTAGTAATGGAATGGGATGGAACGTAATACAGTTCTATCGTTTATTTGGAGGTTTTATAATGAAAGGGGATGTAATGGAAGGGTTTCGAAGGTTACCGATTTATATTCCATTCCATCCTAACAGTTAAAAATACGAAACCCCCAATTCGGAAGTTTCCGGATGGAATGTAAACTCTTTTACATTCATTACCTATTATACCCTTATCCCTGCCAACAAAACAAACGTCGGAGAGTCCTTATGCACAAGCTTCTGTCGTCTTCGATTATCGACAAATAAGTACCCTCTCAACAAAACAAACGTCGCAGAATCAAGAGTTGAGCATAAGCTTCTGTCGTCTTCGGTCGTTGACAAAAAATATTTACTTGTGAAAGTTGTGACAAATATAAGTCACAGGTTTCGTTTCATTTCGATTTGCTTCGGTCTATCATTTAACAGTATAGAGGTATTAATGTCTTTTATTATATATTATATTTCATTCAATCCATCCAACTAAACAATATTTCACTACGTTAC
>JAOQMM010000173.1:32886294-32898271 GCA_027563515.1 Erythroxylum platyclados
ATTTCAAGGGTTTACATTCCATTCTATTATAAACCATTCCGTTTCGTTACCTTACATTAATTAACATCCAACCAAACAGAACCTAAAGCAACCATAAGATGGAGGAAGCAAAATCAGCGGCGAAGCACGTATTGCTCGCCAAGTTCAAAGACGATGTTTTACCTGATCAAATCGACAATCTCATTAAAGGGTATGCTAATCTCGTCAATCTCATCGAACCCATGAAGGCTTTTGAATGGTAAGCATCTGCATACCCCTAGCTGCCGATATTTCCCGCCTGTTTCCGTTTCCCTAATCTTGTGATTTTTCAGTGATAGTGGCTAAGTTTCTGCTTAATTCCTAATTGGAAGAACATTTGCAACTCGTTTTACAGAAAAAGTTCTGAACTTGCCCTGTGTTTTGTCTCAATGTTTTGGTTTGAGTTAATGATGTTTCCAGGGAATTAGCGAGGGAAGATTTTCTTAGAGCGAGGGAAGATTTTCTTAGTAGTGTGTATGAATCTATTTGAGCTTCCAAAATATACATATATTTTATTGGAATGATGTGGTAGATATTCCACTGTTGAGTTTAATTGTCAATGGAACGATGTGGCAGGGGCACTGATGTGAGCATTGAGAACATGCATCAGGGATTCACTCATGTTTTCGTATCGACTTTTGAGAGTACAGAGGGCATTGCAGAGTATATAGCTCATCCTGCTCATGTTGAATATGCCTCTTCATTCTTGCCTGCGTTGGAAAAAGTCCTTGTCATTGACTACAAGCCCACTACTGTTCGCCTTTAAACACAAGATGTATACTTCCATTCCTCTGCTTGCTGTTATCCTCTTGGAGAGAATAAGCATTAGGTTTGCTAGGTTTGGAATTTCGGATTAAGCATTAGTTTGTGGTTGTGATGAACTTCCCAGATGTTTGTTTCTTGTTTTGCCAGGAAGAGCTATTGCAAATAAGTTCAAATGTGACGTTTTTTATTCTTCTTTCGTGTAACTTATGATGTAATTTTCACATTGTTGAAATCACCAGTTTATCACCAGTGATTGTGTAGCCTTGGTAGATGGTTTCAAAATTACATCCATTTTCAGATGGAGTTAGGTCAATAGCAAGTACGATAAGGAAGAGAATTTATGGCTGCTTGGGACTAAACCAATTCTCCTTTCAAAACCAAGGATAGATGCTTAGTTCATTCAAGTCAAAAACCCACTAGTATTCTACGATATAGATTTCAGTTCATTATTGCAGTGATTGCTCACTGATGATGTTTATTGATGACTGGAGTGGGAACTCTGAATTCTTTGTAGGTTGGGTTAAGGAAGATAGTTCTCATCTTGGTCTATGCTTAGTTTTGATCAAATTTGTGTGTCTTTGTGTGGAATGACTCAACCCAATCTGATAATTTTGAGGACATAGTCCGGATTCCTGAAATGTGTTGGATTTAACAGAAGTGCAGGATCTGTATAGGGAACGGATATCTCAAACTTAGATCTGAGCAAGTAGTCTGAGTTCATATCTTTGCAGGGCGAAGAAAGATCAAAATTCCCTAGCCAAAAGACACACCAGGTTAAATATAATGGAGCAAGACACATTAACCTTAATTCAGCATTTCTGTAATTGGCAAGTTTAGCTTTTGGTTCATTGAGCTTTGTAGAGACTAGTAAGATAGATGATCTGCGATCGTTTTCCAAATCTGAAGGAACCTGTTTGGTTTAGGTTCCTCTCATATTCATTCTAGTATGAATTAACATATATTAAACTGGATGGCAGCAATGAAATAAACATGACCTGTCATATTAATAAGCATTACAAGAGTGATTCTACCAGATTTGCAAGATTGGTAAAGAAGTTCAGACAGAAAGTGATCATGTAGAGATTACCGTCGTTTCATCTCTTCCCTCTTTCTTAACGAAAATTAAAAAGTTTAGAATTGTATTAAGAAAGAAATACAAGCAATAGGACAGAAAGGTTCTTTATAATGTTTATTTATCTGGCTTAGCTCATACATGAAAATTGAACTGCATGCTTTGAAGGGGTTCGCCAGCTTTATCCACGCAGTTTAGCAATAACAGCTAAGATGACTCTGCTCAGAGAAATATTGTCTTGGTTAAGTTCTGGGAGTTGAGAAGGATCAGGTGTTGGCTTATTCAAGTCATCATCACAAGTACTAATGTCATCCAATAGTCCAGATACTTGAGTTTGTGCACTAAAATAGTCACCAGAGCTGATATACCCTTTTGCCTGCTTGACAGTTTCTAGTCCATCTCCATAGTTCTCAGAACATTCCGAGTACCTCTCCTTTAAACTAGGACCGCCACCAGGAGGTGGGTTTGGAGAAGCCTGCTTGATGAGTTCCTTAAGAACATTAGCAGTTTGTTGGAGCTTGCCTTGCTCTTTATCAAGAAGGATATTGGCAACACCTTTAAGATCAGCAGAGACTAGTTTAGGATCTGACTTGAAGACTTGGAAACAATAATCAGGGACTATGGTGCTTGAACAGATGGCTTTGATGTCACCTTGTGAGATGTTTTCTTGATATCCATTTTGATTTGCAAAAGAAGGTGTAATTAGCAACACTACTAGCAAAGTAATGGAGGAGAAACTACAGAAAGAAACCATCTTTGCTTCTTCTTTTAATGCTTGGAACATGTACTGCTCTTGTCTTTGCTCTTTTGTGATCTTTATATAAAATCTCTGGATGGCTTAAAATAGAAAAGGAAAAAGTTCTTAATGGTAACCGAACAAAGTTATAATTATCAATTTCAATGCTATTTATAGAGTTTTAATTACCAATTAGGTATAGATTTGGTTTTAACCAGTAGTTGAGGATTTGGATATACCTCTAAAACTTATCTATTCTTGCCTTGGTTGTGAAAAAATGGGAGTATTTCCCACATTGTTTCAAAGAAGTTGAGACCTTTCCATTCAAATGCATTTTTTAATTTGCAAAACCAAAAAAAGCATTAGAAAAATAGCCTTTCACATTTCTTTCTAAATTTCTGATATATTGGAAAATGTCCAAATATAGTTTGATAGTTTTTCTCAATTTGTTCTTAATAGTTTTTCATTTAGATAATACATTAATTTACAACCATAAATATGAATTTTATTTTAGTCAATTTTATATGGTAGCCATTATTGCAAAAATTATGACATTCTTCAATTAGAATTTTTCAACCTTAAATTACAAGGCATGCATTTTCCTTTCTTCTATAATGATTCTTGTTATTTTCTCGCACATATTTCCTTAACAATTTTCTTGAAGGATTGCTTAAGTACTCCTGTCTTTCTTAGGTTTAAGGCCAAGTTGGGCCCAGGCCATTGTGAATATTTTTAGGCCAACCTAGGCCCAAGCATACCTGGCCTATAGACTTAAGAAAAAGAAAAGGTAGGATTTCTTTCAACCTTTATATATTTCAGATCAGCAGCTCCACAAGCCATAGTAGCAACCCTTGAGCTTTGGAGTTAAAGCTAAAGTCGAAGTTACAACCCCATACTCTGAATTTTGCAAAGATAGTAGAAATAGAAACTTCTTCCAAAACAAAGGGGGATTAAACAGGGATATGAGGCATTGGCCGAAGAAAATCCTGCGTCTTCCCTTTTTTCGGAAAAAAAAAAGTACATTATCCATGCAGATGATTAATAACAGCTAAAATGACTCTTGAAAGACGACTAGCATCGATATTATGTCTTACTAGTGGTGATGGATCAGGTTTTGGATCTTTCAAGTCATCATCACACGTAACAATATCATCCAACACAGCTGAAGCGTAAATCTGTGCACCAAAGTAGTCATGAGAGATTATACATTGCTTTGCTTCCAATATATCAGCTAATGCATCGTCATAGTTCTCAGAACATGATATATACCTCTCCTTTAAACCAGGTCCTCCACCAGGAGGTGGTTTTGGAGAAGCTTTCTTGATGAGTGACTTGATCAGCTTTTCAGTTCTGTTGAGCTTGTCCTGCCCTTTGCCTATTAGGATATTTGCAGCACTTGGAAGATCTGCAGAGACTAGTCAAGGATCAGATTTGAAGAGCTTGAAACAATATGCAGGAATTATGGTGCTTTTGCAGATAGCCTTGATTTCACTTTCTGATGTCTTTTCATGGACATGCATACTTGCAAACGAAGCTGCAGTCAACAGTAACACTGCTAGTGAGAATGAAAAGGATGAGAAACTGCAGAAACATACCATGTTTTGTATTTCTTATGCAGTGACCTCGTCTTGCTGCCTGTCTGTCTTCTTTTAGCTCTTACATATACTGCCAAATTCAAGGATTAGCGAATCATGAAAAGGTTGTTTGCATTAAATTTTTTGTCTAGTAAAGACTATGTGCGCATTTATTACAGGTTTATTATAATGTCAGGAGTATCTGGTGCTTAAAGGGCGAGTATGCTGTCCATATTATCTTTAGACTTTCAGTTTATGATCATATCGTCAAAATAGTCAACTTGTAACTAAAGTGCATAAGATTCTAAAACAGTAACATGTATATGTCTAGGAAAGTGTTACATACCATTGGTTTACAGGGATATATTCTGAATTGTTGGATGGATTCTGTGGAATCAGTGTCTCATCGAAAGAATGAGGACTTTCATTTCTTTATTCATACCATCCATTTGCTAGGCTGGAAAGTTTCCAACTGATCATCATAGCAGAGATAAGGTATTGACAAGAAAGACCATTAAACAAGATTGAACTCCTTAAAAACTAATGAGATTATTCTATTTTCCGCCAATCTACAAGTTCTGCATAGAGATTTGGCTTCCTTGTCCCACACACAAACAAACTTTGGAGGGTGTTTCCGTGCAAGAAAACCTCTCTTTCATCTCACTATTCCTGAAAAAGTATATTATTCACAAGAATCAGAACAGGATGGTAACAACAATGAGGCCAGAAGCTTGCTGCTGCTGCTCCTCTTTCTGCCGTAGAAAATGCTGCAGCTGTCGCAGCAGGAAGGGTAACAATTTAGTTCACAATTTGATGCTACAGATATGCCACACAAAACATGGTTAGTAAGGTGCATGCAAATGTATAAAATCTGACGAGCTAACCTTATGAGATAATGATGTCAAAAGATTAACTTATACTCTTGTATCACTGCATTGGGCGTACACACTACTAAAAACTTGGCAGAAACCCAGAAAAAGTTCAATGTCTAACCAACAGTTTTATAATATCAAAACTTATTGAAATACATAAAGAAATTTGACAGCAAAACTTGGAGAAAGATCAAGCAACTGCACTCTTATTGATACATGAGGGCACAAAGGCATCTGTTACTAAAACTAAATAACTCCCGCCTGTGCATGTGTACTTTTTCAACTTAGCAAGGATGTCATTGACGCATGAATACACATGAAATTATTTCTCACTAATAGTTATAAGTGATTGAACAGAAAATTTCTATTCAAGTATTCCATCTGGTTAAGTGAATGATGAACGGGAAAAACACAAGTGGACACTAAGACAAAAATTACAACAAAAGAAAATCTCTTATATGTGAATGGGCTTGTCATAAGTTGCCATGGCAGCTTCCTTCAATGCCTCACTCATTGTTGGATGTGCATGGCACACACGTGCTATATCCTCACTTGCCGCATCATAAGTAAGGGCGATTGCTGCCTCATGAATAAGCTCCCCAGCATTAGGTGCCATGATGTGGACTCCTAGTACTTTGTCCGTCTCCTTATCAGCCAGTATCTTGACTATCCCTTCAGCATCATCTATGGCCTTGGCACGACTATTTGCCAAGAATGGGAATTTCCCAACACGATAACTAATGCCAAGTTCCTTGACTTGCTCCTCAGTCTTACCAACAGAAGCAACCTCAGGGTGTGTATAAACAACTCCAGGGACCTTATCGTAGTCAACGTGCCCATGCTTGCCAGCTATAAACTCCACACATGCAACTCCATCCTCTTCAGCCTTGTGGGCAAGCATTGGCCCTGGAATTACATCTCCAATGGCATACACACCAGAAACATTTGTTTCAAACCTATCGTCCACTAAAATTCTCCCAACTTTGTCAGTTTCCACACCTATTTTATCCAAATCAAGTCCAGCGGTGAATGGAATCCTACCAGCTGAGACAAGAACCACATCAGCTTGAAGTGTTGTCTGCTCACCACCAGATGCTGGTTCAATTGTCAACTTCACGCCATCACCGGACATATCAACTCCTACAACCTTAGTTTTGAGCATAAATTTTATCTTCTGTTTCTCCAGACTACGCTGGAATTGCTTGCGAACTTCCCCATCCATGCTTGGCACGATATCAGGAGCAAACTCTACCACAGTTACTTCTGAACCAAGCCGGTTCCAAACTGAGCCCATCTCTAGCCCAATGTAGCCTGCCCCGATGACCACAAGCTTCTTAGGAATTTTTGACAAAGCTAGAGCACCAGTAGACGATACAATTTTCTTCTCGTCTATCGTAATACCAGGCAGAGACTTGACATCTGAACCAGTAGCAACAATAATATTCTTGCCTTTCACAGTGGCATTCCCACCATCAATGGTGTCCACGGACACCTCAGAGGGGGAAACAAACTTGCCATAACCTTTGACATAGTTCACTTTGTTCTTTTTAAACAAACCTTCAATACCTCGTGTTAGGTTGGCTACAGCTTTGTCTTTTTGAGCCATCATGGCAGCTAAATCGATCCCTACAGAAGAAAACTTCACTCCATGGTTGGCAAATGAATGTTGGGCTTCATGGAACATGTGGGTCGAGTGTAAAAGTGCCTAGATAAAAGTTGCCACGAATTTACAAATGCGCAGATGTTAGACCATGAACTTGCATCTCGATGCCTATCATAAGTGGTTAGCCATAATAAAGTTGAATATTGTTTGAAGTAATCACAGAGATCAATAGCACATGTTGAGAATTTGACTTAAAAAGTGTGATCAATAGCTATTATAATTGAATGCTAAATTCTCACAAATTTTTTTTTAAAAATTAAATACCTTTCATTAATCAGTTAATGTACGTTACAATGAGGCTTCAATTCTAGGTTAGTACAAAATATCAGATGTTTGGATTAACAAAACACAAAATACCTAAAAAAAGATCTTACTCCTATCTACCCAAATATACAAGGTGATTAATTCCAATGACCGTCTCCTTCTCATGTTTGTGGATAGATTAGTTGTTACCCCTCTAGCTAGTAAAGTCAGCCTGATCTGTAGTACAGTTTCTTGAGAGACCTCGTCGATGCTTCTCCTTTCTTGTCTGAATATTCTGCCATTCCTTTCCTTCCATAATTAACTCTCATAATTAACTAAACATCTCCATAGTATAAAAAATCTAAGTCTGGCAGCATTATCTTAAAACTACATATGGCCTATTATTTGGTCTGAAACAAACATTCACTTAAGATGCCCGAGGACGAAACCAAGCTTCTTCTTTTTTCTTTTTGCATACATCATAACATTGCTTGATCCATTCGTGTAATACATGATACATCGCCAAAAAGGTTAAATGATAAGTATTATTTTCCCTAAGATACAACATTCACTAACATAGAAAAACGAAATAGGCAAATTGGCACCAAAAGATGGTATGAACAAACAAAAATAACCCTAGAAACCAACATCAACACCTGTTGAAAACTTTAAATGAATGAAACCAGATAGATCTGAAGCAGATAAGCAATATCAACAAAACAAACAGTACATAACAATCAGATGAAAAATGAGACAGCGAACCAAGACGCAACCTTGGAAGGGATGCAGCCAACATTGAGGCAAGTGCCACCAAGGGTACCGCGTTTCTCGATACAGGTTGTTTTAAGGCCGAGCTGGGCAGCTTTGATGGCGGCGACGTAGCCACCGGGACCGCCGCCGATGACGACGACATCGTTATCGTCAGATCCGGCGGAGGCAAAGCCGCGAGAGAAGGAGAAGTTAACGAGCGCATGCGAATTACGAACAGCGAGTAGATGATAATACGCCTTTCTTCTTACTAAACTTGCCATCGCCATTTTCAATTACTCAAATCACAATCTCTACGACTCGTGGGTCTCTCTTCCTTTGGATTAAACAGTCCAAAGACTGCGCCTTTTCTTCTTAGCCCGCTAGTTATGATTGGTTGGACTGTTTTCTAAGTGCTTTGAGATATTCATATGCTAAATAATTTATTTAAAAATTACAATCATTTAGACTATTTAAAAAAGTAATTTAAATTCACATATAAATTTCTTTAAAATGCATAATAAATTATTTCAAACAAAATAATATCCTCAAATACATCACCATCTAAGTCCCATGTAGCTTGTAAGGATTTGTGTTTCTTGCAATTAAGGATAGCATATCAACTGACCAGTAATCGGTTCGAGTTTAGACTTAAGACCAATCCGAACCAGTTTATTAGAAGATATGAGACCCGGAAAAGATTTTCAGGATCGAATCCATTTTCTCTACCTGTGAGTGAGGTGATGGAAAATTTGGGTAATCAGAACTCAAACTTCACCTTTTACCTCAACTCAAATACATTTCCAGTCTTATATGGAGAGTACATCCAAAAGCAAAGAAAGAATGGGGACATACAAGTGTACCATTGGAATGCCTAATTAACCAAAACAAGAAGAAGAAGATACTAATCTGCCACTTCAACTAGGTTTACAATACAACCTACCAATATCCTCATCCACAGTAAGTATTCTCCCTTCTACCCTGCAAAACTTTTGGCTGCTTTTTATATTACCATCTGAAGCAGCCAAAAACAGATAAACACCCTCCCTGCCGGCCGCCCCATCAATCTGTTACGAGAAATAATCTGTATGTACATTCAATTGCCTCCTAATAAGCCCTTCAACCTGTTCCTAGCCTCCTCAGAAAGACTAAAGCACCTCATCCTTTGCCTCTGAGGGGGGCATGACTCAACGGACTGCGACAAAGAAAAGCAGATAACTACCACAGTTAGATTATCTGCTGAATGCAGGCGTAATGCTTCCATGACAAGTTCTCTGGCACAGCACTCAGGGTCATTGTGGCGTCTGAGAGCACGACGTACAAGGCTGACAGCAGCTTGGCTTGAAATGACGTCCCAAATACCATCACAACCAATGATCAAGAACTCGTCATCTTCTGTTAACACCACCTGTTGGACATCTGGTTCTGCAATCAAAGGTGATGCGGACCCATACGGAAGTTTCAAATCCCAGTCGCCAAGAGCCCGAGTGACAGAGAGATCTCCATTAAGATACTCGCCTTCGATGTATCCACCTAACAGTTCCACCCGCATGCGCTCTGGCAAGTATGAAGGCCTGTGATCATGGGACATATCAACAGCCACACCTTTCCTACATAGGACTGCTCGACAATCACCAGCATTAGCAACAAGCAAATGCCTTCCAAGAACTAGGGCAGTTAGAGCTGTTGTTCCACAAGAACTGCTAATGCTACTCTCAATGGCCAAGGCACTGTCCGCTAGTAAAAATGCTTTGCGATGGGAATCCACCAATGCTTCTAGGAAAATAGAATCAACATCAGATGTCTGCGGTATATCAGCATCTTCAAAAAACAATCTCATTGCATTTCGTTTAACATAGGCAGCTGCATCAGGTCCTCCATGACCGTCAAAAACAGCATAAAAAGCACTTGGCAACTTGAAAAAAGAACCCAAATGTACAGATAAATCATCAATCCTGATGTGTTCATCATCCATGGAAGGTCTAGATCCAATATCGGCATAGCTACCAGAACGAATGCATGGAAAAGACTTGGAAGTGGAAACCTCAATAAGAGTTTCTTTAATGGTCTCCGAGCAACTCACAAACTACAATGCAAGAAAGGAAAGGGGTAAGTTCATATCCCAAATATGTAGGACCCGTACATGGACAATGTTGAGTGAAGGAAGAAAAGAGAGCAGGACAGACATATTAGGACACAAAGGATTATATTAGGAGGAAAAGCATATGTAACCCACGGTATTAGCTCTAATAAGTGATAAAAGGATATATGTGCAGAGCCATAAATGTCATGTACATCTTAATGATTTTGGAATCAAAGAACCACAATATATCAAAAGCAACCCCCAAACTTACAAGACTGGAAGAATAACCATAATGAAGGTCAGATTTAAATGTTTCTTTCATATACAAGCACGCAAAGTATATTATTAATAGGTCGAGGGACGACAATAATAATAATAATAATAAACCATTATATGAGAAGTTCCGCTAAGACTCATATGAAAAGGGAAAACGAAAACAAAAGCCTAAGTCCAAGCATGAGAAGGTCAATTCTTAGTATGGCTATTTTAACAGCAAACTTGGGAGCTGTAAATTAGTATAAGGTCTTCAAACAATCATCCCCCATATCCAATTACGAGATTCAGACCAGATTTTGAAACAAAATAATCACAAGAAACCCAAGAATCCGTCAAAACACATCCTTCCAACCAACTAGAAACCCCATTAAAAAGCACGTAAAATTGATCAAAGCCGCATATAAAAAAGGAGGAAGAAAACACAGGAATTCCAAATCTAACCCACTAATAACGAGAAGTTAAAACTATTAATCGAAGTAACCCCAAAAACAAATCTTTAGGTACAATCCACTAAATCCCCATAAAAGAGAAACAAACAGAACAAGGAAAAACACATACGGATTCGAAGCGCGAAACTTCGGAAGAAACGGACTCGAAGATCGGAGTGGAAGGATCGTTAACATCGACCTTCAAGATGGGTTCTTTAACCACACAAAGGTCGTACTGCACATCCAAAACCGCCGGCATACTCGTTTGACAAATCACCTCCGTTTTCTCCACCATAAAAACCTCCACAGCCAACAATCTACGCTCCGAAAACAGCAACAAAAATCAACAAATTACACTTTTAACGGAAATTGGGTTCTCTTTCTATTTGCTTCGTTCGTTTGCTCTATAATTGACAATCAATCGCTAACAATAATAGTACAATGAATCGAACTAGGGTTTTTTAGAGGAAGCACTAGAACAATTGGATCCTTGAAAGATTAATAGAGAGAATATTAGGCGTTTCGGTATTTATAAAAAAATAAATTACAGAAAAATAAATAGTATGAAATTAAAATAAAATAACCGGCGGTTACCCGTAACACCGATCAGGTTTACCGCCACGTGTTGGTTGTGGAAGAGTCCGGCACGGAACTAGAGGGAAAAGTCCATTTGCACAATTACTGATTTACCCTAATTATCTTTTTGTTTTTTTATTTTATTTGAACAATTTAATTTATTTAGAAATATTAAGAGCAATATCATCATAGGTTCTTTTTATAAGTTTTAATTTAATTTAAGTCATCCAATTGATTGATTGGTTAATTAATTAATAAATTTTGAAATTATTCTATAAATTAAAATATAATTTTTATTTAATTTAAATAATAAAATTTTATACAATAACAACAACAATTTAATACAAATTCTACTAATCGTGAGGTTTAAAGAAGTCCAAAATTATAAGTTTAGATCATCAATTCCCGTTACTTTATACCTATTTTGTTCCATAAACATCTATCCATTTAATTTTTATAAGTCTTATTTATTGGATGAATAAATATTTATAAAACAAGGTAAGCATAAAGGAAGAAGAACAAATGATCTGTTCCTCAAAACTACTCAGGTAAGGCTGGATAACTTTTAAAATGAATTAATTAATAATGAGGACTCTAATTATATTTTATTTATGATTAATTTATTAATTTTAAATTATGAAATTATGGACTAATAATTTATTTAATACTGACAATTGTAAGTAATTTAACAAGAAGACTACTCTTACTTTGCCAAGTGCTTGATGATCCTATCCACATTACCATATGTAGTGGCCATTGCGAATCTGTCATCTTCTTGTTAAATCCCTATTCAGAGTTCAGACAATTGAACGTTTCGTACAATGATTGGTGAATTTTGGATATGGACACTGGACAGTAAGAAATGCCTTATATATATATATATATATATTTCTTAAATATAATCTTAAAGAGAGAGACGTGTGT
>JAOQMM010000173.1:32958858-32975569 GCA_027563515.1 Erythroxylum platyclados
TATATAATTTATCACCATTCATCTCTTTAATTAGGGTTGACAATATTTGTTTGATTAAATTCATTCGGTTCAAAGTTAAACAAGTTAGATCCAAACTCAATAATGACTTAAAGTCCAGTTCAAAAGTTTGAAAAGCTTAACTATTCACCTTTAAAATGTTTTTTTAAAAAATATAATTAATAAAATAATCGTATTTTAGTTTATAAATTTTAAATTTTTAAAAATCAAAACCATATGAATTTTTTTATTAACTCAAAAATTTTCCTTTTTAATAAGATTGACCGAGATTTAGATTAACATCTGACCGACTCATTACCATCCTTGCCTTTATCCTCTAACGCTTGAGTTACTTTGCCCCTCCCAATTGCTCCCTACGTCTCAACCTTTTAGTTCTAGACAATGGCAATTTTAATAATAGCAGGCGGAGGCGGGAGACACAGTTCAAGAACTGCAACGTCATCGGACGGAGGGGCCCAAACATTCTGGGTTGCATCTCAGTGGGCCTGCCATGGCGTGGCCCCTCCTTAATTGCTTCGATCCAACATTGTTCAAATTTCACAGCGGTCAGGCGGGAGTGTTCCGAATCTTCTATTCAAAAACAGAAAACCCATTTCTTCTCTACCATCGATCGATCGATCAATTAATGGATAGTTTAGATAGATAGATCGTAGTTACCATTTGAATCTGTCCTTCACTTTCCTTTGATTCATAAATATGTCTCAAGAAGTCTCCACCTCCGCCTCCGGCTCCTTCTCCTCCTCCTCCCCTTATGTTTGCAGCGAGAACCAGTTTGAATCGGCGGTCCCATACGCATTCCCTCCACCAAGAACGCCTCTCAACTCTATTCCAGATCCTTCTCAGTGCTCCAACGACCCTAGACTGTCCGAGAACAAGCTCAGATTAGATGGGATTGGGACTACCAGGCACAATGCTGCTTCTGCTGCTGCTGCAACTCCCAAGACTAAGACTGCGCACTCGGAACCCACCTCAGCTCATAGCGCGCCGGCCAAGAGATCTTCTCTTTACAGTACCACTCCCCTGCATAGAACCAGTACCAAAACCAGACAACAACACATCACCTCTTCTTTCACTCCTACGGCACCAATTTCTGCTGATGCTCCGCAATTTGAGCTCCACCAAGACCCTTCCTTCTGGAAGGATCACAATGTTCAGGTTGTTTCCCTCTTCTTTCACTGTTACTTGTTTCTGCTCATACTATACTGCTTCTCAGAGATTGAAACAAGCTTTTTATTTATTACTTTCTTGATTTTATTATCAAAAGGAAGAACAAATTTGAATAAAGAGTTTTTTTTTTGCCCCACTTTTTTGTGAGATCAGGTTCTGATAAGAGTTCGACCATTGAATAACATGGAAAGGATTTCCCAAGGTTACGGTCGGTGTTTGCGGCAGGAGAGTGCGCAGTCATTGTTATGGCTAGGCCATCCTGAGACCAGATTCACCTTTGATCATGTTGCTTCCGAGACTATATCACAGGTTCTTGCTTTTTATCAATTCACACATTCCCTACCCACTACATGCGCAAACATCACTCCGGAGAAAGACAAACCGGCGTAGAATTGAAGTATTGAATCTGTAAATTAGTCCGATCTTTTGCAGGAGCAACCTGTAATAACGGACTTTCAGAATGAATCATAATGCTGAAATGTTAAATGCAGGAAAAGCTATTCAGGATTGCTGGACTGCCTATGGTGGAGAACTGCATATCTGGGTATAATAGCTGTATGTTTGCTTACGGCCAGGTGTGTTTCCTGCGTTGATAAATGACACTAAAACCAAAACACAGTCTAATGTGCTTAAGATGCCACATTGCAGACAGGCAGTGGCAAAACGTATACCATGATGGGTGACATAAATCAAGTGGATGGTAAACTTAGTGACAATTGTGGGATAACCCCTCGCATATTCCACTACTTATTTTCAAGGATTAAGGAGGTTTGCTGATGCATTTTTTCTTCTTTCACCGTCAGAAAAGATGCATATTCGGTACATTCTTCCACAATTTTTTTTTTTTTTTGGTTTCTGGATTTGTAGGAAGAAGAAAGCAGAAGGGCTGAAAACCTGAAGTTCAGTTGTAAATGTTCTTTTCTGGAAATATACAACGAGCAGATAACAGATCTCCTGGAGCCTTCATCAACAAATTTACAAGTATTTCAACAGATTCCTTTACTTAATCCATCAAGAGACATGTTCTGTATGCAGGAACTTATATCTACGTATGTATATACATTGTTATTCGGGTAAATCGTAAGCCTGTCGTTTCATACTGTAGCTCAGAGAGGACATGAAAAAAGGTGTTTATGTAGAAAATCTTACAGAATATAATGTCACGACTGTTGATGATGTCACAAAGCTTTTGTTACAGGTGAGTGAAATTTTTTTGTTGGCATCTAGTTATATTGCTTGGACATCTTGGTCATATTCCACATATACAGGGGGCTGCAAATAGGAAAATCTCAGCAACTTACATGAACAGTGAAAGTAGTCGTTCTCACAGCGTTTTTACTTGTACAATTGAGAGCTGGTGGGAGAAGGATTCCATGAATCATTTTAGGTTTGCAAGGTTAAATTTGGTTGACTTGGCTGGTTCTGAGAGGTAATTGGTCTTCTTCTGTGGCCATTTTCCAATTATCTTCTTCACAGCCGGACTGAGTTCCATTTTTATTAGGCAGAAAAGCTCTGGAGCAGAAGGAGATCGTCTGAAAGAAGCTGCAAACATAAACAAATCCTTATCGACTTTAGGGTAACTGGACCAACAGGCCTTTTTCTCAATCACATTTTGTAGGACAGTACTGCAATATCGTCTTTCTTTATCCTAAAGTTGTTATTTTCTTGTTGCGAATTGCGGATTGCGGATATTAATTCTGATCACTAGTTGGTACTATTGTTGCTGTTGATACTTGTTTACTTGTACCAAGTTATCGTGTTGCATTGCATTGTTCTCCATTGAAAATGTATATTTCACTGATCTGTTATTTGTTGATTGCCCACTCTTTGCTTTTAGATTGGTGATAATGTCTTTGGTTGATCTCGCCCACGGAAAACAAAGACATGTTCCCTACAGAGATTCTCGGCTAACTTTTCTTCTTCAGGTTTGAATAATTGATGCCCTTCATCCTTGAATATGGATGGTCCTATCAATTTCTATATTTGCTAGTTTTTTCTTCCATAACTTCGCAGTAAGAAGGTTTTGTGTTCGTGTGTTTTGTTGTAGGACTCATTGGGTGGAAATTCAAAAACCACAATTATTGCAAATGTTAGCCCTTCTACATGGTCTGTAAAAATGCATATATTTCTCGCTACGTTCCTGTGGTTTTATTAGTTTTTTGTTTATCTCATAAATTCATTTCTTGCAGCTCTGCGCATGAAACATTAAGCACTCTGAAGTTTGCTCAGCGTGCAAAACTCATCCAGAATAATGTAACAGCACCCAACTTCCAAAAATTGTCATATTTAATAAAAAAATTGAACATTTTTTATCTTGCTTTCATTGTTTTACAGGCTAAAGTGAATGAAGATGCATCGGGTGATGTTGGTGCGCTTCAGCAGCAAATCCAGCAGCTAAAGGTATGAACTGGGGGGATATTTGAGCTGTTCTAATTTGTCCTTGCCAATTTGCAATTGTAATTTATTATCTTAGCAAATTTTCATAAACATGCAGGATCAGTTGTCCTCTCTAATGAAGCATAATGGCCTCCCTAGGTCACTCTCCACTTGCATGCCAAGATTTGGACCATCCAGATTGGCTGACGTGTCTGAAATATACAACTTCTGTGAAGATGGAGCAGCAACTATCAACCAGGATGCTTTGGACCTGGGAAATAAGAGGGTAGGATTCCACGTCAGCAGAAGGATTATTTGTTCTTTTATAGCAATTGTGTGACATGTTAGTGATCAGTATCTCTGATATCCAAAAAGCAGATGAAACAAATGGAAGCCGCATTGGTTGGTGCACTTAGGAGAGAAAAGATGGCTCAAAATGTGATTCATGAGTTGGAGGCAGAAATTGAGCAGATGAATCAATTTGTAAGTCTATCTCTAGCTGTACCTTTCTATCTTCCTGTGAAGAATAATCCCCTCACCATCAGGAAAAAATTTGTCAAGTACATTTACATTTCAACTGGTAGACATAGAAGTAAAAGCAATCTTTGACTATGCCAATGTTTATAACTGAGGATGCTTTGCAGGCTTGCCAGAGGGAGGAGGAAATGCAGCATACCAATATGATGTTAACGGTCCAACTGGAGAAGATTAAACAGATGGAGAAGTTATCAAATGGTTCATGGCCTTCTGACCATTGTCTCCTAGAGCAAAATAGAGCTTTGAAGGAAGAAATTCAACTACTCCATGCAAGGATTGAGAAAATTCCGGAGCCGACAGATTTTGCTTTGGAAAACGCAAGGCTTCATGAGCAACTTCAATTGTAAACATTGCAATTCACACTTATGCTTTAGATGGGATCTGTCTATACCAATTGTAATGGACTTCTCCACATATTTTACTGTCAGATTTCAAAGTTTTTATGAGCAAGGAGAGCGAGAAAAATTGCTAGGTGAAATTTCACAATTACGGGATCAGGTATTAGGATATCTTCATATTATTTCTTCTTATGGTTCCCCCATAAAAATTATACTGAATTATGTCCATGGTAATTATGCTTTACTGTGCGTTTTTTTGTTTTCTTTTTCCCCTGGAGTTCCAGTTACTAGAAATACATGAAAGAAATCCCTTTGCTTCAAGATATGACAATCAGGTAGAATATTATCGTCAACCATCTATGTAACTAGTGCCCTTTGATCAACAATCCTGGTTTCTAATCTGTAGCTTCTGAGAATGCAGGAGCATGACACTAGAAAGGAGTTGGAAGCTTGCAGGAAATTGAATTCACAATTGTTTAGGTACTTTCTTAGACCTGTTTGCCAATTTTAGTGCTTGTTGCCTATCAACTGCTTGGCCGTTAAGGACTTGGGAAACAATATATAGGTTAGGCTTTCTGTTTGCATCCACAATTTCTGTTTAATCGAGTTGGCAATCTTTAGAATTCGTCTCTAATTTCTGAAAGATCATGCAATGGCCTAGGATCTCGTTGAAGGATGAAAGATTGTTTTCCATCTATATAAAACCATTCAAGCTGTCGGGTGAGGGAACAGGATAGATCCTACATAATCCTAATAGGCTGAAAGCATAATCCAATTACAATCAATTTGCATCTATGGAATAGTATTGTGGTTATAGCTTGATCATCTGATTTGCCATGCCAACTGGAGTTTAGATTAGGCATCCTTCTAGTTTTCTTTGATCTATTATACTACCTTTCATTTAGAAATCAGTTTGAGGACGGGCCTTGGAGTAATCGGTAAAAGTTGCTCCTTTTTGGACCATAATAAGGTCATAGTTTTGAATCAAGGAAATAATCTCTTTGTAAGAAATTACAAAAGAAAGGCTGTGTATATTGAAGACCCTCCTCCGACTCTCACAAAGCGGGGACTCTTGTACACAAATTATGTTGACTTTTTTTTGATGGGTTTAAGAATGGTGGTTTTTCTCTCTGCATGAATTGTAAATGATTTCTTTTCAATGCATTTGACTTTTAGATGGTGATGTTATGATCTAGATAGAAAGAAGTTAATTTAGTTTTCAAATAGAGTTATTGAGCTTATTCCTCAATGTAAACTCTGGTTTCTTGTTCAGAGAAATTGATGAATTGCGAGAACAAGTGATATTGTACGTGAAGCGTAGTGGTCAAACTGCATTTGAGAATGTAAGGACTGGTTCCAGGTATCGGGATAAAGAACTAGTTAAAGCAACTCAAGCCTGTGTTATAGGCAGCCTATAATCGTACTTCCTTGCAGGTGACTGATTCCTGCCCATTGGACCCCGAAGAGTTTAGGCACACTGATAAGTATTCATTGGTAAGCAATACCGGAGTATACATTTAATGGTTATTTGTTGATTGATGCTCATCTACCCATTTTACAGGTTGAAACAATTTCTACTGGAAGTGATTCAGGGGATGAAGTGGATTCTCATATCCAGGAATATGATGCAGCTCTGCTATACAAACATGGTTCAGATGTGGTCGCAAATTCTGGCTCTATTGTTCAGCCCAGAAATAGTCAAAAGGAGTTGATTAAAGCTAGGGTGCTAGGTAAAGCTGTGGAATCTGAGCAAATTGATTCTCTGGAATTAGAAAATTTAAGAAAGCCAGTTAGTAGCTCAGTCATGAATGGCAGTGATGATTTGAAGATAAAATCTTTGCAAGCCAAGTTAGACAAGATTACAAAAGATCTCGAGGAGGCCAGTTTACTTAATTGTCAATATCAAGAGGTTCAAGAATCACAATTAGCTCATCAACGTGAAAATGAGTTGGTGCGCAAAGAGGTTGAGATGGAGACTAGTAGGACAATTATTGATTTGCAGGAGGAAGTTATAAGCCTTAAGTGGGAACTTAATGAAAAATTATGTTGCATGGATGAAGAAAACATGAGATTAAGAAACGCAATGGCTGCTAAAGAGGAAGAATTGATGATGCTTCGCAAGGAGTGGGAAAGAGCGACCTTGGAACTAACAAACTTCCTTGTTGAAGGGGCCAAATCCCTCAAAGATGCTTCTAGTCAGATTGAAAGTATTGCTTGTTCATTTCCTCAAGGTAATGTTTGGATTAGTGAAAAGGTTGTGAGGGCTGCCAGAGCTTGCATTGACAAGGAAGAAACGATAATGCAACTTCATGAAAGTTTAGCGGATGCACAACAGATGGTTGTGGACATGGAGCTGAAGGTGAATTCCTTGAAGGAAGCAACAATGGCTTTGAATGATTTTCCTCAAGCAGATAGGGATGACAACACAGAAGAGGCAGTTCACCTGCGTGCTTTGTTAAATGAAAAGAACAATATGGTAAAGTTGCTAGAAAGTGAAGTTAAAGACAAGGAGGACCATATTCATGAAGCAGAAAAACGTGCTAATGCTGCATTCCTGCTTGTAAAATGGCTTTCTGATCAACACAAGGTTTCTTACCATAACGGCACTGAGAGAAGTACTCGGATCTCAGAACTGGTTTCTCCTACTGGCAGTCATAAGCCTTTTGAGGGGAGCATTGATGCACATACTTGGGATGCTGAAGCTACTGAGGCTCAAAATGAGTTGAAAAATTTAATTTTCGAATCCGATAATGCTGTTAAAACATGTTATAGGGATGTGGAAGTGCACATGGCAGCTGCCCAAGCAGACATTCTTGAAGTTTCTACAACCTATATGAGTTTGGTTCAGGAATTAGTTGAAGAAACCCACGAATTGAGGTGTAAAAATGCAGCAGTGAAAGACCACATGTCTTCCCATCCTTCTACGGTTAAAATGCAAGGACTAAAACCACCTAATTCTATAGAGCCTCGCTTTCTACATTTAATAAGAGATGAAGTTGCTAAGGTGAATGAAAGACTTAAGATCATACATGATTCCTTTGACACAAAAGCAAGAGCAGATTGCTGCATATCGACGGATGAATATCTAACAGAGACAGATAGCTGGAGTGCTGATAGTTCTACATCAAGTTATTCCACATTAGGACATGGTATTCCATCCAAAAATAATTTTTCTGGTGATATGTTGGACAAATTCTTATATACCTGCCACTCAAAGTTCTCTAGCAACATATCTAAACAGATGGTTAAACCAAAATTTCAGAAAAGCTCAGTGGTTGAATCTGAGAAGCGGTTGAATAAATTTGAGAAACATGACGAAGTTATGCCATTCTCTCTCAGAAATGAGTTGGATATGACATTTACTGCTTTCAACAAGTTATATAATCGTTTGACCAGAGTGTTCAATTGGAATGATGTAGTGGATAATAGTGGCTCTCAAGGTACATATCTTTGTGAACTGTTTTGTTGTGATAATTACGACAAATTTCTACTAGATGTGGAGTTAAAACAACTAACATATGGCACTGGCAGATTCGATGGATATGGTTCGGTCTTGTGTGTGGAGGCAGGAGATTGCTGACGCATATTGCCATATTGCTGGGCAGGTACACTTGAATATTGAAATCTCACCTGTATTGTTTACAGAATTAGGCCATATTTATTATTGTTGCAAAATAATACTTTTATAGCTTTAAAATCTACCAAATGTCCGCAAAAAAAAGAGACGTCACTGTAACCCTTTCCACTGGATATTTGGATTGTGCAGGTAGTAGCTGATAAAAAGGCTAGCCATGCTAGTGTATTCTTAAGCAACTGTGAAGAAGCCCATGCAACCATGAAAGAAGCTGATCATATGTTGAATGCATTAATGAAAGCAAATGAAAGTGCAAAAGAACTGAATGTTATGTGGAAGAAAACCAGTGAGGAACTGATGTCAGAAAGATCACTCTTAATTGAAGAAAATGGGCAACTCAAGTCTTCATTAGATTTGAAAGAAGGAGAGAACAAATTACTCTTTGATGAAATGTCTCTGGGTTTTATAGAACTAACAAACTCCATTTCTTTGCTGGAAGGATATTTCCTAGAAATGCAGAAAGAAATGGAAGACAGGTACAGAATTTTATATTCAGATCTTTTATCCATGGGAAGAGAGATGCTCTATACCGTTTGCAATTCAAGATCATTACTGGTAGATGTTTGTTCAGAGATTCTAGAGAAAGGATTCACTTGTTTTGTCTTCTACCAATGCCTTGCAGCAGGGATTATCCATAGAATATCAAGCTTTAATGTGCAACCTCATCTCTATCCATTCAGGCCGTTAGAGCACCAGATGGCATCAAACACTTTGCAACATAGTTGTTCGAGTGTTCAAGATAGAGTCTTGTTTGAAAGGGATCAGAATGAATTCATAAATTTGGATCAGAAAGAATTGAATCCATTACAGCATGATTTAGTAAATGAAAATTTGTCTCTTAGGAGAGAACTGGAAAGGAAAGATGTTTTGTTGAAGGGTTTGTTTTTCGATTTTAGTTTGTTGCAAGAAACAACCTCCAATAGGAAGGATAGGAAAGATGAAACTCAAAAGTTAGTTCTGGCATTGAACAGTGTTCGACATGACCTAGATCAGAAAACAAACCAGCTAGAGGACATGCAGTTTCATCTTAGACAAGTTGAATGTCAATTACTAGATACTGAAAATGCTTTGTCCATATCAAATTCCAATCTTGAGCAAGCTCAAGAAACAGCAACCTCTCTGTCCGAACAAAATGCCGAGTTGAGAATGCTTCTGAAAGACATCTATTTCAAAAATTCTGAAGCTGAAGAACAGTTGGAAGAATATAAGCAGGTTGTTAAGGGGTTGGAAGAAGAAATTATTCACTTGACAACCTTTGCTGAGAGAAACTCGCATGCCTCTGCTGAAACCATTGAGAAAGAATTAGCAAAGGCTACAAATGAAAGAGATCAATTCTGTAGAGAAATATGCTCTTTGAATGATAAACTGGAAATGGCCAACGTATTGGCTGATGAAAAAGAAGCTATTGCCGTTGAAGCTCGACAGGTTTTTTACTCGAACTATTTCGTTGTTAGTTGAGGACCATCGTTACAGGTGGATTTTAATTTGTGCGTTAATTTTCCAGGAGTCAGAGGCAAGTAAACTATATGCCGAACAGAAAGAAGAGGAAGTAAAGATTTTAGAGAATTCTGTTGAAGAGCTCGAGTATACAGTAAATGTACTGGAGAAAAAGGTATCTTTCTTGGCTCTGATAAGTCTAGATCATATTAACTGCAAAAATTTCTGGCCTTGGTTAAACTAATTGAAGTTTATTTGTGTTACTTACCGCTTCCTAGTTCTTCTTCCTAAAGATTTCTGTATGTTTTCCTTATTTAGGTCTGTGAAATGAGTGAAGAGGTTGAAAGACATCGGCTGATGAGAGATTCATTAGAAATGGAGCTTCGGTGTTTGAGACAGAGATTATCAACTGTTGAAAATCTCTCTGATGTTATGGATTCAGAAAATACAGATTTTTCCAACAATAAACATCATATATCCAGGTTGGATAACTTGTCTCATTCCTGATACTTGACTCGTTCATTTTCCTTTTCTGGTTCTAGACAATATATTGACCTGCGCAAACTGCACGGTAGGTTGTTAGAGCTTCACGAGGCACATAATCAGATAAGGCTTCTCAAGAATGACATTGCAGACAAGGAGAAAGAGGTATGGCTTGATTTGGTGCCGAGTGATGGGCTTCAATTAGGAGTTTCAGAATTTGTGGTTATATGCTTTACATGCTCTCTGGTCTACTCTATGTTCTAAAACAAAAAGTTCTCATATTTGAAGCTCAAGCAAAGCAAAGAGTACATCTCCGAACTTGTATTGCACTCTGAGGCCCAAGCGTCACAGTATCAAGAGAAGGTAGTATTCCCATACTTGAACCACCTATATCGAGTCATCAATTTGTATCGTGCGTAAACCTTTGGAACAAGAATTCATGTGGATGCTCCATGCACGAATCTGATATTTGATTTACAGGTCTCAGAGTTGAATTTGATTTCAACAAGAAGCAGAATTTTGGCATGCATTACAACAACCAGGATTTTTTTTGCCACATAATCTTAGGCTGTAACAAGAAATGCAATTTGTTACGTATCACGTGTAATAGTTCTGTTATTACATTTTGAACAGTATAAGACTTTGGAAGCTATGATTCGTGAAGTAAAAACCAAGTTATCGAACTCAGAGCCAGCAACATCAACATGGGAAAAAAGTGTGAAAAGTTCAACGAGAGTAAGGGGTTCAAGTTCACCACTTAGATGCATTACGAATTTGGTTCAGCAGATAAATTTGGAGAAGGATGAGGAACTGACAGTGACAAAGCTTCGTATAAAAGAGCTAGAGACAGCATTGACTGATCGACAAAAGGAGGTTTAGTATCTTTTATCACTTTAATGGTTTGCGCCAAATGCATGCATATACATGTCAAATTTCAACTTCAGCCATCTTTTAGTTTCAAAGTTCAAATTGTAATTCTGAAAAACCCTTTATTTGTTAAACGTCTTTCTGTCTCCCTGTCTCGATCTCACTTATTTACTCCCTCTCCCACGCACGAACAATGGCGCATTTGTAAGCAAGAAAGGAATACTCACGCAAATAATAGAAACATTGATGTAACTAAATAGTCCAGAAGAATACTTTCAATGTGTAAGTGAATTTGATCCACATCTTATCCTGCATCAGGTATGCATGCTAAACGCAAGGCTGGCAGCTGCAGAAAACATGACGCATGATGTCATTCGTGATTTACTTGGCGTGAGATTGGACATGACAAACTATGCAGTAAGTTTTGAACTTTTAACTTCAAACAATGAAGATTTATAATGCATTGCACAATTTGATGCATCTTTCTTTATTTTGTGTTCTAGAACTTGATTGACCAGCACCAGCTTCAAAAATTAGTTGAGGATAGTCATCAGCAAATAGAGGAGCTCAGAGAAAAGGTATAACTTCTATGCAATATATATATATATTTTTGATATTTTGTCTATAGACGTGTCTCTGATCCCTTCTTTTTCTATTGCGTAAGGAGCAAGAAATGCTGAACCTAAAGAATCAGATTGATGACCTCACAAAGGAAAGAGAGAGGTCAGAATCCTTCATCCTAATCCGAGGCTAGAGTATTCCATATCTTTCATACAATTAGTTTAATGTAATAGTTGCAGCCCTGAATTTGAAAAAGAGAAGAGTGCAGTTAATTGCAAGTCTTGCAACTACAAGCTTTTAATTATGTTTGCATTTCGTCATTTCAGTTGTATGTGTGAGATAAATGAAAAAGCAACAGAGATTCTAGCTGCCCACGTGACCATAGAGCAGCTTAAAGAGCGGGATCAGTTGCTTTCAGCACATAATGAAATGTTGAAGGTGTGGACTACAAAAAGAACAGCCTTCCTCGAATTCTGGTTGCAGCCAGTGTTGTTTCTTGTTTTGTTTTTCACTTAATGTTTTCCTGTACAGATGGATAAAAGTAATCTACTAAGAAGAAATGCCGAACTGGATGAAATGGTAAAAGCCCTTCTTGGAACACACAGTAACCAAAAGCAGATTCAACAGGCGTCAAAGGACGAGGCATGTTTCAATTCTGCCATAGTTTTCTATAAATGTCTTGATTTATTCTCACTCACGGCTTGAGTTTGGTTGGTATTATAGGGAAAGATTGTACTGAAATTGGGTGGTTTTGATTTAGCTCAGAAGTTATCTCATTCCGAGAGGCTCCTTTCTCGTGCGAATAACGAACTTGTTCAGTATCGCAGAGCTAGTGCTAGTCATGCGCATGGCAAGACCAATGGACATGTCACAGAATTCAGACACAGGTACTTGAGCTTTGCATGAGTATACACTGTGTATCGACCAAAGCTGGATATAGTACAATTTTCATACCACGAATGTTTATGGTTACAGAAAGTAGAAAGCTTGACATGAACAAGAGCCTTCGATCTCTTACACTTGACTCACCACAACCGCACCTCGCCTACTAGAATGCCAATACCCGAGGCTTACTGTTTGATGAAAGGTACAATATTGTTATCCTTTCTTAAGCTTCATCGAAGATTGTGTTGGTGATTTTGGTGTACTGTCATAGTTGGATTGCAAAAGATTGAGCAGGTTCCTTAGTTTCCGGTGAGATTGGCGTAACTTAAAATTGCCTTATGACTCCCGCTTGAGTTCTGCAAATATGTATAGTTGCCGCTTGTAATGATTATGCAAATCATCTTGTTGCTGTTGTGAACTTTCGAATCTGTCTGGAGATGCCAATATAAAGTTGATAATTGATTGGGGTGTTTGTTCAATCTACTCTTTCTTTATACTTGTTATAAATCTTCTTTTCAATGTTCCTGGCCTTTTAGATAGGTTTGATAAAAAAGTCAGATCAGTACAAAGTTTAATTTGATTGAACTTCAAGTTGAAATAGGTCTTAGTAAAAAACCTTACTTAGATATAACCGGTCCATTGTCAACCCTACTTTTAGACTAGTAACATTCAAAATTAAAAAGCCATCACATTGTGGCTAAAAATCCTTTACCTCTTCATTTATCTTGATTTCACAACATAATTTTGTCAAGACATGTTAGTTGAAATTCGATATAACTAAGAAGACCAGAGAACTATACAGGCTGCTTGATTGCTCATAATTGACCATAGACAATGAGATGTAACTCTTCTTAGACCAAACTGTATTGCCCTGCTGTCACACACACCTTAGTCCCTTTCATACTCAGCTGTTGAATTCAGAGGGCTGTGAACAAAATTAGTAGTGAATTTCTAGACACCAGGTAATGAAGAGGAGTGATTGTACGAGTAAAAGAATACAAAAAGCATTTAAAAGTAACATCCTAAGAATTCATCAGAAAATGTGCAAGCATTAACTTGGAAAAGCTAATCTCCAAATTCTTTTACCCATCTGAGCTTCTACAATGAGCCCTGGCCTCCATCGCAAGGGGGTAACATTGCAGGCAACCAAACTTCTGCACAATGAGCTAACTGAACAAGTTTGGAGATAGATTAATGTAGTGAACAATGAGATGTTACCTTTAGATTTTCAAATTTTGTTACTAGTCTCATGTATTGGTCACGTGCTTCTGGGTAACGAACCATGGATTTGACTCTTGCAAGTGCATTTTCAACTCCAGCAACTTTCTGTTTACGGCTAACTCTCAGGAAGTCGTATTCATCGTTTTTATCAGTTTCTGATATAGCCTTTCCAGTAGTAGGTTTTTCTGCCCTAAAACCTCGTAAACCAGCTCCTTTTCGCCTCCAACGTAATATTGCCTTTTCAACAATACCAACAGACCAAACAACCCTTTTATATTGCTTACGAACTTGATGTCCCCTCACATGAGCCTGCAGATAAGAGCAGACACAAATAAGCATTTAAATACAATAACTTTTTGCCATTTAATAGGGCAAGTAGCAAAGAGCAAGACTTTTCAATTGAAGAACAAATAAAGTCATGACAAGAGCTTAAATGTGAAGACATCCAGTTGTGAAATTATGGGACCGATAATGGATGGATTTGATATCCTGCAAATCAAGTGACACTCCAAAAACTTGACATAAGTAATTTAGGTAATGCCGCCTTAGATTCATTTATAGTTAACTGCGTTGGACTCAGACTTCATCAATTCAAATCCTCTCAAACAGCTATTTGCACTTCTTTGCCCCAGTGGAACAGTGTGACTGATCATGTCAAAAGTTTCTGAAAAAATAAGTGGCCACCTACAATGCAGAAATTTACCTGGATTTTTACAATTCGATCACATGTCTTTATAAATTCTTTATTTACCTGGATTTTTACAATTCGATCACGTATCTTTATAAATTCTTTCCTGCCCTTCCAGCCACGATACTTTTGTTGGATTTTTACTGCTGCAAAATGCAAATAATCTTGAAAATGGCTCTTTTGAGCTTTGTACAGAGGACCAAGAGCAGCCAGGTCAAGTGCAAGTTCAGAACTATCATTGCCTAGAGTGTTGCTCTTATGTAATTGTCTATGACAAAATGAATTGGCCCGGTAGACCGATTGGATAAGAGCTGCAGCATGAGCAGATTTCCGAACAGCAGCAAGAGATCCTCTCAAGGACAGCTGTCCATCCAACTGCTTACTTGATGGACTAGCAGCTTCAGCTGCAACCTCAGCCACTTCTTCTGCCGAAATTGCTGCATCAACACTATCCATCACATTTTCTGTCATATTTAACAAGGAAAGATGCCTTGCTAGAAATGCTTCAGCGAGATATGCAGCAATTCCTTTATGCCCCTGACTTGATGCTAAATCTGCAGCAGATTTCCCCCCAGGAAATGTTGAGGTTGGATCGTCAACAGCTGTTGGATCCACTCCCAATTTAACAAGCTCAACCACTGTCTGCTCTCTGGAGGAAGGGGCAAAATTAATGAATATATACTCAGTAAAGAAAAAAACTTGTAATTGGCACGATAATCAACTTTCCCTCCATCACATGAATTAAAACAGAACATCAAAGGAAACTGGAAGTTAATAAGTAACAATCTATCCAATAAAAGGACTTAAAATCAATTAAGTGAAAACATTTTCTGTGAAGACATGGTAGGAGTTCTTAAAAACATCAGTAACGTAGGTTTCTGGAAATCATCATGCTATGAATAGAGTAAGAAATCACACAACATTTGGAACAAGAAAACTCTTGCTTGATTAGAATGAAATGAGAAGAAAACTGAATTATAGCAATTTAACCTGCCAAAATACGACGCCCAATGAAGTGCTGTTCTTCCTTGTGAATCTCTAAAGTTTGGATTGCCACTAGCATTGATTATAAGACTCAAAGCCCAACTGTAACCAAGACCAGCAGCCAAGTGTATAACACCTTGTCCTTCTTCATCTAAAATATCTGGACCTTTACCACCTTCATGAATTCTATAGACAAGCCACTCACACAATTTATCCTTCAGCAGTTTTTGGATTAGTTTATCTCTGGAGTCCATGCAACCACCTTCATACATTCTGCCACTCATGTTATCCTTTTCGCAGTCATTTTCCTCCGAAGTTTGCTTTGACTGCATGGTACTTCTTAGCTTGCATCCATTGCACTCATTGTTGGAACAGTCCAACGACTTCTTCTCTTGATCCAAAGTTAACAATTTTGCCAAACGAACCTGAAAGCGTACTTCTTCCTCCACAGTGCTTCTGAACAGCAGATGCATACTTTTTGATGGAATTTCACGAAATTCAAACTCCCTCACCTCACTGCATGCTAATCTGTTCCGGCAAGTGACATAAAATGGAACACGCCCAGCAGCATGTGGAGGGGCATAACATCTTATGGAACTATCAGTCAAAATTTCAGCAAGAACTTCAACTTCACCAAACATACAACCCCACTTAATTTCATCTGAAAGTTTCTTGCTTCCCAAAAATGCACCAATGATTGTAACCTGATGAGAAAAGCAACCATTGAACATCACCAAAAACTTACACTTCTGTTGAAATCTTAATTCAAAGAAAATGAGAAGACCTTAAGCTCAGGATACATACTTTTGTTTCGACACCACAGCACGCCCACTCTGGAGAAAAATCAGATATACTAAATAGCTGTTCCTGGGAGAGAGATGGACCAAGCGAATCAATATCCAGTTGCATATGCCGGGAGAAGCTGGACACTTCCTTCTCGTCATTCTCAGTGTCAAGCGTGCTCCAGTATTTGCCAGAGTCAGAAGCCATCAAAGATCCATCACAATCTCCACCAATTTGTTCATCCATCCACTTTCCAAAGCTATCAAGTCTTTTGAATTCTGCTCTATCATCATTAGTTGAATTCCCTTCTCTGCAATTGTTCTCCTCTTGTAAGGTAGAAGCAGCAATTGCATCAGAGCCAGTATGATTATGAAGATGGGGAGGAATCAAATTGAAGTCATACTCCTGCAGGGACAATAACATGGCACAGGATTAACTAGGTGATCTTTAGTACAATAATTATTAACTAAAGTAATTATCACACGGTATTGATATTCTATCTCAAGAAAACACATCAAAATCTAATGTTTTTCATGCATATTTTATTGCAGAAAAATCCAAATAGAAGACTATCAAATGAAGACAAATATGCAAATTAAAAACATGCTGCAAAATGCAAAGAACGGACCTGAATTACTCCCTGAGACTTTGCCTTTCCTAAAGATAATCATTGGATTATAGACTCTGGAGCTAACAGACATATGACAGGCTCTCAAAATAAATTTTTAACAT
>JAOQMM010000173.1:32994258-33010015 GCA_027563515.1 Erythroxylum platyclados
CACCGTCACCGACTGCCTCTACGATTTTTGACATTTGATCAACGGTCCAGATTCAACTCATGTCATGTTAAAACACCACGTGCCCTCTTTTTCACTCTCTCTCTATATATACGATCTTCCTCGCTTTTGCTACCACGCCATCGGGTCTCGTCTTTACTTCTTCTTCTGAGTGGAAAGAGACCCTTATTCTGTATTTCCTTACCACCTATCTCAAGGTTCTCTTCCATCTTCCTCCCTTGCTCTCCTTCTTATTTTGTTTCTACTTGCTTGTTTCTTGTTTCCATTTGTTGCTTTATGGTCCTGGGTGTTTCTGCTCCTGCTTTACTTGCTTCTTTGTGGTCTAGATGTGAGCAAGTCTGTAACTTTCTATGTGCAGGTTTATTCATGTTGAGTTTATCATTTATGCTTGTTATGATCTATGTTCGGTGATGTATTGATTATGGTTGTTCATGTTCTTCTACTGATTTCAGCTTTAGATCTAAACGTAAATCTCACTTGTACATTTTCAACTTTCTTGCTGTTTCCATTCTTCAACTTCTCACCGAATCTCGCAAAGATTCAATTTTTTTATTCTCTTGAGTTGCAAAGTTTAATCTTTTCTTTTTTGAAGTGTAAAGTTTCATTCTTTCTCTTTTTGAAGTGCGTTGTGCAATAACATGCATCGTCTTTGGAGGATCTGGTTATTTTGCTTGCTCTTGTGATGGTGATTTTTTATGTCGTTGTGTTTCAGCTTGAAAGAAATGGAGACCTTTCTATTCACCTCCGAGTCTGTGAACGAGGGACACCCAGACAAGCTATGCGACCAGATCTCTGATGCAGTACTAGACGCTTGCTTGGAACAGGACCCTGACAGTAAGGTGGCTTGCGAGACATGCACCAAGACCAACATGGTCATGGTTTTCGGAGAGATCACCACCAAGGCTAATGTGGACTATGAGAAGATTGTGCGTGACACTTGCCGCTCAATTGGATTCACATCTGATGATGTTGGTCTTGATGCAGACAACTGCAAGGTTCTTGTCAACATTGAGCAACAGAGCCCTGATATTGCTCAGGGTGTCCACGGTCACTTAACTAAGCAACCTGAGGAGATTGGTGCTGGTGATCAAGGCCACATGTTTGGCTATGCCACCGATGAGACCCCTGAGCTTATGCCCTTGAGTCATGTTCTTGCTACCAAGCTTGGTTCTCGACTTACCGAGGTCCGGAAGAATGGTACTTGTCCATGGTTGAGGCCTGATGGCAAAACTCAGGTTACTGTTGAGTATTACAATGAAAATGGTGCGATGGTTCCTGTTCGTGTCCACACTGTACTCATCTCCACACAACATGATGAGACCGTCACCAATGATGAAATTGCCGCTGATTTGAAGGAGCATGTGATCAAGTCTGTCATTCCTGAGAAGTACTTGGATGAGAAGACCATCTTCCATCTCAACCCTTCAGGCCGCTTTGTTATTGGTGGTCCTCACGGTGATGCTGGTCTCACTGGTCGCAAGATCATCATTGACACTTATGGAGGATGGGGAGCTCATGGTGGTGGTGCCTTCTCCGGCAAGGACCCGACCAAGGTGGATAGGAGTGGAGCCTACATAGTTAGACAGGCTGCTAAGAGTGTTGTGGCCAGTGGATTAGCAAGGAGGTGCATTGTTCAGGTTTCTTATGCAATTGGTGTTCCCGAGCCATTGTCTGTGTTTGTAGACACATATGGTACTGGAAAAATTCCTGACAAGGATATCCTCAGGATTGTGAAAGAGAACTTTGACTTCAGGCCTGGTATGATTTCCGTCAATCTTGACCTCAGGAGAGGTGGCAATGGCCGATTCTTGAAGACTGCTGCGTATGGGCACTTTGGCAGGGATGATGCTGACTTCACATGGGAGTTGGTGAAACCCCTCAAGTGGGACAAGGTCCAAGCTTAATTAATGTCCAAACTATATGGCATTAATATGAAGCTAGCTTCTTCTATCTATCTGCTATTGCATCAAACTTTTAGCAAGTTCTCATTTTAAATGTTCTTTAAGTTCTAATTTATTTAAAAGCTGGAAAAAAATTTGTATTCTGAGGGAAGAACAGATGAGAAAGATGTTGTATGCAAAAAGTTGTTTCTTCCTCCCAGGAAGAGCTAATAATAGGGAGTAAAGAGAAGCATTCATTCATACCAGAGCTTCAAGAACAGAATTTTGGTATCTGTATTCATTAAAAGAATCAATTTGTTTCTGTTTCTGTTTCAATGGTATGATAATGATAGAATGAGTTATAAATTGCAGAAAGAACTTAATGTTCTATTTATAAATAGTTTTCCCTCATTGCAGACAAACATCAGCTAGCAGAAGTTGCTCTGTATTACTTCTGTAAAGTAGTCATTCTATCTTAACTGTGGCCACAGACTGACAATTCAATCATAATCCATCTAGAGGCACTGGCATAGTATTTACCTTCTCTGGAAATTCAGTTTTCCTATGGAATAGGCAAAAAGAGAAGCAGTAATGACAGGGAAGATGATAAGTACAGTAGCAACAACACCCAAGAAGTCATGGTGAAACCCAAAGTAATCTTTTAGGAAATCAGCAATGGTTGTTGTCTGGCCAAAAGCTGTCATCTTCTTGTTTATGTCACCATATTGAGAGGTGAGCGCCCCATTGATTGCCCATGATGTTGGACTTAGATAATATAACCAAAGCCACCAGCTAGGAATACGCTGCAACAAGCAACAATTCATTCTAGTGTAAGCCTTTCATTTCTCACCATCTAACAATGTCAAAAAGAAAGAAATGTGAAAATTTTCCTGAATCAGAAGACTATGCAGGATGCTGAACTAAATCAAACCTACTGGTTCTTAGGATTCCTGAATGTGGTACCATTTGCATACTTACCCAGTTTCAGGGTTGAGAAATGTGAAAATTTTCCTGAATCAGAAGACTATGCAGGATGCTGAACTAAATCAAACCTAATGGTTCTTACGATTCCTGAATGTGGTACCATTTGCATACTTACCCAGTTTCAGGGTTGAAAACAGAAAAAGTGCAGGAAATTTGTTCATTCATCACCAAAACAGCAGAATTGCAAGCAAGGATGAAAATAAACTTCTTCTTAATTAAGAATGATAGGTTTCTTTGTCTGTCAACTTACAGGTTTAGGCACAAAGAAGCCGCAAAACAAGTTCAGGATTGTGTATACAGATGATAACAAAATGAAAGCTACTTGGATATTTGGTGTCACTGATACTAGCAGCATTCCAATGTAGTTGAAGCTTAGTAATGTGCAGAACATCACATAGAACGACCAGAATATCTTATAGGCAGATAACTGGTAACCGATCATAGGATATGCGATGATCACGTATATTATTGCCTGACTGATCAAATATGGAACCTCAACTAGAACCTACACAAATAAATAGTCACAAGTCAAGAAAGACACCAAGGTTATATATTTATCTGATTCCTGTATGAGACTCTCTTATGACTTGAAAGGCCAAGATAAAGATGACAGAACTGAAACAAAACATTGCAAGTCCTAACCTGTGCAAAAGAATATGCCCAAGAGGAGTACATTCCTGCAAATCTCTCCCTGTAAAGAACAGTCCGTTCCATCGCTACAAATGGTACGATATTAGAGCAATTGTTTATACCATAAAAGATCATTGCAGAGTATGTTACTCCGGAAATGTTAAACATGTCTTGCTGGTTCCGACTACAGGAGGAAAAACAGCCAAAGGTTATAAAGATCCTAGGACTTGGTAAGTTGTGAAAACATGGAAAACAATGTAAGGACTAACATTTTTGTTCCTTGTCTCCAGAAAAGTAGGCCAAACAGAATGGAGGTGGCTGCAACATAGGCAAGGCGCATCAGATTATATGAAGGATTTCTCCAGTAGGACAAGTTCTGTTTCCACAAGCATGTTTTCAATTGCTCCCATCCGTTCTGTGAAAAACGAGTGGGAAACTGCAATGATGTTGAACCAGGAGTTGGTGAACTTAGTTGCTTGATCAACTCTTGGTTCTCCCTGTAGCATCATACAGAATAGGTCAGGAACTATGGCCACATACTCAGACAAGCATAAGATTATTAATTGGAAATGTTAGAACTTTTTTGTCAATGCTCGGTTAACTTAAGAGCTTGATGTTGCTTACTCGTACAAGGTGGACAGTCGATATATTTGTCCAAAATCTACACCAAGTTCAGCCTCTGCTGATATAGAGGTGACCTCCAGCATCCATGTTGCTGGATTATAGTTGTCTTTAATCTTTGGAACCCCAGGAATACTCTACGCAATGAGTTGGAACACCATAGTTAGATAATATTCATGGAAGATTAGATGTGGAAAGGCACCAATCAAGATAAATATGAACTTTAATCCTGACCTCAAAATACTCGATCACTCTGCTGGAGTGCTGACCCAATGGCCCCGCATAGATAATGCGGCCACCAACTTTCATCAGAATCAGCTGGAGTAAGAAATAATATGCATCAGAAAATATCAATTTACTGTTTCTGATATGCATTGGGTGTAAGAAACCAGGTTCAACACGATTTTCCTATTCCTTTTCATCCAAGCTTTGTGTGTGCAATTTTAAAGAGAAGATGATTGTAGGTTGGATATTTCATTTTCTTTCTTTAAAATGTCAACTTCTTTTCTGCTGATTTTCTTATCTTTATCTTACAAATTCTAGAAAAAAATAATCTTTTGACGATTAGGTAAGATTTCAATAGATGGTGATTCATATAATTTCAATTTACATTCATCCTCTCCTTATATGCCAATACTTGCAAAAACAGGTCTTCATGCTTGCCACTGATATTCATTCTAGCAGATGGAATAGTTTGGCATCAGATGACATATTGAATGGCTTCTGTTCTTATGATTACCAGAAAGAAATTAAGGTACCAACCTCATCAAATGCCTCAAAGATATCAATACTGGGTTGATGGATGGTGCAAACAACTGTTCTTCCTGTTTCAACTATGTTCTTCACTGCTCTCATGACAATTGCTGCTGCTCTTGCATCTAAACCTGTAGTAGGTTCATCCATAAATATGAAAGATGGATTGGCAACAAGCTCCACAGCGATAGTTAGTCGTTTGCGCTGCTCAGTCGATAAGCCATCAGTCCCTGACACGCCAACTAAGGAATCTTTAATTCCATCTAGCTCAATAGTTTCAAGGACTTCATTCACAAACTCCTGGAAGAAAATTACCAGGAAGTGTCAGACTTCAATGCAACACTTGGTCTTCAACATTGAAAATATAAAGATATTGTAGTTTCTATTGTCTAAGAACAACATACAGATTTAGTTTTCGAATCAAGCTCAGACGGGAGCCGCAACCAAGCAGAAAAAATGACAGATTCTTGAACTGTAACTAGAGGGGAGTGTATGTCTGTTTGCTCGCAGTAGCCAGATATTCTAGCAAATGTATCCTGAACCTTGGGGTATCCACTAATCCTGATATCTCCTTCAATAATACCTCCAGTTTTCCTGCCTGAAAGAACATCCATAAGAGTTGTCTTCCCAGCTCCACTAACTCCCATCAGTGCCGTTAGAATTCCAGGTCTAAAAACACCGTTAACGTCAGAAAGAAGCTGGAGCTTCTTCCCTTCAAAACCTCGTTTTTTCATTTCCTGAAAACATGCAGATTGAAAATAAGTTGACATAAGTTGCTGGATGTTTTCTGATGATAACAAGAAAATGACTCTATTTTGTTACAATTACCACAGGGGTGTCAACATAGTACTGCACTTCCTGAAATGTCACAACATGGGGCTCAAAAGGTAGAACCATCCTTCCTGCAAAAATGTAACATAGCAACCATTAAATGGGCAAGATAATGAACTTATGCTTGATCTCCATCATTACAAGTTTCATGTAGAGTCATCAGCTTCTTTACTAACAATTTTTACCACTCGAAACTCCACCGTATAGAGATAAACTCACCAGTTGTAGATCCTGTAGTAGAATTAGGATGATCTCCAGGTGTTGTCTTTTCTTTGTCAAAAACAATTCCAGTATCTGTTTTCCCCTTCAGCTGATTGTACTTCTCAAAAGAAATAATAGCTCGAGAGTTTCCTGGAGCTGATTGAGCATTATCATAAGCATTAGAATACTGTCTTTCAGAAAGAAGTAGTGAGCAGGGAACGTGCTTACGCTTCACAAAGGTCAAGGCCAAAGTAAAACCAATGTTGAAAAGCACTGTAAATCCAATTAAGACAACAGCTGATATCCAATAAAGATGAGCATCAAAGTTCAATCCACGAGCTTCTAGCAATTGGTGCCCTAGTGTTGTGTTATCAGACACAATCTGTATGCGTGAACAAAATCACAAAGTAAATCAGTTCTGCTGCAAATAAGAATCAACTCTGAAATTTTGTTTTTGGAAATGATAATGGGAAAGGAAAGTCAAGTGACTGAAAATTTTTTAACGTATTCATCAACTTTATTTCATTCTCTAACTTCATACAGATTCTAAAAAGATGGACTTGTAGCTCACACATTGGGTGAAAAAGAAAGTTTCCAGGAGAAATGATGGACTTGTAGCTTACACATTGGGTGAAAAACAAAGTTTCCAGAAGATGAATATTCTACCTTTTGCCACCGGGGAGCAAGAAACTCGTTCACTGTCAAGCCTATCTCCCCGTAAGTCACAGGACTGATCCAAAAACCCCAAGCTAACCAAACAGGCATGGAAGCTGCAATGTAATAGAACAAACTGCTCACTCATGTTTTCTGAAAATATATATGGAAAGATCACTATAGGGGCAATAGGATACTTCACGTTTTTGGATAATGAAGCCACCAAATATTAAAACAAGCAGTATAGAGATGGTTCCTGCAGTCAATGAAGAAACTGCAGATTGGAAGAGGGAGCCGAGAAAACGGAACATGGATATCGATGTCATGTGTATCAGAAAGAGTATCAGAAATTGGCTGAAGAACCTGAAAGAAATGGTAGAGATGAAATGAATTATACATCAGGAATAACTGTAGTAAACTGCAGCTTTTTTAAACTAATCTTGAACTCATCTGTATCTTACCTTCCAACCTCAGGACTGTAACCTATTACATAGTAAGTAAGTGATGTCCAAACAAGAGATTCCAAGAAGGAAAGTGGCGCTTTAAGCAGAGCAGCAGGAATTGCGTAAGCCCATGCAGGGTAAAAGCAGAACTCTCTGTGTCTATGGAAAACTGCAAGTCTGGAGACAGTCATTTGCAGTTCTGGAAATCCATCAACTATCAATATAACTAGTGCAAAAAATAAGCCTCCCATGTAATAATTCCCATGGATCACATCAATAGACATTCTTGTGCGCAGCAGAACTGTCATGGTGATTGAAGCAACTATCACTAGCTGCAGGAGAGGCAGAAAGTAGAGATGTTTTCAGGACTAGGAACATACAGACGTAAAACTTCTGATAAGCATACAGGAAGTTACCTGTGATGATTTGAACACATATGTAAATGAATTCCTTTTCATTAGAAGAAGTTCCCTCTTTGTGCAGGCTTTGAGCAGTTCCCATTTTGACAATGAATATCTTTTGAAAGCTAAGTTACTCATGTTCCTAGCAGGTTTGTCAAATGGCTTAGAAAGCTCCTCCCCTAACTTCGGCCCAAACTGACATTCTCTGAATTTCTTCATGAATTCGTCAACCGAAACATAACTATAAGGCTGTTCTGCACGGTACCAATATTGTCCTTGATCTTTTCTAGATATTACCTGGAGATTAGAACAGTAAGACAACTCCAATTTCTTGATCAGTAATGATCTCTGTTGGTGATGTGAAATCTACCAACTTACCTCCTGAAGGAAGTCTGCAACTGCTTTTCTTTGAGGACATCTAAACCCGCAATCCTCAAAGAATTTACAGATGTTAGAGCGCGGACCATGGTAAATGACCTTCCCTTCTGCCATCAGAATGATATCATCAAAGAGTTCAAAGGTCTCTGGTGCTGGCTGAAGGAGTGCAATCAATGCTGTCCCATCAGTTAAGTGCACCCAATGCTGCAGACAGGCTACAATCTGGAACGTGGTGGAACTGTCTAAGCCATTGGATATTTCATCCATAAATAGAGCTTTACTGGGTCCTACAATCATCTCTCCTATATAAACGTAAGATAAAGCTCTTAGAAGAAGTTAAAGTTCCAGCAGGCTGGCTGGACTGGTAAACAGGTTCATACTTGGTTGTTACTCCTCAGATATATAGAGAAATACAGAAGAAATAAAAGAATTCCAGAACCAGAAATCATATTGAAGTTAAGCACTTTAATGGAAATGATTTCTCAAGAACCCTGAAATCTTCTCTTAACTAGGAGAGTCCCTTTTCTTATATATGCTACCTGTAGTCAACCGTTTCTTCTGACCCCCGGAGATGCCTCTTCTCATGACATCTCCGACAAGTGTATCAGCACAAATATCAAGTCCTAGAATCTGAAAGAATGAAGAAGAAGAATAACGAATATTGCCAACCATGTACCAAATCTGAATCAAAAAAACACTTGAAAGATTCAAACATTAAACCATTAAAGTACCTTCAAGATGTAATCCGTCTGAAGGGTACTTTCCAGACCCTCAACAGATATTGCCTGCATTATAACTTTCCAGTCATGGTGACAAATGGTTGTGAATTCACATAATTGCTAAAATGAGAGACTCATAATGGAGGAAAAGCTTTTAATTATTCTAGTAATCAAAGCTCTTTTTATAACTTCAGAATCATTATTTTAAACATCAAACCTTGTTAAGAAGTTTGTTCATGCTATTTTATTTTTTTCAGCACAAGTAGAGAAAACTGAATTTTGCAGAAAAATCATTACAAGTATTTTTTTGTGGACCAAGAAGTACAATGAGGGCTCAAAATATCATACTTTTTGAAGTTCTGGAATTCCCAGTTGGTGAATGTATTATTACCTTCATGTAAGCATCAACATCAGGTTCTGGGATTATCCCTTCTTGCTTTTCCCTCTTAATGACTTCCTTCATAATCTCTTTCACACAAAGGAAAAAAGTCAAAAGTGGCAATCATTGTATCAAGAGAAAGTTGCACTCAAGAAATTCTTAAATTTGAGATGCAACTAAGTTCTATAGTCTATAACATTTCAATTTCATCCTAACTTATGCAGGCCATACAGTTTCAAATGCACATATATGTGAACCTCAACCAAGTTGATTAACAAATTAATTGGAAACTAATATGCTGCGTATAAAATATCTGAGAAGAAGAAAGAACAGGGGCTGAGAAGGATCTACGCTAAAGTGTTTCTGAACTTAATGTGTTCATTTTGCTTCAAATGAAAACATAATGGTTTCCTTGAAACTCATAGCGAGTAGGAGGAATGGTTCTTAGCATCTCTAAAACTGAAATTGACAAATTCTGCACTGAGCATACTTACCGGCTCGGTTTCCTATACCCTGACACCATGCTGAGAAATCAATTGTTTCCCTGACTGTCATATCAGGAATGTGAAGGTCATATTGGCTTATATAAACAGAGGTTTTCTGAGGAACAAACTCATCCATTTGGTAACCATTGTAAGATATTTCCCCAGAAACCTGTAGAACAAACATAGCGAACGATATAAGAGTCTCAAGACAGGAAAAGACCTTCAGAAAATGGCTGACAAGCAAAGAATAAGTCATAGTTTTTAGTAACAAACGATATGCAGATGGGCATATAGTTTTTTAGTAAAAGAATAGATCTTCACGTGAATCCGTTGACAACCATAGAACAAAATGTATTATGCAATAAACGTCACCAACTCGTGGAAGCATTAAAAAACCTTCAAAGAATGGCTTAGTTTCCCAGAAAGCGCCAATAACATGGTGGTTTTGCCACTCCCTGGAGGGCCAAGCAATAAAGTCATCCTGCAAAATGAATACTTTAATGTAAGTGAATTTACTTTTCCAAACGTTTCAGTCATTTCTCTACCATGTAAGTACACTGGTCTGGCTTATTAGGAAAAAGGGTAACCTGTAGCTATGCCTATTGAGTGATTAATCAAACTCACAAAAGTTAGCAGAATTTGAAGGCTACCTTCCAGGCTTGATAGAACCACTGACGTCCTCTAGAATGGTTATCTTGGCTTTTTCTTCAGAACACGGCAGATTGAAGAACCACTGCCACAGGAAGAAAGCTCAGAGTGATTGTGAAAATTTGAGCTGTATAGATCACCATAAGAAGTCAACAGACTTAAAAACACAGCTCGGTGACAAACAAGACAAGGGCATTGATCAGTGTTTTGGAAATCATTCATAGAGCTAACCTTCTATGTAGAAAAAAGAAAAAACAATTTATTCAAGTGGAACCTTGCAAGTTTCCTTCTTGGAAGAACTAATCTAGAGAGAGCATTAACATTGCATGCAGGTACTTACCGAACAAATACTCTTTGTGGTGTTCCAAAGAGTAGGGAGAGGCTTGCCATGAACTAGTTGACACTCTGCTTGAACACTAAGATTTTTGTATCTTACTTCCACAGTGGGCAATTTTACACCAACTCTGCAAATAATCGTTGGTTAAACTTGACAGATTCTAAATTTATGTGCATACATGTATGAAGGCTTGAATTATGCGCATATCTTTCAGATCATTACTTATCAATTCTCTTTCTAATTTTCTGCAATAATCTCAGGTTGTCAATTTTGATGTGTTTGATAAGTTTCTCTATCAACATATGACGATCTTGAGCTCCAAGTTCAGCAACGTTAACTATTCTTTTCCCACTTGCATTTCCAATTCCAGCTGTTCTATCTTTCCCTTCAAATAATGCAGTTGTAATACGTTCAAAAGTTGGCAACCTCTCAACAGCCTCCCACTGCGAGCGATCTTCATCATCTACTACATTACTATGATGATCAGAGACTACACTTGAGACACTGCGAAAACTACTTGACACAGTAGCCCTATAAGAGGACCTGATGCTTCTTCCAATCTCAGCCAACTCGATCCTTATTGACTCAATCTCATCATGGCCAGCCAGCTGGGCCATTGGACGATTAACAGGTTGGAAGGCTTAGAGACAGACAATGGGTCTTGAACATAAATATAAATATGGAGATGCACATGATGCACATATTTAGTTAATCATATGATTGAGTTTCAAGTAAGATAAAAGAGATTAAAAAAAGATGAAACTTGCAGTGGATGAGGTAATACAATGCGTCATCTTATGGTCAGCAATGGAAATGAGCCTCAATCTTATTCTGTCAGATGAATATTGAATGAAAAAGTCAAACCAGATTGCTGATGTTCGATAATGTCGTGTCTTGTCTTCTTACACATCTTGCTGATTATGTGTTTTTTCTATTCTTTTTTCAGTTTGATTCTTGAAGACTAGGAAAGATAACAAGCATCAAACGAACTCTTCACGAGTCATAACAGATAAAAGTTGATGGCCTTGACTTTCTTGAACATACTGAAAATATGGCAAGTCAGCTTCTTCATATGACTTTGTCTCTAGATACCAATTGGAACTGGGGAAGTTTCCAAGTACCAATAAGAACTGAAACTGGATTTGTTTTATGCAGTATCAATTCTCGTCATCACAGCAGACCAGACGATTGTATATTTTAATCTGAAACTCTAGACATTTATGGAAAGTGAGATTCTAAATGAGATTTGACGAGTTATAAAATATGTAATTTCTTTCTTCCAAGTTGTTTGATTGATGATGATACATGAACTGACAATTTTCCTTGACAAGGAAAACCAGAGAATAATCAGAGAGAAGAGTTGCTACTTGTAGCAATTCGTAACTTTTATTCTTCCAGTTGCTTTTGCAGAAACACAGATATCTGACTACATATAGCAATTAGTGACTAAATTTAATTGATTTTGACAACTATTCCTTAAACGGAAGATGATCACAACACCAACTGTAATGTACATGGAACTTAGCATCTCAGTTCCTGGTTTTAAGATGGGCATTCAGGAAGAGAGCAGTTGAAATTATCATCTATCCCGTAAATTTGGTTAAAAAAAAAAAACAGCTGACTCAACTGCTCCAGTCCAATATCCAATCACCAACCCATTTCAAAAGATTACGAATTGCTGGAGGTGAAATTAGCAGTTTTTTTTTTAAGATCATCCATCAGCAATCAACAGCAATCCAGTTAGTATCCTACTCTTTTGCAGAGCCATTGGCAATCATTTCCTGTTTCTCCACCTCCAAGTAATAAATCTTGTCATTCATCCCTTCTTTTCTATACGCCTCCACCATGATACTAAAAGTTCTGGAATCTGGCTGGCATTGCAGATCTTTCATCCGCTTATATACCCTCTCCATCTCCATTAAATCATCCGCCTTCGCACAGGCAGAAATAACAGAATTATAGAACGAGGTATTCTCAGGTATCTCAAATTTTCCAGCCAACTGGACACAGCTGATAACCTTATGGAACATACCTGCATTGGCATATCCATTGATAAGGCAACAAAATGTTTTGGTGTCTGCCCTCATATCCTCTGTACGCATCTGATTGAATGTCAGCTCCATGTTTTTTGCATCGCCAGCATCCGCAAAAGCCTCAATAACATTGTTGAAAGTCGAGGTTGTCCATGGAAACTGAAGCTTGCGCATGTACTCCATCACGGACGACATCTTATCGTACATTCGCTTCTTTCCATAAGCACCAATCAGAATATTAAAGGTCCGAGTTTCAGGCTCAACTCCAAAGCTTCTGAACTTCTCATACCATCTTTCCATCAAATCAATCTGACCCTTGTTACCAAACACACTGAGTATAATGTTCATGGTCCAAACGTCAGGCTTACAAGTTGTGCTCTCTAGCATACTAGACAGCACCTTTTCCATCTCATCATACATTCCAGCCTTCCCATATCCGCTCAAAACTACGTTTTGTGTAACCGTGTTTGGAGAAATCAATCTATCATCCATTTCTTGGTATAAAGTCTCAACTAATTCGAATCTGGAAGCATCAACGCAGGCCTTAAGCAAGGTACTATAAGTGAAAACATCAGGCTGACAACGGGGAAGAGTTTTCATTTGGTTAAGAGTGGAGAAACCGTGGTCAATCAGATTGTTGCGACAATAAGTAGCGAGTAATGCAGTGTAAAGTTGAACAGTGGGTTCTAATCCTGCTTCAAGCATTTCATCGAACAGTTGAAGAGCACGATGAGGCTGGCCGCATCTTCCCAGCAGAACTAGAAGCTTCATGTAGGTTCCTTCTTTTGGATGGTAGAAAGGTTGTTGCTTTAGCATCTCGAAAACCTAGTGAAGAAAAAGACTGAAACTTTACAAAGACCCAGTTGCCAAAATACACGAAATGCCACTAGCAAATAAAAAGAGGAAGAACCTCAAGTGCTTGCGACCACTGCTTCTTTTGAATGGAATCGGACAGAGCTTCAGTGACGGTATTGGCCCAGGCCTTAGCATCAGACTTGCGGTCGAGTTTCTTCTTAAGATTCTTAATGGGAGCTCTCTTGGGACGTGAAATTTCAGTGATGCCTGGGTACTGGCCTTGCTTCCAATGCCGCTGCTGCTTTTGGGAAGAAGAAGAAGAAGGTGCAGTTCTAGTAGAGGGATAAGCACATCGGAGAAGAAACATTTGATGATTTTTGATCTTCTTCCTGTTGTTGATGTTGACATTATTGCAAGGAAGAGGAGAGGAGACAAGTGAAGACGAGAAAGAGCATAACATGACTGATTTTCGCCAAAACCCAAACAATCTCTCCTTCTATCCTTCGCCTTTAGAAGCTTCAACCTCTCTGGCTCTCTCAAGTTTTATCGCATACTCGTCCTTTTCTTCATCAATTACTCTGCTTATATTTGTTCACTACTCACCGCTGCTCTTGATATTTTCTCGCCTAATCCAAACTAAACAATGGAAGGAGCTAATTTAGACAAAAACAACTAACGATTTGAAAAGGCCATTAGTAAGAAAACAGTGGTTATTAGCATTCTTTCCTCTTTTTTTAACTAATATTCTCGGTTTTCTGGACAAAAAAAGACCGAGACCAAGCAATTCAATGAACCCTCCACTCTTCTGACTCATTCTGACCATTTGGTAAAAGAAAAATTCCTGTTAAATTTCAGCCAGTTCATGACTTCCAAACAATGGGGAAAAGGTGAAATCTTTTGCTACACAGTGACTTGGCTTGTGTTGCTTCTTTTGCAGAATGATAGAACACCAACGCTTCCCAAATAATGATGAAAATGCTCACAAAGCTGCAATCTTTTTTTGTAGTATCATCCTGCCATTATACTCTACTTAATGGATAATACACACTAAGCCAATATCTAAACAAAATGTATCAAACAAAGCACCCATTTGAGTATTTCACCAACAATCTCAAACACTAACTTGGCATTTCTATGTATTCTTTTGCTGTAAGCCTGTAAATCTTTTGAGCTATATGATGACAACAACGTGATCAAAAGTAGAGAACAAAATTAAGTTTAGAAGAAGGGATTGAAAGAAATAATGAACCATCAAGTTTTGTACACGCCACAGCTGCAAGGCTTGACTTTCTGGTACAATGTGATCTTCTCTACAGCTTCTATATTGAGATTCAGAGACATTTGTCTAATCTCTCTATTGCCTCCTCACTACTATCCAACCCATCTTTCGGCCAATGCACAAGTATCGGGATAAGGACATAATCCATGACATACCCTCCTGGTTATAATCATCACAGTTTCTACACCTGATGTTTCCTTCTATCATCTGGATTGTTGCTCGTTTCTGTGTCAGATTTGTACTTGTGAGACTTGACCTCTTCTACTTCTGTCCGGTTTCTTCGCCGTCTTCGATCCTGAAATTCCATCCACAGCCATATTTAGTTGTGATTTCCTTAAACATATTAATAACTCCAAATTCACATGAACATAGTATAAGAATAAAGCATCGCCAGTTGGTAAGAATTTAGAGAGATGGATGCTATTTTTAAATGTTCCCTTGGAAACAAATAACAATCTGAAACCCAATGGAACTCAAATAAAAAGCTCAAAGCAAGTTTCAGGATCAAACCTCTCTTGGCACAGGATATTCTTCTGATTCAAGCATGCGAACTACTTGACTCATCTTTGGTCTCTTTTCAGCTTCTGGATCTACACATCTTAAAGCAGTTAGAAGACCTCGCTTAAGGGCACTAGTTGATGGTCTAGTCTCAATCATTGGGTCTACCACCTCTTCTGTGCGCCTTCTTGCAACCATCATCTTCAACCATTCCACTAGATTTATCTGAAAGAACCAACCAACAGAATTAAAACACAGCATTGTGGATTATATTTCTGTGGTACATAACTATATTCACTTGGGAACCGTACACAACTAAAAGAAAAGCATGCTGCACTCAATTCCTGAAAAGAAATGGCAAGCTAAAGTAGTTACAGGTTCTAATGCCACAATGAATGTTGGACCGCTGTATGCTTTAACGTGTTTGGTAAAATTCAAAGGATCTAATTGAGCTACTTCATATGATGTCCAAAGTCAAAATCATATACTACTAGTCAATGGCAGGTTATGCATGTGTTTCTGTGAAAATCATCACTCCCTCAAAATGAAAAGGTTTAGCATATACCTCATTCTCAGGGCGACCATAATCCACGGGATCTCTTCCGGTAATTGCTTCCAGAAGCACAACTCCAAAGCTATAAACATCACTCTTCTCATTCAGAAGGCCAGAATTTGCATATTCTGGAGCAACATAACTGCAGAATCATTCAAATCTTAGCAAATAAAAGAAAACAACTGCATGTGAAGGAAAAGCAAAGAAACTATCCTAACAACAATGGAATTGCTAAAG
>JAOQMM010000173.1:33042598-33061951 GCA_027563515.1 Erythroxylum platyclados
AATTAGATTGCTGTCCAACATCTCGTATGGGCTTAGCATTTATCTTTGCTTGTGCAATTCAAAAACTTGGAGCATTGGCAGTTTGATGTAAAATTATGAATTTTACAGTACAATAGATTAAAGGATTATTTTGTAATTTAAAAAAATTTAAGGAATATTTTATAAATTAAAAAATTATCTAAAACGGTATCCGGTATTAATCGATACCGGTACAGTACCGTACCAGAATGTAATTCGATACCAATACCGGTAATTTATTCATAACATTGGTTTGGGGTAGAGTGCAACATTTGTTAATATCATCAATCTTACTTACAAATGGGAGCTAACCCTTCATCAGATTGTCTCTACGACCACTTCCAAACACCCTAATGCCATGCTTATTCAAGCTTCATTTGTGACCACCATTTACACTCTTTGGAAAAAGCGCACCAAACAATTATACAAGGGAGTTGGTGGTGGTGATGCTAATTTCTCAAAAAAAAAAAAAAAAAAAAAGGGAGTTGGTGATGATAAATATCTTCTGGCAGATAAAATTATAAATGTGATCCGAGCTATTATTATTGCTAGACGACTTGCGCACTACCTTACTCCTGATATCAAATTATTGTGGCATCTTTAGCTATATTTTCTTTGTAGAATCTATCTCTATTTCTTATTGTCTTTTTCTTATTGAGCTTCACTCTTAGTTAGCTTGATGCTCTACTGTCGGGTAATGGTATTTTCATTGTAACGATGGCTTAGTTTTTACTATCGTTAATACATGTCATTCAATTTCCAAAAAAAAAAAAACACCTAGAACCTTAACTACTAAGAAACCTTTGCCTCATTAGAAACTAGACCAGATGAATATATCGAATAGTTTCTTAAATACGAATATAGAAGAAAAGGTGCAAAAGCAGAGTATAGTGCAATTGCATTTGTGAACAAATTTGGCTTGACAGGCTATTATCATTTCGACGACAAGTCTAATAAAATTGTAAAATTACAATAAATAGACTATTTTCTATTGAACATGACTGACTAAAACAAGTTAGATTGACAGAAATTTTATTAAGATTGAGATTAAGAGCAAGCAGTTTTGTTCATCTTATATACTAACCAGTTCATAAGATAGATAATGTCCTCACCAAAGTACTTCTTAAATATATACAAACTGTGATGACTGATGTATCACAAGATAATGTCCTCACGGATCTAAATCAAACTTTTGTTTTGTAAAGATATGTAGTCATTTAATTTGCAGATCTGATTGTTTCCAGAATTAACCACTTGTAATTGTATATATATTCATGTATAAAAGCCAATTCCAAAAGTAACTACTTGTGCATAAAAGTGATAGGAAAAAATTTCTAAAGCCTATCTCTGCAGTATAATCTATTTCACTTACCATGTTTTTAGTTTAATTCTACGACTCTCTGCAGGTCTTCTTATTGTGGCCGAGCCCTTTTGCACTTGCTACATCGCATCTGGCGCTTTGTAAAATTGATTGGTTCAGGCTGTTTCATCTTCGGTCTGCAATTAGTTGGTGGTGTAATAACTCCTAGATCAGATTCACCTTTAATTGGTTTTTCAAGACCTGGAACTGGATGGATTGATTTAGCATATGCCAATCGGTAGCTCTCAGTTGTGAAATATATAGACCAATAATCATACGGACTTCTCCTAATACATCTAGATACAGCAACAACATGACAGCAACGTAAGCCAGTTAATTGCCATCCTCTGCAACTACACTCGTGATGATCTATATCAACAATGTGAACAGATTCTCCACGAATCTCAAAAGTGCTACCACGGCAAAGCAAAAACTTCAAGAGGCCCAGTATCAGAAATTTCCTTTTGTAGCTTCACCTCATTTGATGGAGTTAACTTGGTCATCCATTGGTTGGATTCTACTCGATCACCTTGTCTCTAAATACATCAATCATTTGCGTTATTGGCAATTCTCGTGGTTCTGATAACCCAACTGTAGAAATACTATCCGAACTTTGATGTCATGTGATTATACCTATCTCCACCAAACCATGCATTTGCCCAATGCTCTTTATGTTCCCACCATAATGGTTGAATTCCTCAACACTAGGTGCATAGGCAGCAGAATAAAAATCACTGACGATGAATCTTCTAGCTTCATTGGAAAATTGTCCCTTCAAGTCCTTGTAAAATTTTTCGGTGACATGGCGTAGAAAATAACTGTGGTAACAGTTATCAAATACCTCAGCCAACAAATCCGTCATGCCATTTTGAAAATCTGCAACAAATGTAATTTGGCGTGATTTAGAAATGGCCGACTTCAGTTCTAAAAGAAACCAATGCCAATTAGGCTCTCTTTCAATATCCACCGCAGCAAAAGCCACCTGAAAAATGCCATCATCTGCATCAATAGCAGTTGCAGCCAACAAAGTTCCCTGGTACTTGAGTTTATAGGAACGCTATCCAAGAAAATAAGAGGACGACTATCCCTGCTGAAAGCCACATATTGAGCCATAAAATGAAATAAAAAGACGGTGGAAGGTTGAATCATCCTTCGTGAAGAATGTAGCAATACTGCCAGGATTGGTCTCTTTTATTTTTTCACAGAAAAAAGGTAGTTGATTATATGCCTCTCTATATGAACCCTGAAGCAATGTCCTTTGCACGCCATGCTTGAGCGTAGCTCAATTGAATCCCATAATCTTGCTTGATATCCTCTGAAATGTCCCTTGGCTTTTTGTTGGGCCAAACTTTCAGTTTATCCTTTATGATGCTTCCCATCCAACCTCTAGTTGCAGGATACCCAGCTTTTGCAGTAGCTCCTTCACATGTACGAATTGAGTTCATGTTCTTAATGCAAATCAATGGGGTTGATGAAAATATTGATGCATATATCTGCCAAGGACAGCTTTGATGTTTGCTTTTGACAAATATCCGATGACTATTTTCATTCCAACAGAACATAATTGCTTCCTAACTGTTTCATTCCCACTGTAAAAAACAGTAATACAAATCTGTTTCATGTTACTTAACTGTAAATTCGGACACTCTTTGCAAGTTTCGTGGATCCGTGAACAAGGCAGTGAAAATCTTGCGTTACACGTCCAAAGGTATTGGAAAAATGGGGACATATATTTCCTCCTTTAAGGGCCCCATTTCTTTTATCCATGAGTTGCTATGCTTAATTGATTATATTCATATTATTACAGGAGGAGAAAAACTGCAGGCAATTAGAGATCTCAGAAGCAAAGTTTTCATCTTTATCCAGTTGGAACCCAAATGGGAATATGCTAATCTCCACATTAGGGTTGAGGTTTTCCCTAATCAATCATGCATACTTCTATTTTAACCGATAGGACAAGAAGAATTGGGCCATTTTAATTTTTAATTCTTCTTCTGCTGATTTTGTGAAACGGAGGTAGCTCTGTCGCGAAAACTAGTTAAGTAGGGCTGAGAGAGGGAGATATGAGATTAACAGGATACGTTATGCTATCCTCACTCTCGGTGTCAGGCCATCCTTATCGTTATCTTTCTTCTCCAAATGTAATTGCATCTTCTTCTTCTTCATCCATTTGTATTTTGTTAAGTAAAAAAGATCCCATCATCTTTCCCTCTCTGCTTCCTCCTCTTCTTCTAATTGGAGTGGAGGGATTGACGGTAAAGGTGGATTTTTTTTTTCTGTTCTTTCAAAATTTTTACAGGACGGGTATGGTGGTGATGGTGAAAAGGAACAGACGGTGAAGCCAATTCATTCCAGTTCCAAATGCGAAAGTAATGGCTTCAAGTGGCGTTTGGTTATTGCTTACGACGGCGCCCAATATGCAGGTACTTTTTACTTCTGGTTTTCTTCCATCTCCATTAACATTACCTATTTCTGTCTGTTTCCGCTTCTGTCTGCACTTTGGATAACAAGGTCTCCTCTTCTTCTTCATCTAATAAAACAAAACTAATAATAAGAAAAGAACTCGAACTTGTCAACACTATTAAACTATTCTTCATGCGGAAAGAAGGAAGAATTTTCTTAGCTGCGTTCGGAAATGTATTCGTGGGAGAAAAAGCGAGGTTGGGTGAGCTTGTTGCATTTCTCTTAGACGAGTGCATTACCTATACTATTTACGCTATCCCAAGTGCAAAATCCATCATTTTCTTCGTTCTAATCATCCATAATTAGTTTCACATCCAAGAAGATGGATGCCATTATGATCAGGTTGGCAATTTCAGCGATATCCTCCAACTATTCAGTGCACAGTGGAACAAGCTTTACTTAGAGTTACAAAACTACAAAGGAAGGATATTCATCTTGTTGGCGCTAGTAGGACTGACGCTGGAGTTCATGCCTGGGGTCAGGTCCGCAATGCTTCTTTTTTTTTTTCAGGATTTAATTAAAGAAAGAAATGAGGCTGTGTTACTTGAAAACATTATATTCACTGCAAGCTTTTCAGGTGGCTCACTTTGTTACACCTTTCAACTATGAGAGATTGGACACTGTTCATGCAGCTCTCAACGGTCTTCTTCCTTCTGATATTCGCATTAGAGAAGTCAGCCCTGCACTTCCTGAATTCCATGCTCGATTTTCGGCCAAGAGCAAGGTTTATCACTATAAGATATATAACGACACCATCATGGACCCATTTCTACGTCAATATGCTTACCATAGTGCCTATAAGCTGAATGTAAATGTCATGAAAGAAGCAGCGAAGCATTTTATAGGAAACCATGATTTCTCTGCATTTATAAATGCTTCACATAACGATGGAGTTCCTGATCCAGTCAAGACCATCTTTCATTTTGATGTCATTGAGATGGTAATTACCAGTTTTATTAACATGCTTCCTCGAAAAGGAAAAGGAAAATTTGTTTCTCTATCTGATAGCAGTTTATAGCTGGGTTGAAAGTACAGAAACACAGTTCCACCATATCATGAATAACATTCTATATGTGTCTGATTTCAGTTCTGAATTGTAGAAATAGGCTCTTAAAACTCATGCTTAGCTGTTTTTGATGCAGGGACATCTTGTGCAGGTAGAAGTTGAGGGCTCGGGTTTCTTGTATAGACAAGTCAGGAACATGGTAAGCAACTGTTTTTCCAGAAAAAAGAAAAAAGATTGCCTGATAAAAAAGTTATACTTTGTTATTGCGTTTTTGACAGCAAAATTGGCCATAGCTTAGTTAATAACTTGAGCATGATGGATGGATGGATGGATGCTGTTATGTTTTGGAGACGTAGATGTGAGAAGAGATTTGGACTTAGATTCTGAATACATTAAGTCCTTCCTGTGATTCACTTAGTGCAGGTTGCTTTGCTACTTCAAATTGGAAGGGAAGCAATTCCTCCTGATATTGTTCCCCAGATTTTGGCAACTCGTGATCGCAAGGAACTTGCCAAATATGCTTTGTCAGCTCCACCACATGGACTTTGCCTCGTCTCCATTAAGTACAATGAAGAACACTTGAGGCTTCCCTCTGATTGTCCCAATGTTAGTTTTGGTAGGCGTCATAGTATACGCAAGTGCAAGCTTCCATTCTTTTGAGCTTTCAGTTTTTAACGTCATCAATTTAATAGAAAAGACACCCAAAATTCCTAGTTAGCAATGAGATTATAATTGAGTGCATGTCACAAGTCACATATTTCTTCCATGAAACATTGCAAGCAAGCATCGATATTATATATCTAAAAATCAATTTGCAGATGTTCAAACCGTGATACTCTCTTCTATGCTTCACAGAGCTATGTTCTGCACAGCTTCTAAGACCGTGAACCGAACTAGACAATGAATGCATTTGGACTACAAAAGTCGAGCAATAGATGGAGTATAACTTTTTTTAAGTATCGACATCGTGAACTAGTCAGAATAGCCATCTACCCCTAACTGAGTAATAGGCTGAACGGCTGTCTGCAAATATTACGTCTTCAAAAAAGAAACCAAAAAAATAAAAAAGGAGACAAAGCTCTGCGATGAGTTCAAGCTTTGGCACTTCAATGCATTCTTGCACCTGCACATGCCAGTCTCTCATTCTTCCAACGAAATGTGCAACTATAGATTCTTTTTCCTCTTTGTTCTTCTTTCAATTTGTATAATCCATGTTTTATTATGCACATATAAGAAACTTCTTTCAATCCTTTTCACTTTTAGCAAGTAGCAAAAACTCCACAAACTAACATCCTAGCAGAAGCATTGAATCCGAGAGAGCCCCCTTTAATATGATGGGAGATAAGTTGAAAATGAGGAAATAGAGATAAAACAAAAGAACTACTTTCTTATTAGATAAGATCTTCATATCCAACTTTTGAAGTCTCTAGTAATTTGGCACATTGCCCTCACCCACCCTGTTCTGGTCAAATCTGATGCACAACACATTTACCTCTACTAATTTTTGGAAGTAGCCACCAGTCCTCTTGTACAAAACGATCCAAACACTTGCAACAGCTTGGCTCCCACACTAAGCTCCTCCAACACTTCATGCAGCTTTAATTTCAACCATTAACATGGCCAGTCACTAAATTGAATAATTCCTTCCCAAAGTATTTATTAATCCTGCTAGAATATTACAACATGAAATGGCCCTAATTCTCAAGGTCAGAAGCTGGCCGTGACTGGTAGTACAAATACGAATCGTGAGCTAGCGTCTGCCACACCACACAAATAACATTCATGTCAATTCTATCCAAATCATCAAATTTAATTACTAAATTTTTTTTTTGTTTCCCACATTAAACAACTGCCTCCCCTTTGCCTAAAAAGGGTAAAAGAACGAAAGAAGAATCATCATAAATAATGAAAAACAATACCTGTTCCTGTGACCGGAAGTACATGAAGGGTGTATAGTGTAAGAAGTTTGACACCCTGGATGTATAAATGTCAGCGTACCTACAATTGCAAGAAGTTAGACTCACCAGGTTTAACTCACAATGCAAACATAAAAAAACATGAGGAAAAGTTCAGGCATAACCACTAACTTCTCAATTTGTCTCATCAAATGACTTTTATCCCAAAGGCCTGCACGTGAAAGATATCCCCACCTGATAGCAGAAAATTACAGACAGCATGATAAATGCTTGGATTCCTTGGCATGAATCTAATAAATACAGACTAATAGTATTCACATAATTTATTTTCATCATCAAATTCACCTAGCACATAGAAATTTTTGCTCTATTGATCAAAAGATGACCATACTGATATTTGAGTAAGTATGACGTAACCAGCAACATATAACCTCAACCCTATTCTGTTCCACCCATTCAACACTAAATAAAAAATTAATGGATAAGAAAATGTAGTTTGGGACATTAATTGTGAACAAGGTCTTCCAGAATTCATGGCCAGCCTCCTGATCTAACCTTTTGTTGAAAAGTTCTCCATCAATTTCTAGCATTGGGGCAATTTTCTCATCCAATCTTTGCATTACAATCAGTAGCTTTTGCATGCTTTCAGTCAGTTCTTGATCATCCATACTGGTAGCAGCAAGGGTCTGAATAATCCAAAAGAAACAAATGAGAGTGGAGCTTCACCCAATAACTGCTCACTTCCTGCTTAGAAAATATTACAAATGTGACCGTTGAATAATGATGTGGTGCTAAATGCTGATTTCTCGTTAAACTCTACATTCTTTGTTGTGATTTAAAAGATAAGTGATGTGAAGGGCTATGTGATTTTTCATCAAAACTATTGTGCTTCAAGAAGAAGATTCAAGAAAGACGATTGGACGTGCTAGATTACATTATGACCTCCAAACCGTGACGAATTTAACCTATCAAACAATTAAGGACAATTTATCTCACCCCTTTCTTTCAAAATCTTTTTCACCCGATAGTGTGTGAGCTTGCCAAACACAAATGTATATCTTTTCCAATTAGAAATCAAAAAGCTTTCGTCCTTTTTATCTTATTCACAATGATATTTGGGGTCCTTTACTGTTCCTAATGTTTCTAGGGTAAAATGGTTTGCTTCTTTCATTGATGATCTTAACCTTCTGAAATGTGTTTTTGCGGGTTACACTTTGATTAAAAAATGATACGTGTTACCAGCTTTTGTCAATGAATATGAGTCTTATTTCATCACCCTTATGTTCAAGGGGAGAATTCAACATCAGTAAATAAGGATAAAGGGATCTCAAGGATTTCTTCTTGCTTGACCTGCCATCTTCCTCTAAGCCTATGTCTAAACCTATACCTCAACATCAACAAGAAAAGATAAATTTTGCCCTTGAGAATATGAGATTTGGCAACGCATATCCAAGGAAAAAGACAGTTATTCCTAATTCTATGCAAGTCCGAGACTTCAACCTTGATCTTGAGAATGAGGTAATAATTTTTGAACCTTCTTTGCATAGTGAAACTGAATCACAGTTTATCTAAGGATTTAACCAATGAGAAAAGGAAACAAGCTATGAATGTAGAAATGGAGACATTGGAAAATAATAAAATTGGGAGTTGGTGAAACTGCCAACTGGGAAGAAGGATTGATTGAAAGATATAAGGCCAGATTGACGATCGAGGTTATAGCCAAACTTATGGAATTGAATACGTAGAGACTTTTACTCCAACTGCAAAAGTGAATATTATTAGAATTCTCTTATCTTTAGCAGCTAACTATGATTGGAAATTGCAACAATTTGATATTAAGAATGCATTTTTGCATAGAGAACTCAAGGAATAAATCTATATGGAAGTGCCACTAGGTTATAGGAATAATTTGGCTACTCAAACTGCTTGCAAATTTAAGAAGGCCTTGTATGGATTGAAACAACCGCCACATTTATGGTTTAGGAGATCTATAATTTGGCTACTCAATATAGGAATAATTTAGCTACTCAAAGCCAAGGGGATTATATGTTGTTCATCAAATTCTGATCTTCAGGGAGAGTCACAACTTTTAGTATATATTGATAACATAATAGTGACAGGAGATGGCAACAAAGAAAGATAGTCTTCAAGTTAATGTTTGGCTGAGGAGTTTGAGATCAAGGAATTAACAAGGCTGAAATATTTCCTTGATATTGAAGTAGCTTACTTTAGAAAGAGTATTTTTTATCTCTTAACAAAAGTATGTTACTGATCTCCTAAGATAAATAGGCAAAACCAACAATTACTCTGATAGACCAAAACAGTAAAAATGGAAAGGCAAAGAAGGATGTTATCGTAGATAGGGAAACATATCAACGCCTTGTATATGAGACATGTAGAGAGTGTGATAAGTCAATTAATACAGAGTCCGAAAGTTCACTTGTAGGCAGCTCATTGAGTATTACGATATCTTAAAGGGATACTAAAAAAAGCTATTTTGTTAAGAGAAATGGAGGTCTAAAACTTGAGGCTTATACCAATGCTGATTATGTAGGATAGATTGTTAACAGGAGATCAACTTCAGGATATTACACCTTTCTTGGTGAGAACCTTGTGACATGGAGAAGAAGTAGAATGTAGGAGCACGATATAGTGCAGAGGCAGAATTTCGAGCAATGACTCAAAAGTCTAATGAACTATTTTAGTTTAGAAGACCTGAAGATTAAATGGAATGGCCTAATGAGACTCTCCTATGATAATAAATCTGCGATTTGTGTAGTACATAAATTGTTACAACATGATCAAATGAAGCAAATTGAAGTTAACAGATAAATCATAAAAGAAAACTGGAAAGTGTTGAATTCTATATTTTATGTTGCTACAAAGGATCAATTTAGTAATGTGCTTACCAAACGGTGAAGTAGTTCAAGTTTTGAGAATATCCAAACTGGAAATGGAGAATAACTATTCACCAACTTGAGGAGCATAAGAAAACATGATCTTTTTATGGTTTCCTATTTAGTTAGAATATCACATTATCATGTGATCTCATTACTTTGCTTAGTTAGAATATCACATTATCATGTGATCTCATTACTTTGCTTTCTTTTACTTGTTAGGATAACATGTATATAATTAATTCTCTTTTACACTTGTAAGTAAGCAATGCAAAAATATTTTCTCAAAGTTTGACAAATAGTGATGGTAGACTTCTTTAATCGGTACATGTTAAAAGATCGAAAAAACTGACTTGCAAAGATAGAATTGGTTGGGTATGTTCAAATCTAATGGAGACCATTAGACTCCAAAGACATACCTTTACATTACCAAGATGAAACTAAAATATTAGAAAAAAAATACCTACCTTTACATTACCAAGATGATCTCCAAAATCAACTTGCAACAGTTGCACAAAGAAGTATGATTTTATAGACATAAAAATTTGGTGAACTTTTCATTTGATGTGAAAGAATGCAAACACAAATCATTTCTACTACAAAAATGACTTAAGGGCAAAAATTCGCAGAGACCTCAGTATTCAAATGATTTATAGCTTTTGGATACATATAACTTGGCTTTAAGTGCCAAATATTAGTTAGGACAACACTTAACTAAGAAGTGTGGGCATCAAATCGGGGAGTTTGGTATGAAAATAATTACTATTATGCAAAAAGTTGCACCAGTACCTAATGGGTCAAAATTCACGCCATATAATAGATATAAAGCTTTTCAAGAAGCTAAGCCACAGTTGAGACCGGAACAAGAGGAGGCAATAGGGATGACAATGGGCTAGTCTCGCTAATTTTTGTAAAATGATTTTCTTAAAATTAAAAGTGTAAAACAACATCTTTTGAGTTTGGGCTTGAGTTGCTCAAGACCAGGCCTACCTAAGGCTTAACTTTTGTCATTTTGTTTAGAAAAATTGGACCTCGGACTAGTCTAGACCTGATTTGGCTCATGAGTCAGCCCATTGTCATCCCTAAGAGGCAACAATGACAAGTACGTTTAACATAATGGGAGGGGCCACTTAACTTATAAGTGTACCAACAAAAGTTTGCATATATGAAAGAAGAAGAGGAAGAATCCAAAGAATGTGTCGACACCCGCATTTCCAATGAGAGTCTTCTCCCATTAACCGAATTCAGCCCCCCCTCTCCACTTTCCCGACAATCTTTGACACCCAACCAGCCTGCGATCCTTCACGTTCTTCTTATCCATTTGACAGCCTCAAACAAACCCTTCTCCTGCCATGCCATACTAGTTCTCTACTACTATTCATTGAACCTTACCTCACACCATACAGAAATGGGAACTCCCGTCTCTACCCAACCCATTCCCCAAGCTGATTTGGAAACCCCAACCTTCAATGTAGCAGACTTCCCACCGTTAGGAGCTAGTGTCAAAAGGAAGCAACAAGAACCGGAGAAGGTGAAGTCTTCATGGCGATCCATTGTAGGGGATTCTGGGAATTTAGGTAGACTTAGATATGTGGAGTCCGATGGAGACAAACCGATCCAAGCTCCGATTGAAGTCCTACAGCAAGGTGCTAAGAAGTGGAGTACATCTCTTGTGGGTTTCTTTATGGAAAAGTGGTTAGCTTTTCCAATTGTTAGCAAGTGGGCGAATGCTGAATAGAAAAACAAGGGGTTGGTGAATATAATGGTAAATATAATTCTTATTAAGAAGTGACAGCCTGGAGTTACCTTGGATAGGAGCAAGCTTCAATCCATTCCTTTATGGGTGAACATCCATAAGATTCCCTTGGAGTATTGGTCTGCAGAGAGTATGAGCTATATTGCCAGTAAGATTTGGAAAACCCTTAGGGTTAGATGAGAAAACTGCCTTAATGAGAAGGATTGGGTTTGCTAGAGTTTGCGCTAATTTTGATATATCAAGGAAGCTTCCTGATTCCCTTAGAATCATGAGGTTGGATGAGCAAGGAGAATTTGTAGAAGATTCTGTAGGAGTTACATACATGTGGTGGCCAAAGATGAAGGAAGAGAAGCAGGTATGGAAAAGAAAATAGGAGCAAGAGGAGAAGCCGATTAATGAGGGATGTCCGAGTCAAGAGAAGGGCACCCTAGTAAAGGGAGAGGCATCACTTGGAGAGCAGAAGTCCCAAAACATGAATTAGGAGGAGATTCAAGTTGTAGGAAATGGGAAATAGGAAAAGAATCAAGTGGAGAGTACCATGACAAGGCTTGTAGTACAAACAGAGGGGGATAATCAAGCGTCAAGCAATGGGGAACTGTTCATGAATTTGGCAGGAACTAGTTTGACCAAAAAGGCAACACAGAATATGGGGGATAAGGGAGTAGGACAAGAGGCAGAGACATTTGGCACTCCAGTTATGGAAAGGTGAGAAACTTCTGGATCCAAAAGTGATAGAACATCCATAACTGTAGGTTTGAATAGCAAGTATATGAGGAGAAGGAAAAGTACAAAGAAGAAATGATAAAGGCAGCAACATGGAACGTTAGAGGCCTAAATAGCCTGAATAAACAACTTGCGGTTAAGGAATTTATTAAGAACAACAACTTAGATTTTGTTGGTTTATTGGAAACCAAAATAAAGAGGGCGCAATTGGAGAAGAGTTTATGGTTCCTAGATAAAGGATGGAGGTACTGAGCAATCATGATCATCATTTCAATGGGAGAGTGATAATTAGGTTAAATCCTCAAAAAGTGGCAGTTGTAAAGCAACTTGAAAATGACCAGTTGATACATTGTTGTGTTTTAATCAAGGATACTGGGATAATGATTGCAATTACAGTAACGTATGCAACAAACCACAAATTCCAAAGACAACATACGTGGAATGAACTGGAGATTACAAGCAATTCAATGAGATATCCATGGACAGTCATTAGAGACTATAACTGCACTCTTAAAGTAGAAGAATCAAAGGGAGAGAGAAGATGGAATCAAGTAGACTGTAGAGAACTCTAGGAAATGGTGGAGGACAGGTTTGGTTGATCTGAAATGGTATGGTAACTTTTATACCTGGAACAATAAGTAATTGGGAGAATGGTTTTTGTTGAGGAATTTGGACAGATGTATGGTCAATGATAAATGGATAGAAAAATACCTTACAAGCAATGCTATGTTTAATGATCCAGCTATATCAGATCACAGTCCGATAACAGTGGACTTGTCAACAGATGACAGGAAGAGGAAAGCCCCATTTAGGATATTCAATCACTTGATGGATAAGACAAACTTCAGAAATATACTTAGCGTGGAGATGCAGGGGGTGGTTTTAGGATCAAAGGGTTACCAACTTAGCATGAAGCTGAAAGCCTTGAAACCCATATTCAAATTGCTCAGCAGAGAAACAATGCAACCGGAGTTAAAAGCTAAAGCTGCTACTTTAGAGGAGCTAAAGAAATGTCAGAAACGACTACTGGATAGACCAGATGATTTGCAAATGAGAAAAGAGGAATCTGCATTTATGGAAAAGTATAATCAACTGTTGCTCAGTACCAATACTCTACTAAGGCAGAAATCTAGAATGATCTAGATGAAGGAGGGTGAGAGATGTCCCAAGTATTTCATGAGTTCAATCTCAACCAGGAGAAACATGAATTCTATCAGAATGCTGGAAGATGAAGCTAGAAAGATCCATGAGGACCTAGAAAGTAAGAAGGGGGTTGCCTTAGAGTATTTTACTAGGCAGTATGGGATTGCAATGACAACAAGGGCCATTTCTATGGAGATCCTGGCAGGTCTTAAAAAGCTTGACGAAGAGGACAAGTTAGAGTTGGTTAGGGAAATAACAAGGGAAGAAATTAAAAATGTTGCTTTCTCAATGAACCCTGATAAAGCCCCAAGACGAGATGGATCCAATGGGAGATTTTTTCAAAAACATTGGGATATTGTAGGGGATGAAGTGGTAGAAGCAGTGGGAGAGTTCTTTGAGAGAGGAGCACTTCTCAAGGAATGAAATAAAACATTTATCTGCCTTGTTCCTAAACACAGTAATGCAAGGAAGCTAGAACAATTCCAACCAATTGCCTGCTGTAACTTCCTATACAAAATTATCATGAAGATATTAGCTAATAGATTGAGAGCAAGCCTAGGAAAGTTAATCAGCTCAGAACAGAATGCATTCATTAAGGGGAGATCAGTGGAAACCAATATCCTACTCTGTTAGGAATTGTTAGAGGCGTATAATGCTAAGCGAAGAATGAGGAATTGCACCATAAAGATGGATCTTGCCAAGGCCTATGACTCAATCAGCTGGAGCTTCCTATTTAATACATTGGAAGCAATATGTTATCCTCCCAGGTTCAAAAAATGGGTAAAGGAATGTGTAACCATTGTTTCTATGGCAATCATAGTGGATGGAGATCCTACAAACCTGATTAAAGCAAGGAGGGGCTTAAGGCAAAGGGACTCATTATCCCCTTACCTGTTTGTAATTTGCATGGAGGTTTCGTCAACTCTCCTCACGAGCAATATCCGGAGACACCCAAAATTCCAGTTCCATAGCAGATGTAAAGGTATGAAGATCACACACTTAGTTTTTGCAGATGACTTGCTATTGTTTTGCAAAGCGGAGAAAAACTTATCATGGAGGAGTTCCAAGGGATCTCAGGCATTCGATACAACCCACTGAAGAGCTGTTTGTACTTATCATGTAACTCATGTAGAGAGGTAGCCTCTAAAACTATTGAGATGGGATTAAAACAGGGGAACCTACTGTTACTGTTATGGGCCCGAGAAAAGGATCTCGTCACTGCACGATTAACAGTTAAGTCCACCTCTTTTCCCTTGTTGGTATTTCTTCCTTTCTTTGAAGAACCTATCTTGGTAGAGAAAAGAGAACAAATCTATTCTAAAACTACTGCTATTATGAACTAAATTAAGATGAATATAACTTGCTTCTTATTGCATAATACCTGCCTATATATATAGGCAAAAGAAAGACAATGCTTGAACTCAAAAAGAAAAACAAATTCCTACCTAAATTAGGACTCTAATTAGGTAGTACTACTAACAAACTTAAACTCCTAACTAGGTAGTAATACTAACAAACATAAACTACTAATTACGTAGTAATACTAATAAACTTAAACTACTAATTAGGTAAAAATACTAATGAACTTTAAACTCCTACGATGATAACTTCTTCCAACAAAATCATCCACAACACCTACCCTTTAAATACTTGGGGTTACCTATATCTCAAAGAAGAGTCAGTGCAATCGATTGCAAACCTTTGCTGGACTCAATCCATGGAAGAATCAGCCAATGGAGTAATAGATTCCTTAGTTATGGAGGCAGGCTATAGCTTATTCAGACAATACTGAGCAACCTTACTAGTTATTGGATTAACCATCTGGCCGTTCCCAAAAGTATACTCAAGGAAATTGATAAGAGAATTAGAGAATTCCTATGGAATGACTCAAACCAAGGTAGAAGCAAAGCGAAGATTAATTGGAACAAAATCTGCACCTAAGCAACAGGGGAGTCTAGGCATCCATTCTACACGGATGATTCACAAGGTGAGCAGAGTACGAAATTTGTGGTGGTTGTGTTACAAAAGGGAGGATCTATGGGTGAAATGGATACACAATGTTTTCATAAAGAATAAGAGTATTTGGATATTAAAGCCAATGCGGAAAATGTCAAGGACCCTGAAGGAAATCCTAGCAACAAGGTCATGTATGCAGCAATAGGTATTCCATAGGATTTGGAATGGAGAAAGTATGTCCTTTTGGTATGATAATTGGCATTGTAAAGGTCCCCTATATTAGGCAGAAGAGGTTCAACCCTTGAAATTGGTGGTGAGACCAGAAACTAAAGTGAGAGTTTTAATTACAAATAATCAATGGATATGGCCATTCCATAACGTTAGAAGTGCCAGCCTCATAATGGAAGAATTGCCTAGATGCCAGGGGGGAGAACAAGATGAAATTGAATGGCTAGCCGATAAATCAAGATAGTTCAGTACCAAAGCATGCAAAATACTTTTGCAGAATCCGCAGGACACAAGGTTGGAGTGGACAGAGCTGGTATGGAACAATGGCATCATCCAGCTCATTCATTTATCTTATGGATGGGAATCAATGGGGGGTTGCTTACGAGGGATAGGATCAAGTTCTCCATAAGCACATTGCATTGTGAGCTATGTAGTACAGAAATGGAAAATCTGGAGCATCTTATGATTAGCTGTAATTATACCAGGCAAGTATGGGAGCGGATGCATATTATTCTTGACTTGGACAGACCAATGGACTCCTAGAGTGAAACAATTACTTGGTTGGGGAACCTTAGAGTGCATAATGCAGCTGATCTTAAAGCAAATAAGTTAAGTTGGGCAACTTTGGTGTACTACATAGGGAAGGACCGTAATTGTAGAATTTTCAGACAACAAAGCCAAAGCATTGAAATGGTTTTTTATGACATTTTCCTCCATTGTAGATTGGCCATGTTAGCAAGAGGAATAGCTGTTAATCTGTCAAGTAGTATTAAGAGACGATAAGAATTGGAGTAATACTGGTTTATGTGGCCTCAAAAGTACCCCTTAGATAACAAGATGTAGATGATTACTAGGAACCACAACTCTTTGTAATCTAGACGTTTTGGATTATCCTTGGTCTTTTGTATTCTAGCTGTAATTATCTTTAATCAATGAAATCTTTAATTTTCAAAAAAATGAATGCTTATATTTAGTCTAGCAAATACAATGTTACACATTCTCCTATTATAGCTATAAGAGTTCATACCATTCATCATATTAGGAAAGAGAATGAAGATGGTCTTGATGAATAACTTGTATTAACAAAAGTAGATATCGACGATTTCCCACCAAATGGAGAGGAAGATCAATTTCTAACAACATTTAAATTTCAGAATATGAACTCAAAGTTATATCTCAACTTATATTAGTGATACACATCCTTTGTTGGGAACAACTTCATAAAACCCTGGAGGAATTAATGTAAAAAAGAAGTATATGAGCGAAATAGAAAAGGACAAATCACTCAACTACAAACTTTAATTTGGTGGGATAAAAAGTAAGAGTTGATATGACGCTATTCCCGTGAACAATAAAAGCAAAGGTAGGTTTCTCATATTTACTTTACATAAGTTTCCCTTATTCTAGGAATTAATAATAAGTTCACTATATATTCCTTGATTATAACTTAAAACTTATTTAAGAATATAGAATCTTTGTTAGACTAGGATTCAATTCTCTTTAAAAAATCTTAATTTGGGAATTCCTTTGTTATTAGAGTTAGGGTTCCATTTTCTTTTAATATGTATTCAAAACTTCAATGAATGGAAAATTGATTATCTCAAATTTTGAGTTCTAAATTTAGAGGAGGTGATGTTTTTCTTTTTTCTTTTTTTTGTAAGAATAATCCTTAGGCCTTTGAAGTGATTTCTAGTTTCATAATACTAAAAGTAATTCTTAAAACTACCCATTGTTTTGTTTTATTTACCAAAATTCCAAAAATCATAATCTAAATTTCCAGCAACCTAAACTTCAAGTTTTAGTAGCCTATGAAATTTCAAATCTGATATCTAAATGTGAGTAACTTAGAACAACCATGAAGAATCACTTATAAAAAGAAGAATATCTTATATTTGCCCTACATTAGTATCACACTTACAAAAAAGAAGTAAGAATAAATACAATTAGAAGCAAGAGAAGTATGATATATAAAAAAGAAAACAAGTAATCAAGCTCACCTGAGCAGGACGATCTTTTGTTCTCCTTTGCAGTGCGAGTCGAAGTTGGTTAAAGAGATCACCTACAACTTCCTTTCGGTTGATTAGCTCAACAAGTGCAGCTCGATCACCCCGACCATTTATCAAGGCATTATACTGTAGTTTCAGATAATACACAGTAGGAAAAGACCCTGAGTATGTAATCATTAAGAGAAGTCCAAAATCTCCACAAATGTCAGTCATTCCTCACCTAAAGAATTATATCCATTATCTTCAACTGCATACATTATCTGAGACTTGACTTAAGGAAATGAATGTTTAATGGCATTGTACAGTATTACATTGCCTTTCTCAAGTGGATCATTTAGCACACGAAAATCTGAACTTCAACATGAACAATATGTAGGTAAAAGTTGGCATGCTAACCTCTTCTTCTAGTTCCCGACAGATCAACGCTGTTCTCCATCGTAAGTGGACTTTGGATTGACTAACATCAGTGTAAATATGATCCCCTACATATAATATCTCATCCCCATGGATATCTAAGAAGTTCTCAACCATCTGAGCACTGCCACCTGAGTACAACCCCCCTGCAGAAGAACAAGAAATTGATGAGACCTAAGATTCTTATTCAGGACCATTGACTACTAAACAGCAAAAGTTTTGGCCTTGCAAGCACGGGCAGTGTTCAATGACTGATCAAATATGATTAATGTATTTAAAATTGAAAGAGAGTATGCGGATAATCCATTTCGTAACTTTATTTATTCTACATTGTTATTTATCCTATATTGAAAGAGTTTAGGTATGTTAGTATGGAAAACTAGTATTAGCTTGTATTACACATTAATAAATAGATTGACTAAACCGCATTGGGGTTAAAGTCATTCAACTTATTCTTTCCTTCCCTACATGGTATCAAGCTTTCCTGCTTTTAATTCTTTTCTCAACCACCCTTCTACTAAGAAAAAAATTAAAAAGAAGTGAACAAAATCATCTATATGTTAACAATACTGAAATGTACCATTAAATGAAGCACCTTTTTAACAAATCTTAGACCACATCCTCAATGAAATACTTTTGGACCCTGGAGTATCGGTAGGTGTGGAGATAAATATTAGCTGTATACCATTTAGGAAAGTCAATTTCTTAATATTCCAAAGATTGTGGGATCCTAAGAGATTGTTTTCCTTTCCTAGGAGAGTGCAGAATTTAGGAGACTGTCTTCTTTTCTTTGGGGTGTGAAATCCGAGGAGACTATTTTCCTTTCTTAAGAGAGTGTGGAATCCTAGGACACTGATTCCTTTTCTTAGATATTGTTCTTACTTTTCTTCCTACTATAAGGTGTCTATAATCGTGTAGTCCCATATCATTTAGTAACAAGGTAATTCATTTTCACTACTATTTTGTGACATGGTATCAGAGGCCTAGGTTTTTTTTTTTTAATTGGGAGTTCTCTTCAAACAGCCTTCATTGCTGTGTTTTTCTTGGAATGCCAATTATCATACCAGAAGGATGTGCTTTCACCATTCCCAATCCTGTGGAATACCTATTGTTGCATCCATTGCCGTGTTGCTAGGATTTCCTTTAGAGTTCCTGACATTTCCTGTCTTGGATTTAAGATCCAAGTGTCCCTTAGTTTTCAAGTTGTAGATGATTACTAGGAACCACAATTCTATATAATCTAGAACTTTTAAATTAGCCTCGACCTTTTGTACTCTAGATTGTAAATATTTTATCAATGGAATCTTTAATTTTCGAAAAAAAAATATTATGCCAGTACTTGGATAATTGACTCCAGTACCACAGACCATATGATTCCCTCCCTCTGCTAGATCCGCTGTAGGAATGCGTCTAGCTTCCCTTCAAGACCTCCAGATTCACCCATAACGACCTGCTCTGATAACAATT
>JAOQMM010000173.1:33078552-33092711 GCA_027563515.1 Erythroxylum platyclados
TGAAACAGTTAGTAGTAATCAAATCCAAATTCTTGGATCTCTTCAACCGATTTCTTTAGAAGTGGTGGTGGCATGAAATTATATGTTACAGAACAATCGATCATGATGATGAAGAAGTCAAAAGCTGGTGTGAACTGGAGCCCATTGACAGACAAAACAAAACATACACACACAACACAAAAAAAGATTCCAATGCCTAACTTTGTACTGGTGTTTTGTTTTTATGGAAGTTTGGTTTTGTGATAATATTTGGCAGAGATTGTTCTTCTTTGTGTTATCTTTGTTAAGCAGTTACACACATAAAAAGGAACCCCCACACCCTTTGTTGCTCTCTTTCAGATAAATTGCAATCGCAAAGGCAACCCACCCATCATCATCATCATCTTCATCTTCTTCTTCTGGACCATGTCTCAGTCTACGTCGACCCCATCTCGATGTAGAGTGGCCAACTCTAGGATTAGCAAGGAGCAGCTGTCACCCAAAACCCAAGTTACTGCTGCTAACAACAAAACTAGACCCAAATCTGTCCCTTCTCCAGATTTGTCCAATAATAACAGCAAAGACTGCTCATCAAAGGTCAGAAGGTCTCAGCTGCTGAGCCCTAACAAGGCAAAATCTGGAGAACAGGAGGTGGCGGGATCTCAGGTGGCTTACCCCTCTGTCAACCGTCCGCTGATTGTGGAGCAATTTTCTAAGCCAAGAAGGCAACTTCATGCACCGCTACATTCTTCCACTTGGAAAAGTAATAGCAGAAATCAAGAAGAAAGTAATAACAAGGAAGATTTGTTGGAGAAGCTTCAATCCAGCCACACTCTGATTCAAGATTTACAATCTCAGGTTTTGGGTCTCAAGGCCGAGTTGGATAAAGCTCATGCCTGGAATTTCCAACTTGACTCCCTCAACAAGAAGCTCCTTCAGGATCTCGCTGCTCTTCAACCTACACCTCAATCTTCTAACCAGGTTTGGTCTAAGTTTGTCTTTTCAACTACTTCCTCTTCAAATTCCAATCTTTTATTTTGGCATAATTTATTCGTAATATGTTTTGTAGAGATTAAGTTTGTCATAGATTAAAAAAAAAATCAAGATTTTATACATGTTTCAACACAAGATCAGTTCTTGAATGACTGATAACATAAATTCTACTACCAGCAATCATTAACGGGAGAGTGTCAGAACCCCAAATTTAAGGACATTCAGAAGCTAATTGCCAACAAATTGCAACACTCCACGGTTAATAGGGAGGTAATCAATGGCCCCAAGAATACCGTTCAAGCTCATCAGCCGCCATCTGCACCACAGCTATTGCCCAAAACTGGTGTTGTAGAAAGACAAGTTACAGTAAATTGCTCCTTGCCACCGCCTCCACCACCACCACCTCCGTTGCGACCCACTGCCAAAGCACTTTCTGCTCCAACAGCTCCAGCAGTTGTAGAATTATATCACTCTTTAAGAAACCAAGAAGAGGGAAGAGATACCGCAAGACTAGGGACTCAGTACAAACCTCCTGCAATGACTGTGCACAGCAGTATTGTTGGAGAGATACAAAATCGTTCGGCACATCTGTTGGCTGTAAGCAAATTAAGATCTTTGTTGCTGTTTATTTCCCATACTTCTTTCCCCTCTCCTCTTGTCTTCAAACTGTTGTCAAACTGATGAAATTTTCAGATAAAAGAAGATATCAGAAAGAAGGGTGATTTCATCAATGGCCTTATCCACAAGGTACTGGCTGCTGCTTATACAGATATTGAAGATGTCCTCAAATTCACGGATTGGCTTGATACCGAACTCTCAACGTTGGTAACTTCCAGAGCCCCTCCAAGTCATTTAACTTTCAAGTTTCTGATCAGATATATTCTCAAGTTCCTCAAGAATTTATTGCTGCTACAGAAATGTCAAATGCATATACAGTTTCCACACTAAAAAGTCCAGTTATAATCAAAACTGTTAAATTGTTGTCTCGATTGAATTTGAAATGCTAATACACTATACATCAACATGATTACTTCAGAGTTTACTCCAGCTTCCTGCAAAAGCTATTTCTTGTTCTTATTTAGGCCATTACTTAGAGTTACATAGCTGGCCAATGTCCTCATTTACCATCAAATAAATAATGAGAAATTTAGGAATTTGTGAATGTAAGCTCAAGAATCCTGTCATGTTTTCCTGGACATGATGGTGATGGCCAGTTGTCCCATGTTGGAAATGACCTATCTCAGGGTCCGTCTCGCCCTGCATGACAGTGAATTCTCTTGAACTAGCTGAAGGATAGCATGTCCGAATGTGTTTTTGTATATGGGTAATCACACTATCTGATTCCCTTGGACATATTACAACAAGGATCATGGTTGCTTTAGAGGGCTTATGATAGATGGGTTTTGTTGCAATAATTTAATTTAACATGAAAATCAAACTATTCATACCATTCTACTACAATTTTCATGAGAATCCCCACTAAAGATGTAAGAATTTTGCTCCATGAAAGAAGTAAAGCATACTGTCAGATATTTCAGGTTAGACTATTTCTCTAGATTGTTATGGATTATTCTTGACTTACATCCTGTGTTGGACAGGCTGATGAACGGGCTGTGTTAAAGCATTTTAAGTGGCCAGAGAGAAAAGCTGATGCCATTAGAGAAGCTTCTATTGAATATCGTGGGCTCAAACTAGTAGAAAATGAGATATCATCCTACGAAGATGATGAGAACATTCCTTGTGGAACTGCTTTGAAAAAGATGGTTTTATTACTTGACAAGTAAAGAGTACAGTTTCTGTAATTTAATGCATTACTTATCTAAATGTGTCCCATTTGAGTTGTCTTATTTTCTGTCTGTCAGATCGGAGAAAAGCATCCAAAGGCTGGTTAAACTTCGTAACTCAGTTATGCGGTCGTATCAAGATTTAAAAATTCCAACGGATTGGATGCTTGATTCTGGAATTATGAGTAAGGTGCTACGTTCCTCCACAATACGATACTTTTTCACCAGCTATATCAACTCCTACAGTAGCTTTCATATCCTTTTTCTCCGTGTCACTTGTTAATGCTATAATGTTCGAAGTGAAAGACAATTTCGATGTTACCGCTTGCAAATAATAACGAATCTTCTAGGCTTGCCATGAACTGAAGACCTATGTGTAATTTGATGCAGATAAAGCAGGGTTCTCTGAAGGTTGCAAAGATGTACATGAATCGAGTAAAAGTGGAGGTTGAACAGACCCATAATTCAGATAAAGAATCAAGTCAAGAATGTTTGCTTCTTGAAGGTGTGCATTTTGTATACAGGGCTCACCAGGTAATCATAATGGTCAGCTATATTTACAACTTTGGTTGTCAATTATGTACTCACTTACCAAGTACTCTGCTGTATGGTGGTGCAGTTTGCTGGCGGCCTTGATACAGAGACATTGTGCGCTTTTGAAGAGATGAGACGGCGTGTTCGTGTTCCTGGACATCCGGTACGAAGTAGAGAATTATTGGCTGCGGTAACATCGTGATGAGAAGCCAGCCGATGAATACACAGAGAATCGGCTATTAAACAATATGTCAAGTTCTGATGTTAACATATATATAGCCAGGTTTCATTTCAACAGTCAATAGTTAAAAGTTGACATCTTCCCCATCGTGAATTGTACATACTTAATCTGAAATTTGAGCAAATAAACATGTTACAGTAAGGAAGGGTCGCTATGAATCTTGTATGTTTCCCTTGCACATAATGCATGCAGAAATATTTAGAATGGATTTTAATAATATAATGCACAAATCTTCTGTTGCCATTTTGATTCAACTCTTAGGCATGAGATTCATCATCAATCACGTTAAAATATTTTGAAATACCTTAGCATGAAAAGGAAAGGAAGGGCCGGAGATGGCCGCTTTCATCGTTTTAATATCGTTTCCCTTGGACATACTGCGGGGTAGAAATATAAAACCAAAACAAGTCTCTATATTGAATCTAAGCAACAAACATCCGCTGGTAGGTTTTCAGCTGAGCTATACAAGCTAACTTCCGGTCCTGCAAAATCTAGTTATCTGCATGGCACCACTGCATCTAGTTATAACTGTCCAGAAGGCTTACATATATCTGACGAAGCTAGTAAAAGTCCATCCTGCAAAGTGCAAACAGTTTCAACTGGTCCACATCAATGTGTTTTCAATATTTCAACATGACAGGCTCCAAATCTCCCAGCGCAGCAGCAATGCATGTGAATGAAGAGAGTAAGAACAACAACCTTTTCTACTTCAGATGGCTCAGTGCCTGCAGTCATCCATGTTGCTGCAGTGCTTCATTTGCTTTGCTGGACTGCTCCTCGTTTGGATGGTTGAAATATCCATGGAGTTTAGAACAGCAACCAAAGCGTTGCCTATGCGGATCATATCTGCTGCGTTGATTTCTTGAAAGACAGTTATTTTCTACTTGTTTTTGAAGATGGACAGGATTAATATTAATAAGATATGTCCTTTTTCCAGGAGTTTAGAAGTTGAAGTGCCACTTTCGATATGTCTTATTAAGGTTTGGCATAATTGCGTTATTAAAAATGGTTCGTTTAATTTTGTAATAATTAACAAAAGTTGTGCTTCGAAACATAGAGTTCATACCAGGTATTTGGTTCCTTTGATTCTCTCTTTTATAACTACTCATCTGCTAACTATTAATGGCAATTGCATAAATATTTAAAAGGCATAAAAACAAGCAAAATTTCAACTCCAACAAGTCTAGAATTCATCTCTTATAAGATGACAATTTTTAATTTATATGTCTAAATTTAGTTATTTTCAATAAACCAACCTATTGACCAAACTCAAGCCTAAACTGACTCAAGTTTTAATTATTTTAATCAAAACAACATTGTTAGACTTGAAAGAGTTGAGCTTCAAATAAATATGAACTTAAATAATCCAAACTCGGATTCAATTAAAAAAAATAAGTTATTATATATTTTTAATTTTAAAAAAAATTGACAACAACTGTTAAACATCAGTTGAAATAAAAACATCTTAATTTTTCATATCTTTTGTTAGTGTATCTATTAAACATCATTTGAACTACTAACCATCTAAACATCAGCTGAACTAAGACGAAAATACGCGTCCACTCTCAAAATTTTTCTTCATACGAGCATAACAATCTTAGGTATTGGGTAGGCCAATTTCAATGAAAACATACGGATCAAACAGCAACTAAAGCGTGCAATTATTTAGGTTACAGGCCATCCTATTTCTCATTTGATGCAAAAAGACCAGGAATCTCTTCATCTCTATCTTCCCGAAAGTTTTCACCTTTGAAGCAATAGAAGAAAACTCAATAACATCCCACTATTCAAAGCATAACCCTTTAGTTCCAAGTTCCAACCAAAAGGAAAAATATTGAACAAAAAATCAAAGGCAACGACAATAACCCAAATTGATAAAAACTTAGAACGAACATCAGTCTTCAAACCCGTGAATTAAAATTATGTACAGGAGCAATAACATTGAACAAAATGCTTTAGTAGTATTGCGCAGCAGTTACATTTGTTAACTCTATTTTTATCATCAACTGAGCACATTTTCTTCCTTTTCCGAGGAAACATGAACTGTTACCTCCATCGGCATTATAACTATCTAGAAGACCTGCATATGTCCGTCAACACTAGTGAAAGACATCCTGCAAATGGCTTCAACTGGTTCACAGTGTGCTCCAATATTTCAACATGACAAGCTCCAAACCTGCCTATGCAGCAGCAATGCATGTGAATTAAGAGAGTAGGAACACCACCTTTTTCTACTGTAAATCACTCAGTGCCTGGGGAATTTGAACTTGGACTGGCATTCAGAGTCATCAATGTTGCTGCAGCGTTTCATATATGTGTCAAGTGTCTTCTGCCTTGCAGTCATTTGCCTTGTTGAAACATCCATGGTATCCTCTTGACCATCAAGAACCTAATTACAACAAAAATTTAGCGGTCAAAACTATAAGTTACCACAGAAATTTGAAATCTGCCATTGGATGCTGGACAAACAGGCTTTGGTTTTAGGAAGAAAACTTCTAAGCTCTAAAGATGACCAAAACAAAAACAAAGAAAAGAATGCATGCGCACTTATCATTACCTATGCCACTGTTCACTTCATGGCTAATGTTAATTACCAGTTAAAAATAATTTTATTAATGTATATTAAATAAATGTGACACATATAAAGCCTAAATCTAAGTTTTATAAGATTGAAAAATCAAGATAATGAGGTGCCGTAATAATTCTTGAATGAAGGTTATAGAATTTTTTGCCTTCTTGTGTGAAGATTGGAAAAGGCGCTACAAGATAAACAATACCATCATGGTTACTGTTCAGAATCAGTTCTTTTCATTGTATTGAGTCTTCTTTCCAATCAATTAGAAGTTTCGACATATTGAAAATTTACAATTTTATTTTGAAAAGCTTGATTTCCAATTCATCTTGAAGAATTTGGTTCAAAGGAGTGAAGGTGTATATGGCCCTCATCAATTAATCATAATATTTGTAGTTTAGATGTTTGATTGACAGAATAAAGTGAAGGAAAAGATCCATTTCATTTCTGTCTCTTCAGATCATAACTGAACCTTAGTTTGATGATTGAAAACGGTGCTTGAACTCAATCTGAACCTAAATTTTAGCAAGATGTATAGTACCAATGACACAGCCTTCTAAAATGAAATCTCAAACCCAAATGACAGAATTGAACCTTAGTTTTAGCAAGATATATACTACCAATAACACAGCCTTCTAAAATTAAATCTCAAACCCCCATTACATTCTGTCAGATACTTTGAATGGGAATTCTAAACCATCTATTCCAGTCACAAAGGCATGCACAAAAAATTAATAGACAGTGGTGGGAGAGGAAATGCATTACCTGTCCCAAGTTCTCCAACTTACTTTGGACCACATCCCTAAAGATGATAGATTTTAATTACTTTATTGACCATCATGAATTCAAGGAAACAGGATTACTATCAATTCGGATGATCATACCATATGATGTCGTCAACAGTATCATTTGCTAGCAGGTAATACACATTGACTGAGGAAACCTGCAAAGCTAGAGCGGCTCATGTTACCATCAAAGAGTCACTTTCCTTTAAGATTTCTAAAATAATGTCTAACAGGTGTTACATGATACACTTAAGCAAACATTAGAAAGGGATAAAGAAAATTAAACAAACAAGAAAGTTGATAACCACCAAAAGGTCCAAAAACCCCAGCTCAAATTTTCAAAACCCAGCCAACTTGATAAGTTCTTAAAAAGTCCAATTATGATTGGCTTCATTGGTTTTTAATTTTTGATTTCTATTTTTTCTTTCAAACAAAAAAAATTATTTAATTGTTAATGTAATATAGTTACACCTTATTACTGATAAAAATCAAATAATAAATAAATTTTAAAAATAATTAATGTTATGAATTAAATAAAGTAAATAATTTTATTTTAATTTCTTATACGATATTTTATTATTCATTATATTTTATTAAAACAAAGAATTAAATAGATAAAATTTTGAAAAACAAATATCTTAAATACTAAAATTTTATATTTAAAAATCATTCAATAAATAACAATCTTTAAATTTTAAATTAATTAAGACCATAAAATAAGTTAAACAATTAAATTATATTATTCAAAATTATTATTAGTAATTAATACAAAATAACCAAATAATATATATTTAGTTAATAGTAAATTAGGTGTTGGAGATGTCAATTAGAGAAGATCCCAACAGAATATTACTCCTCTCATTAATATTTGATTTGTAGGAGGATTATAGGGGATCTCATATCAAATTAGCATCCCTCCTATATTAGTTTACTTCCTAAAATAGCTAGTGTGGTTCCCTATATATATGTATGATGTAAACAGAAATATATAAGAAAGAATAAAAAGAAGAAAGGCAAAAGTTTTAGCTACCGTGGACATAGGTCTCAAAAGACCAAACCACGTAAATTCGAGTGTTTTGTTTTTTCTCTCAAATCTTCGTTAGGTTATGTTAAAAAACTAAAACATTGAATAAAAATCAAATTTTATGGTTTTCATTAGAGATAGCAACGGACAGGTTGGACTTAGGCCATCTATAGCTCAAGCTAGGTTCAAATTTTTTTTTCAAGCTCAAGCCAGCTCGATTCTAACTAGTCTTCAGGTTATTTATAACCCTAACCCAAGCCAGATCGGGCTTTCAATTGGCTCAAATAACCTGAAAATCTTAAAACCTAAAACAATCACAAAACAAAGTACCGACTGGAAAAAACAAAAGGAAAGCTAAGAAGTACCTGATTGATCACAAAACAAAGTTAGACCTTTGCGCAGCCAAAAAAACCCCAAGGTAATCAATCATATGAGTTGCTTCCAAACAACAAGGTTCCAAACCACAAATAGAGGTTCAAAAAATACCAAATGAGTGTAAGAACTAGTTCCAAAAACACTAAATAAGCGTAGGCGGTGGCAGGTGACAATGATCAAGGAGAGACACACAAAGATGGAGAAGTTGGTGGGAGACTGAAGATACAACAAATAGAGATAGAGGAGAGGACTCTAACCCTGGTCGTTTCCATTTACCAATGGACAAAACGTCATTTTGTTCATGTAATAAAATGATTTCATTTTGTGTATTACAAGAGGTTTGAGTTTTAAGTCAAGTTGATCCGTAATGCCTAAACCCGAGCTGAACTCGAAACGAGAATTCTTTTTAAAGCTGGAGTTGAGCTTTGTGGGCCAAGCTCAAGCTTTTTTGTCATCCCTAATTAAGTTACAAAAACAAGAAAAAATAGAAACCAAAAATTAAAACAAACGTGCCTTTTATTGAATTTAAAAATAAAATTACAAAACCAAAAACAATTATACAACATTTTATGGCAATGACCTATCCTCATTTACATGCAACCCACAACTCAATGTTCGACCAATAATATCACAAGATGCTTAAATAACTACCATAGGTGTTATATATAATGGAGAACAATCCCAAATATATTTTTGAAAGTTCAAAGAAAATGAAACAAGGAAAATTATATAACTTTTGATAGACGTCTTTGAAACCGAGACTTGTATCATGTAAGCCATAGAAAGATCATATTTCTTCAATTGAGAATCCCTTCCTCATTAAGCAGATCCAAAAGAAACCAAAACTCTACTATATTCCATTTCTCATCATTATACTAATCAGAGTAAGTTCAACAATAAGCTTTGGCCAAATGAAAGTGCAAATGCAATATACTATTGTCAGGAACTACTTATCCATATTATCAATAACACAGGTCTATGTCACTTAGCATGATTCATGAAAGCCATATTACTAGGTTTCTCTTAATTACCTGACCAATCCTATGAGCTCGATCTTCAGCCTGAATTAAGTCACCTGGAGTCCAAGATAACTCAGCAAAAATAACAGTGCTCGCAGCTGTTAAAGTTAACCCAACACCACCAGCTCTGATAGACAGCTATATAAACAAATTTCAAGATAAATGAATCAAATTCATTTTAAACGAGAATTTGTAGCATCCAAAATCAAATATAAACCGAATTGGCATACTACTGCTGCCTTCGTAGCATCCTTTTCCTGGAAATCAATAACCAAAGCTTGTCTTGATTCTGGGGGCGTACTTCCATCAATTCGAATACAATCAACTTTTTTTTTCTAGAATTTCAGTAGATAGTGTAAGGATAAGCAATTTTAAACACATTAAAAACAACTTAAGATGTCTTACACGAAGAAACTCATGTATGGAATCAATCATGGTTTGATGGTGAGCAAATACTAGAAACTTGCAACCTGCCTGCTAGGAACAATGCAACAGTAAGGCTTTAACCATTGGGAAAGGACAATCATCAAACTTGTCTAAAAAATGGCATAAAATCATGAAAAATTGGAAAGAAAATCAAACATAATTAGCAACTTCCTACAAGGCGTAAAAGCAAAGATTTGAATGGTGGACAGATAATAATCCACAAGGACATGCGCCATCTGCCATGGATCTTAAGCTATAACTTTCACTACGTTACAAGATAAAAGAGTTTTCTTCAACATATAGAACAATGTAGACCAAATTCAAATTCCCAAATAAGATAGACTAAGGATATGGGCAAACCTAAGTACATTAAACTTTAGTCTTTTGTTTAGCTATAAAAAGCTACAATAATTATCTGCAAAAATTTCGTGCAAAAAAAAAAGAACTTATATAAAATATCAAATTTGTCCCATCATATCTAAAACTCTTAGTTTTGGGAACATTAAGAGAGAGAAAAGCCATTGCAATTGCCAGAAATACTAAGCCCAGTAAAGGAAAAAAAGCTGAGGGTAAGTATTGCATTGATGGCCTTGCTCATTCCATCAAGAGCTTTCTTCCTATGATTAGCAAGGTGAAAGAAGTGAAGTAAGGAAGCCAATCTAAGTTAGGAATATTCTTACAAAATGGGCACCTTGATTGCATAGTTCATTCAAATGTCCCTTTTCTAACACTCTCCTCTTTCCTCGTCTTTTCATCTTAAAGTTTCTCCCTTATATTTCTTTCTTATACTTTTAAGTATTATTTTTAAAATATCCATCTGATTAAGAAGAAAGAAGAGACTTTGTTGAAAATAGAAGTATTTGACTATAACAAAAATAAACTCCTCCACAGTTAATGCCCATTTTTCAATTAAATTCTGAAACATAATTATTCTTCAATTTATTATTATTTCATTTGCTCTAATGTACATATATTTGTATAAAAGATTTTTATAAAAGAATAGTGAATGAGAAGCAATCACACAAGTTGAACCATATGCATTGACCAATTAGGAAACAGAAAAAAACGACAATTACCTCAATTACAGTTCCCAAATAATCTAGAACTGCTGGGATCTTAGCTTCTGCAGAATCAGTATAAATCTGGATTACAAGATAGATTTGTTAAATGAATTGCATGTTAGAATGTTAGGCAACAGAATGTTGACAGCAGAGTTGCTTAGAAATTGGTACAAAAGTGAAAAAAACATCTAAATGAAAAAGAAGGGTGTTCATAAGCTGCAAAATTCACCATGATTTAAATTGTCCATCGTAGTACACAAAGAGAAACAATGAATTGTCATCAAAATTAAGAAAATAAAGCTAGCTTAGCTGTTAATAACTTGGCACGCTATTAAGATACCTTATTGATAAGCTTCTTCTCAGTGAATTTCAACAATTCAACCTCCTCTTTTGATTTGCATTCCTTGATTTTGCCTTTAATCATCTCCAACTACAAAGATATATGATGAAACAACAACATAATTAGATGTTATCCCTCCTTTTATGCTTCTAGAAACAAATGCAGGCTCAAGGCGATTAATGGACTCTACAAGCAAGTTAAATTTTAAGATCAATTGCCAATAGTAAAGTTACCTCTCGGAATAAAGCATTAACTTTTTTCATATCCTTCTCAGCCAGTTCCAGGAAGACCTGAGAATCAATTTAAAGGATGTCTATTTATTAAACAAAGATTTCTATTCAAGTCTTGAATGGACACAAGCGCACACATTAAAATCATGGTTAGAGAGAAAATTAGAAAGCAATATAATTTGCTTTCATTTGAAAAATTGATGATGTTTTCTATTCTACATATGCCCATCAAATATAAGAAATTAATAGCTGTTAGGAATGTGAAAGTGTAGCAAAATCATGTATATTGATTGATTGTATTTGATTAAATTTTCTATTATATTAAAATATATCATAAATTATAAGATTAGAAAAAACAATTCCTATTCAAATTTTGAGATGGTATTAGAGCCAAATTAGGCTTCTCAAATCAAATCGTGCATATTGATTGAATGATTGTATTCGATTCAATTTTCTATTATATTAAAATATATCATAAATCATGAAATTAGAGAGTATCCAATAAAATAAAGGATTATATATTATATTAAAATATCTTATAAATCATAAGATTAGAAAATACATTTCTTGTTCAAATTTTGAGATAGTACATCAGCAACAAGAACATTTTAGTTGAAGTCTCACTGAGACGTGAAGTCTTGGGTAGTCCAAAAATATGCAACCTTATTCCTAACTAATAGATAGGCTGTTTCAGATAGACCACAAGAAAAAAATAAGAAAAAATAACAAGATAAAAAATATAATAAAAATAAAAATATAAAATAAAATAAAATAATAAAAAATTTAAAATACATATTAAAATAATAAAAGTAATAATAAAATACAAATAAAAATAAAAATAGAGATAAATGATAAAAATACTAATAATAATATAAATATAAAGAAATAAATAAGTACAAATAAAAATAATAAAATAAATAATACAATAAATATAGAACAATGTAATAGAAGATAAAATAAGTAATTAAATACGCAAAAAAGAAAAAAGACAAATAAATAAATAAAACAAACAAACTATTATAAACAAATTTTAGATTAAATAAAGAAATCTTTAGACCAAATAATTAAGAAGGAAGTACTACATATTAAATGTTTAGGCTAAATATAAGACATAAGACTCGAAGAACAAGGTTAAAAAAACATATGAGAAAGAGAAGGACCACTTTATGAGATATTCTTTAATCGTATCCTAATATGTCAAAGTTTTCTATTAAGGATCATGTATTCAGTAAGTTCCAGCAGAGCCATATCATTTTTGATCACCTCCCCTCAATTCTTCTTAGGCTTTCTTCTTTTCCTCTTATATTTCTAAGGTACAACCTTCTCGCATCTTCACCACCATTAACTTATGACTATGCATCTGTTTGATGAGTCAATACTCTACCCCATAAACATGGTTGGTCTAATCGCTAAAGGTAGAATTTACCTTTGAACTTGAGTGATATCTTCTTGTCAAATGAAACTCTTGATGCACTCCTCAATTTAAGCCATTCTAATCTGATACAGTGGACTAAGTCTTCATCGATCTCTCCATTACTTTGGTTGATACATCCTAGACACTTAAAACATTCTTTTTGTGGTATACCTTTTGAACTAATCACTTTATGTCCCAAAAAATTACACTCTTAAGTATTCAATTTTAATCCTGCTCAATTTAAATCCCTTCGATTCTACTGTATCCTTCCAAAGTTCTAGTTGGGCACTAACAATCTCTTTTGTCTCATCCATTAAAACAATATCATCAACAAACAACATATATCAAGGCACATTCCCTTGGTATTCTTGATAAGCTCATCTATCACTACTGCAAACAAAAAGGAGTTTAACAAGGAGCCTTAGTGTAGCCTAATATCAATAGAGAAATGCTTTGTATACCCTCTTATCGTCCTTACTCTAGTCTTTACACCTTCATACATATTCACCCGTATATAGATTATAAGAAATCCCTTAACTTCTAAATACCTCTACATAATTTCCCTAGATATCCTATTATAAGCCTTCTCTAAGTAAAAAAAAATCATGTGTAAATTACATTGTCTTTCCCTATAATATACCATTCATCTTCTAAGAAGATATATAGCGTCTGTCATAGACCTTCCTAGCATATTTCTCCGAGATAAGTGCATTCTTTCTCACTCTCTTCTCAATCACATTCTTCCATAACTTTATAGTGTTACTACGTAATTTGACATCTCTACGGTTGCTATACCTTTGGATTTCCCCTTTGTTCTTGTATAGAGGAATTAATATACTAAGCCTCCACTCATCTAGCACTTTGGCAGACTGTATAATCACATTAAAAAACTTGATTAGTCAAGCAAAACCCTCTTTGTCTAGGCTCTTCCACACCTCTATGGGTATCTCATCAGGCACTACTGTCTTTTCACTTTTCATAGTCAAATTAGAGAAATTTTGAGATAGAGACAATATCAAAGCCAAATTAGGCTCTTTGAGTCAAGTCGTTTCTAGCCTTTGTTGCTGAAAAACATATTTATGTTTTTTTTTTCTCTTTTTGGTTCAGCCTTCATTGTTGGACCCTGTTTCCTTCCTTCCATTTCAACTCTCATTGTTGTCTCCTCCTTGCTTTATCTTTTTCATCTTAACCTTCAATGTTGAGTATTATGCCCTGTTCTCCAAAACAAAGCATTTCTTCCAACCTTTACTGATGGCATTGTCTAAGGATTAGCTTCCTTGTAAAAGGAAGAAAATGTCAAAAGTTAAAAAAAGCAAGTAGTACCACTATTGCATAGTCAGAAGATAATGCTCTGTTAGGAAATACCTATATTAGATGATAGA
>JAOQMM010000174.1:0-150802 GCA_027563515.1 Erythroxylum platyclados
GGCTCAATCATCTTTCGTGATTGCAAATTAAATCACGCTAAGAATAAAGGTTTGTGGTTTGTCGATGCTGTCTTTTATTATGATAGTGATTACCCTTCGATACCAGTAGCCTCTATTTCAGCGACGAGTCCAGCTAGACTCAATACTACCGCACCGCACGGTGTTACCAATGGAACCAAGATTGGTGTTTACGTAAAGGGAGGAGCCGAAGGTTTTTCTGGTGTCTATTATGCCAAATATGTCGATGCTAACAATATCGATTTATACACCGATCCAGCAATGACGGACAAGCCGTTCAACGGTGTTGGGCTCGGTACGATCGGTACCACTATTATGACCAAAGGGTATACTGGTCCTAGTGCTGGCGCTGGTATTAATACAGTTTGGGTGCATTTTGAAAATCTTCAAATTGGTTTCAGTGCAGGGCATGGTATTGTTGTTGAAAGTTCAACTTATCTACTGATGACCGGTAATGTCATTCGTTTTGCCAGTTGTGATAAAACGCCATTGGTGATCGATGCAGCGGGAACAAAATGGACTGATCTCGAATTCCAGTCTATCAATGCTAACAATGTTACCACCAATTGTTACATTCACTTTCCTTGTCGTTTAGGTACCCCGACAAACAATATCATCGATACGGTTCGATTCGGTCCAGAGGCTTTTACTGCAACGGTAGGCGCTACTTACGCTACTGCTAATTATGGTCCACCAAAACGCATGATCGTGGTCGGTCCGTTGGACGGTACCTTGTCAGCGAATAATATCAATGATTTGCGTATCTGTAACTTTAGAGCATTTGGTGATAATAGTGGGATAACGACATCGACCTGTCTACTCGATCTAAATGCTCGATCTGATAACTTAGTTATCGATTCTGGCGAACTTCGTAATTTACCCAGCCCATCAGTTATGGTATTAGAAACCCATTCGGCTGCTGGTCGTACGACTGGTCTTAACAATAGTGTTAATAGCGGTGTTTGGGGTGGAAGCACTTTTGGTGGTTTGTACTTCTCTAGTACAGCTAAGGGATGGACAAATTACGCTGCCAGTGTTGTTCAGGCAATCAAAGGTCCAGTAGTTAACGCAACACAATTTACCATGCTAACAGGGATGGGTGCGTCTGGTACAGTTGTAATTGATTCACAGACCAATGAAAATATGCTTCGTATAACGATTACGCCTGGTTCAGATAAAACAGCCAGTGTATCGCTGATGTCGATGGCCCTGTCTTATACCAGGGGTAAAGCAGTCTTGCCGTTCATCCGAGCGAATAATTTGGCTGCAGCCAATATCACTTCATGGTATTCATCGGCTGAAACAGCTAATTCATGGCAGCTAAATTCGGCATCTTCATTGGTTGCTGGTACAGCATATAAATTGATTATAAAATTAGAATATTGCGCTTGATAAAGGATATACAGGTAGCATTACGCTACCTGTATACTCCCGTATTAGCGTAAAAATAAATAACCATATTTTATGAAATATCATCAATCGATATAAAGATTTATTTCAACTGGAATTAGATATGTCAAAAGACAATATAGCTAGACAAATGATCACGACTAATCGTTTGACTAGTTTTTTAATTGATACTTTTTCAAGCGCTGCTACTGCATTAATTCCCGACGAAAAAAATAGTGTTATTGCCTCGTCGTACGATGGTAGGGTCGCTGGTAGTAGTATTAGATATCGCTATGATCCGACAGTAAATGCTGCTTATGTCGCTAGCCATCCACTTAGTTCTTTCATGAATAACGGGCGTGGATTTAGGCTTGATGAGGCGGTTGTATCGATTGAGCATCTAGGTGGTGGTACCGATCTTACCGGGGCGGCTAATGGCGCTATCTTGAATGCAGCTATTGCTGAAGGTATTACCTGCATCCGTTTTGCTAATAACAAAACATATAACCTATCTGGTGCTACTCCCAGTGGTAACCAAATCACCATTGATGCTGACAGTTTAATTAACGATGCAGTTGACGGTACACCAATGTTTACATTAGGTGGTATGACATCAACAAACGCATTGATTAGAATCAACGTCAGGTCAATTGTAAGCAACATCAATTCTGGTCACGCTCTGTTCTTCAAAGGTCGTGTTTCTAACAGTGTTATTAACATAGGAAGTAATAAAACATTCTCGACCAGTAAATGTCTGATCTTCTTCGATCCTGATAATGGAACACGTCTCACAAACGTGCGTATTATGGGTGAAAGTTGGTCGCAGCCTACGACGGCGACGGTCCCCGCTATTTGGGGCGACGGTATTGATAGCTGGATGAACAATTGCGAATTTAACATCAAACTTGGTTTTTGTTCTAAGATCGTTCCGTTCTATTCACTTCATTGCCGTGCTGATCAGTCCTTCAACTATAACGTTATTATCCGTAGTTTTGGTGCGGAATATGCTACCGGTGGTGTTATCCATGTAACCGGTAACAGTAGCGTTATGATTGAAGGTGTACATCACTTCGATACGAGCGTTGGGGGTAGTAGTGTCTTGGTGGGAGATGGTATCTATGTCGGCTCGTACGACAAGTACACCGCGAGATATAAGAACTATCCTGCCAAAGCTTATATCAATACGCCAAGCCGCTGCGTCATTCCTACGATTATGTTCTATACCCGTTATCCTGATTCTTCGTTATATGTAGACACTACCAATGCTGCGAACAATATTGTCGATATAAGAATTGAAAATTGTGATGATTTTAGAATTGTCACGGTTGGTGCTTCTACGACATCGCGTGGTATCACAATTGATCTTGGTACCAGAACAGGCCGTGTTGAACAAACCCATTATGTAAGCTTTGTCAACTTCAATTCAACTTTGCATACGATCGGTGCATCAGTTGATCATGCGATGCTGGAAATACCGGCGTTAAGAATTGCTGGTAAAGATGTCAATCCAAGTTTTGTCATGTCCAAGGCGGCAATGGCAACTGCAACTATTCCCACTTCTGTCAACCGTATCACCCTTTCTGGGTTTACGGTCGATGGTGACTCACCAACGGTATCACTAAATCGTGTTGCTAGTGAACCTCCCCATGTATTTAAAATGCAAATTGGTGGTGTTTGGTGGGAAGGAGACGCCGCTCAGCATGGCGGGGTACCCGTGTGGTTCTTCGGTGCTCTTGGTCTGACCCAAGATGAGTTCCCGGCAATTCGTCAAGCAATAACTGCTGCAAATTATCTGCAGGTAGCATGTGTGTTTAAGACGGGTACGACATATGTCATCAATCCCAATAATGGTACCGGTAGCGTCAATACTAGAATTACCCCGCTTGATGGTAAACTATTGTGGTTAAACGGTAACAATGCCACGCTTAAATTTTCCGACAAGATTGGTTACGCGTCGGGTAGCATTTTTCATATGCTGGGTATTTATATCGGCACCTCTTACAACAACGCAAATGCTATCGTACCCAAAATCTTGATCGAAAACTTCTTTATCGATGGAAATCTCAGAGGTCAATATGCACCTGGTGGTACTGTGGCTGATTGGGTTTCTGGTACCGCTTATACCACGACTGGCGGAAGCGCTAATATCGGTAGCGAGGTACGTTATCCTGCCGCTAGTCAATATATCTACCGTTGTATCACAGCTAATAGTGATACAAGCTTCGATGTTAGTAAATGGTCATTGATTTCTTCTAATTTCGAACAATGGTCAGCGATTAAGATAAGTTCGCCTACCAACGGTGGTCGCATCAATGATGTTGTTATCAGAAACATCAACGTCAAAGACAAGATTGCTTCTGCCATTCTCATTGGTCCTTCCTCCACCGATTCCTTCGATGACGATAACGACGGCGTTAGCGAAACAGCAGCGATCAAGCGCGCTTTTATCAATAATGTAAAATTCGGAACTTGCTTATTAGAGCGTTCTGGTATTTCGATTGGATCCGGTGTTTCTAACACCACGGTTAGCAATTGTTATGCTGACCCAAGAAATGGTCCGATATCAACATCGATGGAAGTTCAGTTCAGTTCTATTGGTACCCAAAAAGTTGTGGTCAATCTAATTGACGTGACGATGGATACATTAGAGGTAACCGGTGCTGCCGCTGTCACTGATCCTGACCGACTCACTGTCAACGGAACAAATTGTACGTTTCGTGATTATGCTTACGTCGTGTATAGTTCGTGTGACTTTACCGATTGTCGTTTACCAATTGGTTCACTAACGCCATGGCGAGTTTTACGCGGTCAAGCAAGAGGCTGCATTTTCACGCATTATACCTACGATACAGGTAGCGGTTTATATCAACCTTATACTTTATATGTAAGACAGCTAACTGGTGTCAAACTTAGTTGGCGAGAGAATTCGTGCGAACACAACATTGTTGGTACCGTATCATCCGGTGGCACTAACGCTGCGATCCAAGGATCACAGGTAGGTGCTGACCAACTCGGTCTTCATCGTTACAATCTAGACAATTGTCATTTCGATCCATTGTTTGCCAGAGGTATTTTTGCTTATGGTGGAGGCGAATGGCGCACGACAAAATGTCGTATGGCTGGTACCTCAACTGGTGTTCTTGTCGGTGCACTAACTACACTTGCTGGTCGTTACATCAGCATGTTAGATAACTGGACAGATGTTACCGGGAACGGTATTGCTATTTATGGTAGTGTTAACACAACACGAGATCTATTGCGTATAACCGGTGGTACTTGGAATAACTTTTCGATCTTTACATCGGGCAGCTACGTCAATGATGTAACCGGTCTGTGTACTAGGGTAAGACAAGTAAGTGCTGCTCCCACCGGAGGTGGTATCGCTAACGATACAGCCATTTTGGATCCAGTAGCTTACAGTTCAGCAGCCAGTGGTGCACCAATCGAATGGCGCGCTTATACTACTAGTTCGTCGAACGCAAACTGGGTTGTGATTAGAACTAAACCGTGAGGAATGAAAAATGGATGTTACTATTTTAAAGGCAATGATAGACGATCTGACTCGTTCTGGTCAATCAGGTAGGCCTTTGATAAGAAAAATAGAGATTGAAAATGAATTAGATCGACTTTTAATAACTAGTGATCTAACTGACGATGTTGTCGCTACATATACTAAACCAGATATGGTTTTAACAGATCTGTTGGACCCGGATATCGGTGATGTCGTAGAAAAGAACGGCGCTTTTGAGGCCAGTAAGAATAGTGATTTTTTATCAATTTACCAAAACTATATTGATAAGCTAAAGACCGTTAACGACGGTTAATTAACCTTAATCACATTTCATTTATCGTTTATACCAGTCTTAGTTTTCAATAACGTATAGATAGAGAGGTGTTCGTAAGACACCTCTCTATCGATCTAAAATTATTTATTTTATTTTATGAAATCTGTCAACTTGGATTAAAAAATTATGCGTTATTTATTGATTTTGTTAGGATTAGTATCACTCGTTTTAACGCCTTATTCTGCTACCGCAGAGAACATTGCGACCATTAGAGTACCGATGTGTTTGCAATATCCTGATCGTAAAGTCTATACACCTTGTACGGGTGTTGTACCAGTAGATCGTGATACTGGTGATGCGATGAAATGGAGTGATATATTTAGAGGTACAACTGACAAACCAAACTACACCCAAGAAACTACCCGTCGTATCCATTGGTTGGAACGCAATACAATTCTAGTTGCTAATCAATCATTTAATGGAATTAGCCGCGATGATGGTAGTGACAATGATGTGAAATATGGTAAATGGAATAACTTTAGTTGTCTTGTACGATCAGATCAATCTGGTATTCTGATGATCCAGATTTCAGATGACAATAGCAACTGGACGACTGTTCAAAGTCAACCTTGGACTGGAGGGGCTAGTTTATATCTTATTCAGCCTGTGTTTACTAAATACTCACGCTGTAGCGTGACCAATGGTACTCAGGTGGATAATAGTTTTATGTTATATTCTGCTTTTGGTGCTTGAATATTTTACATCGTTATAAGGAGAGTTTTCACAATGCGTCTTAAATATATTGCGTTATTGGGATGGTGTGTATATGCAACTCCAGTAGCTGCTCAATGTTATCAAAATGGAATCGTTTGTAGTAATACCACTAATACAGATGGCAGTACAATTACTTCATCTGGTAGTAATAATACGGTTATGATCGCTACCAATGGTAATGACAAAGTACCTGTAGCAGTCGATAATCTGGGACAACTTAAAACAGTACGTTCAGCATTACCTGACGGTAATAACCAAATTGGTTATATCCGCAATAGCGGTTTTGATGTAACGGGACTATTACCTAATTATGCAACGCCGCCAACCGTCAATATCGGTTCGGTAAACGGTCTGGCGCTTGATACTAGTGTTAACAGCTTATTTAAGGCTGGTCAGTCAATCGGTAATAGCTCTTTTGGTGCAAGTCAGACTGGGTTATGGAATGTCGGTGTTACCGGTAGTGTTACGGCTAATATCGGTACCACTAACGGTCTTGCCTTAGATAGTAGCATGAATAGTCTGTTCAAAGCGGGTCAAAACATCGGTAATATTACCGGTACGATCTCGCTGCCAAATGGAGCAGCGACAGAAGCCACGCTAACTATGATTGCTAGCAAACTACCATCAGGATTAGGTAGTGCAACTGAGGCTAACTCAATATCGATTGCACTAGCAAGCGATGGACCAATTGGTCAGCGTAATGATGCTGCTGCTACCACTACTGATAACACCCCAACTTCACTTATTTCACAAACCAAGCAATTGGTCAATCGTGTCAATGCGCTTATCACTGCTTTGGGTAGCCCATTACAAACCGGAGGTAACGCGAATGTCAATATTGGTTTGAGTGCTAATAGTGCGGGAGGTAATAGCAGTACCACTGTTTACTCATCGACCGGTATGACGTTTAAAAATAGCGCCGGGAATGTCGCTAGTATTACGATCGTCACCAACGCTGCTAGTGGTTATTTAGTCGGTATTAATACCGCTGCAGTACCTGCATCTGGTAGTGCTATTGCTGCAAGTGATAATCGTTACTGTATACCAGTTGGTTCAAATGGTGGTAGCGCAACGATTGGTTTTGATAAAGTATTTCAAATTCCGCTTTATTTCTCAACCGGAATTACTTGGGTGTTTTCTACTTCTTGTACAACCTACACACCCGCTACAGCACTCACTCAAATGACTGTACAGTTTAAATAATGGATTGGTTTATTTATGAAAAGGATCTTCTTAGCTTTACTATTCTTGTTTCTATTAGTTAACCCATCATTAGTTCACGCGCAGGCTTTTACGACTGGCGGCGTTGTCGATACGACGTTGCTACCTGGTACTTATACCGTTTCTAGCTTACCTGCTTGTATCTCAGCGCGGCAAGGTAAATATGCTTTTGTCACCGATTTAGGAGGCGGGGCTGACACTATTATTTGTGACGGTTTATATTGGAAACATATTCGTCTAGGTACACCGGCGCTCATTGATAGTACGAGTGGTGTTGTTAATGTAACACCGTTGACGAGTGCGCCAGTTTTGTTGATTACCAGTAACATATCAACTATGAACATCGTTATTAATACAAGTAATTTGTATCCGGGTTATTTATTGTATGTCCGTATGAGTGGATTGGTTACCGGTACATTGGGTATCAAAATCAACGGACAAGCTTCGTTACCTATTCTGGGAAACACTACATCGTTGTTCATCTACGACGGTGTCGTATTACAAAGGATACAATGACCATGGCTGAACAGACAATCACGATTAATGGTGTTGCTTTTGTTTGTACTGTCGATCCTAATAATGGCTATTACACAAAGATTGTAGTGCCAGCAGTAAGAGATCCGTCTAGTGCAGAAGGTTATCCTTTCACGGTCGAGATTGATCCATTCTACAACATCAGAGCTGTCTATAGTCTTTACGACTCGCTCCTACAGATGGGGCTGATTTCAACTCCTACTCCTTCAGGAACTAATAATAAAAACGCTACCTAAATTGTTACTAATATAAGTAGATGGGGAAAACCCATCTACTTATATTACAGCACATTGAGAAATATAATTAAAGTAAATGCTATGGTTATATAAAAGAGTTTTAAAATGGTTGATAAGCTTACGAATAAAATTGTTACTGACAAAAAAACAATCAGTAAAAAAGGAGTTATTCCTGCAGCAGTAATGGCTATTATCGCTGCTACGGTGGCTTTAGAAGGAGGATATGTAAACAATCCATCAGACCCTGGTGGTGAAACTAAATATGGTGTAACCAAAAAGGTTGCTGTCGCTAATGGTTACACTGGTCCGATGAAAGTGCTGCCGCTAGAAGTAGCACACAGTATTTATTACACCAAATACATGGTCGAACCAGGTTACATGCCACTAATTGATGTAGCAGCGCCAGTAGCAGAAGAATTGTTCGACACCACAGTTAACATGGGTCCTACTAGACCATCGACATGGTTCCAGTTGTCGATCAATACCTTGTGCAATACCAAGTTGGTTGCTGATGGTAAAGTAGGCAATGGTACAACTACCGCATATAGCGATTGCAGTAAGTACATCGGTGCTGCCAAATTATGCGTTACCATGCTCAATAGTTTAGATACATATCAGCTGAACGAATATAAAAGGCTGGTACATGTTAATCCGAAATTGAATAAGTTTTATAAAGGTTGGACCAATAACCGCATCAACAATGTTGATCGCAAGGAATGTGGTAAATGACATATCTTCTAGCAATCTTTGGTTTTTTGAAAACAAATATCAAGTTTGACTTATGGGCTTTCTTGAAGAAATACTGGTTTATCATTCCCATTGTCATTTTGTCGTTACTCTATGTACATAAGTCACATCAGTTAACTGATGTTACTACTACCTTAAAAACAGTAACGACAAATTATACGACAGCGAAGAATGATCTAAAGAAAGAACGTGATGATCGCAAGAAAGATCAGGAAACTGCCGCTAAATTGACTAAGGCGACTAAAGCGAAATATGAACAGACTATTTCTGTGGCAGTCACAAAATACGATAATGTCCTATCGTCATTAAAACCTGTTGAACAAGCAGCTACGAGAACGGTGAAAGAATATGCGAAAACTTCTGATGGTCAGTCTACTTGCCTCGACCCTAGCGGCGTGCAGCGCTTCGAGACCCAAAGAAATCTCTTATATAGTAAGTCCACCACCCCCGCCGCCACCACCCCCTAAAGCATTAACTGAAAAATGCGATTATGCACTGGCTGTAAAACAACCTGATGGCTCAATGAGCGCTGCCAATGTTTTGCAGTTTATGACCGATAGTGATATGGCTATTTTTCGCTGTGATGCAAAACGACAATTAGGTGTCGATAGCTGGCCCAAGGATAGCGTTACATCAGACGATCAGAAGAAGTAATTCTTCTAACAACAAAAAGATTAAGAGTGTGGGTATTATCCCACACTCTTATCAACCTACTTAGGAATATACTCGTGATTAATAAAGAAGTTATAAAGATACTCACCGATGGTAGTCTGACCTTTTACTGTCCGGCATGCAATGATGTTCATGGTATTAAAGTAAACGGACCAAATGCATGGCAATGGAATAACAGTGTTTATAGTCCGACATTTTCTCCATCTATTCTTGCTACCAGCGGTCATTTTACGGAAGGTCATGTTCGCACCGAAGAATGCTGGTGTACTTATAAAGAGAATCATCCGGAAGATAATTTACCCTTTAGTTGCTATCGCTGTCACTCGATCGTGGTCGAGGGGCATATCCAATACCTAGCTGACTGTAGCCACAGATACGCTAGTCAGACACTACCACTCCCTCCGCATCGCGATATCGACGATGGTGATTAATGAATGAGATAATGTATGATAAAAGTATTTCAAAATCATACCGTGGTTAATGATGGTTACGGTACTTGTTTTAATGCCTGTATTTGTTCGATTCTGGAATTACCGAGTCGGCAAGTAGAACATATCTATCCGTCTTGTCCTGGTAGCTGGATTGATCAATGGCGTATATGGTTAGCTGATCATGGACTAAAGATGGTCCATGCTAGTTTATCAAATCCACCCAAAGGGTATAGTATCGCAACCGTCTATACAGAGCGTAATTATCCTGAAGGACATAAAAATGAAGGATCACCGATTGCTCATGCTATCGTTGCCTTTAATGGTGAATTGGTACATGATCCTTATCCACTTGGATCAAAAGAAGTCATTTTTAAATATTACACCGAACTTAAACCATTGAATGATGCAGAACGTCATTTGCATGAGCTTAAGATCGAACAAGGTGGTCGGTGTATCCATGGCTATCGTGTTACTTGTACTTATTGTAATATGCTTTGATAGATATATGGGTTAAAGGTAATAAAAATAATTTATACCATTATATGATTCCCCTATAAATGGAATCTATGTGGTTAATAAAGGTCGTCAGTTACACACAGATAACTGTATGGCTGTTTTAAAAACATATTTGTAGCCAAAAAGCTACCGTATAATAAGGTAATGGGACCTACTGACTATTGAGACGTAGGACCAGTTTAGAAATAAGAGTACCCGTTATTATGAAGACTGTTCCATCGTTGCGGTGGTACTGATGGAACAATCGATCCCACCGCAACCCACCATTCCTACATCGACTACCGAATCAACAATTACCAAAACAATCGTCCAGCCGAGCCAAGCACCTACTTATTCCCCTCCTCCTTATGGATCGTGGGATAGTGTAGTCTATGTAATCGGTGGACTAATTGCTTTTTGTATTGGCTTTCAGCAGATCCTTAACTTAATTAAGGGTATTGGTGAGTTCTTCGATAAGAAAAAGAAAAAGGACGTCGAACAAGACGCTCCTATTATCGAACGTATAAAAAAGCTTGAGTCTAATTTGGAAAACTTCTGGGAAGATAAAGATCTACGCCGAGAATTTGATGCGCTGAAAATTGCGGTCAAGCATGAGCGTGACGGTCGTCAAGCAAATGGTGAAGCTGCGGCTCATCGTTTCAGAGTATTAGAAGAAATGATTCAAAATGATCGTTTAGCTTTTACTCGACTGGAATCCAAAGTAGGTATCTTATCTGATAACAGTGATCGTACAGCTTCAGCAGTAGAATCATTACGTGAACGTGTCGATGAACGCTTTGATCAGTTACGTGATGTGTTGATTAACAAAAAGAATTTATAATTCATTTATATAAGAGGTAGGATATCCTACCTCTTATATATAACCAGTTTATGTTGTTGTTATATAGATAAAATATTTGTCTATACGGTCGATTAATTTTTGTTCGTTTTAACTTATTACTTTTTGATGTAGTCACACACGGGTTATCCTGTATAGGGTAACTACATTGGGTCGGGGGCGGGAGTAAGCCTTTTTAAATAAAGTATATATATATGTAAAATATATATATAAGAGATATGGATAGACTCATATGAGTCTATCTAATAAAAGATTATGAGAAGAGAATAGAGAGGGGGTCTGGGGGAGAGATTTAATGATAAAAGTTTACCAGACTAAATTTGTATCGATTGATGGTTTTGGAGACTGCTTCAATTCCTGTGTTGCTTCCATTCTAGAAAAGAAGCTTATTGATTGTTATGATGTCTTGCCTGATAGTCCGGGAGTGTGGTATCGTAATTGGCAAAAATGGCTTTTAGAGCGTGGTTGGGAATTAGAGTTAGTAAGTAAGGCGAATCCTCCTAAAGGCTATGGAATCGTCTCTATTTTGACAGAAAGAATGAATCATGAAGGTAATCCTATCAGTCACGCTTGCGTTAGCTTTAGTGGGGCTATCGTGCATGATCCTTATCCTAGCGGTAGCGTGGTTAGGGATGTGCTTTATTACCATTCCCTTGATCGTATTGTGGACAAAAAATAAAGGATATAGAAAGGTCCCCCACAAGGGACCTTTCTATCATACCGGTGTTTCGATAAGTTCTTCTTTGGGGAAGGATTCGTTTAGTTCTTTCTTTATTTTGGATATACTAATCCAATTCAATTCTTGAAACGTTAAATATCTACTAGTGAAAGCTTCGATCTTCTTCATTGGTGGATTGTTATAGAGAAACCCTATCAGCATATCGATATAATGATTATCTTCCGCTACCTGCGGCGCGACAACCCACCAATCCGCTGGATCATTATTACTAATCGGAGTATAAGTCATCACGAGTTTTTCAACGATACTCGCTTCTTTGTTTTTCTGGTCTACTTGGACGCATATCTTCCAAAGCCTACCATCATGATCTACTAGAACATAACGATGGTTTTGGTTAAGTACTGCTTTTACGTTGGTATGTTGGATAGGAAATTTACGGTCTAGTAATACATCCAATGGTATACCAGAAGGTTGTAAGGGTAACGCAAATCCATATGACGAATAACACGGCGACATCGATGGTTTGATATGTCGTGTAGTCCCAGCAACAATATCAATGCGGTTGTTAAGGACTGGATAAGCAATAAGATCCAATGTTCCAAAAACAGCAAAGCCCATCATTTCAAGTCATTCCTACTATCGCGTAATGCTTTATTTGCTTTTCTATTTTGTTTTAGTATTGAAAGTGGAAATATCGAATGCTCTTTAGACGAAAGTTGATCGAGATCCGACAATGGTTTCCAGATATCGTTAAGTTTCATGCCGCCCAGTAACAGACCTAATGCAATATAACCACCTGATCCAAGACAACCATAGTCGCCCAGCTTTTGTATCGACCATCCTTCATCTAAGCGTTCGAGCTTATAGCGTTCGTGTCTAGTTACAATAAGAGCAGATCCGATCGAATGAAATACTAGGTTTAGTTGTGTATTTACTTCTTTATTTTTTATGAAGTAGTAATTATTAATCAGACCACCAATCGAATTAAACGTCATCCCTAGTGTCAAAGCTAGTGAAAAAGCATCCCATGATTTGAGCGAATCTACCAATTCTGGAATGTATTGACCGTCCACTGCAATGAGGTATTGTCCCATAGGAGAGATAAAAATCTTCTTATGAGACAGATCCATTTCACTTACCTGAGGATCAGAAGAAGCAACAACGTTGTGATCACATGCGATGTGAGTAGGTGTCAAAATGACTGTGGACATATATTCGTAAACCTTTGCAGACTAATAAGCATAAAGGTATCTAGAAGGCGAATTAACGCCTTCTAGAGCCAGTCTTATGTCGTTTAGCTAAATAGCTCGGTCACGGAAGGTAATGCGCTTGTAAGCGCTTCATTTCGCTTAGGTTTGATACCCATCATGAAATTACGCGATGGTGAACTACGACCAGAAGAAGGTGCACTATCTTTCTTCTTCACCTTCTCCCCGATCTCCAGATCGAACGATCCATCAGTGACACCATCCTTAGGCTTGATGGTAACCTGCATGTCCTTTTCAAGACCAAGATTCTTGGCGCTTTCACCATTTAGTGAAATCTCGACATTAGGTATGGCGTCAAGGACGATACTGGAATTCTCTTCAGGACTGACAATCTTGGTAACCACCGTCTTAAAAGTCGTGGGAAACTTGATACCACTGACATTGAGGGTAATCGTCTTCATGATCATTCTCCATTACTGAGTTAAAGTTAAATTTGCTTTAACGAGCAGTTGATTACCGTTGAACCAAACTTTTGACCATCCGATCGATAAGGCATATCGCTCGATCCATTCTTTTATAACAGGAGTAATTGATCGACTTTTCGTCATCCTGTTATTCTTGTTGTAGATAGCTAATACCGAAGATGGACTCAATAACCGAATTGGGTTATTGACAGTTGCATCATTAGGAGAAGGAAATATAATTGGTCTAGGCATCACATCACCTATTTTCAAACCCAGTGATGATCTCTTCGATGAAAGTCCAGTCATCTACTGACAGACTTCGATCATCTGGTATAATACGATCATAACCATCTCTTGCTAGTTCACCGATTTTTCGTAGTAAACGATTTGGAATAGAGAAACTTGAAAGATCAGCGACAGTATTGTCTTCGACTAATACATCTTCAGCTGTCATAAACTATCCTCACCAATCGACTATCAATCATAGTCATTGAAGTAATATAGGGATTTAAAATTACTGGTTAGTAAAGAGGGATCGGTCAAGACCCCTCTTTACTTGTGGTTAAATCAAGAAACGATTACGACAAGACGCGCTCTGGCTCACTGGCCGGATGGAAACGATCGTTAGACTGCATCGGTCCATCGAACTTATCCGCCGGAATGCTCAGACCACCAGGCGCATTCTCACCGCGGTCGGTGTGAATATAAGCAGTCGTCTGTCCGCCGCTAAGCGTCTGACCTTCACCCTTTAGTTCCTGATCGCTCTTGACCGACAGCTTGATCAGCAGTGCTGGCTGCTCAATCAGAGAATCGCTATCGCTTTCAATCGACATATCGACCCGGCAAAATACCGGTGTATTATCGAGATCGTCGAACTTGTTGCGATAAGAAAATGTCGTCTTATCGTCAATCCGAGCAACACTCGATAGGACGAGCGGGATCAGAAACGAATTGGGGTTATCAGACGGAGAGTAATCATCCATCGAGATGATGTTAACATCGATCTGATGATTGCGTGAATTCGAGTTTTCAAACTCGGTGGGAAAATTACGCGCCGATAGGCTAAGATTACACCGCTGTGTGCGATCGTCACTCGACTGATCGATGGTAAGATTCTTACGACCACGACTGTCGCCGTTGCTATTGAACGAAATCATATACCAAGTCTCCACTAACCGTGAATGTTTACGTAAATGTCTGAAACAATGTTCAGACTACCTACAAATCATATATAATCGCAAAGGTATTTATAAAAACACGCTTGACGTTACATGTGATGATGTTTTAAAGGATCTAGTTATGGAAGATGTCGACTTCTCCTTTGAATGGAAAGGAATAGAATTTACCCACCCACTTATCGCTTTAGAATGGGAAAAGTTTAATTATGAGCATGATCATAACAAGTCTACTCAACAACGCGTCGATGGACGTGTTATTCAACATGAGATAAAACAATGCCATAGCGTTGCTGAAGCAAAACGTTGGTCGAGTAGATACAAGCTACTTTATCGCAGTGATTGGGATGAAGTAATAATGTTTGATCGAATCAGTCTGATTTATCGGCAACAAGAAGCAAATAAAAACATATGACTTATATAGATAGGTGGTGATACACCTATCTATATGCTATATTTATTAATTATTATGTTGTGGAGGATGTTACTCTTGTATCTAATTTAAGGCTATCATTACATGTTCGATGATGATTCTTTCTCTTATCACGACGTCATTTCTGACGACTCGTCGTTGTTATTGGTTAACGAGCCTATTCATCGCAAACCAAAACATAAATCGACGAAAGAGAAAAATGCTAATATCGGTCGTCAACTAGCAGTTGAATTCTCAAAAGCAGAACGTACTAGACGCATTGAAGAAATGATTGCTTTTCATAAACGTGAAAATGAATTATACCGCAAACCGTGTAAGACCTGCGGCACATTAGTCAAGCCTGCGCTATTAAAGCAGCATTTTGACGCTTACCACCCGAAGAAATAATATTAGTTTTAAAATAAACATTCATTTAGCAATGAAGGAGTAAATTACTTATGTCTATCATGATCACAGATGACAAGGTAAAAGCATTAGCTTGTATGGTACATGAAAGCAATAAAACTTATTGCGATATCATCGGTGATCATAGTCAGCAACATTGGAATGAAGCACCAGAATACAACCATCGCTCAGCGATGCTTACCGTACGGGCTATCTGCGATAATCCTTTTATGACACCTGAAATGATTCATGATGTTTGGGTAAAAGGAAAAGAAGCGGATGGTTGGGTTTATGGACCCACGAAAGATCGTGAGAAGAAAACTCATCCTTCTATCGTACCTTACGCCGACCTGAGTGTAGAAGAACAGTTTAAGGATTATATCGTTCGAGATACCGTTTTGATGTATCTCAATTTTATCGGACAAGGAAATCAATGATCAGACAATCTCATGATAACGAAATACCTTATCGAAATTTGGTATTATTCGTTATCGGTATCGCGGGTGTCGTCGCGCTGGCAATGTTGGCACTAACTGGAATTAACGATATTGCACTGATATGCGGAATGACAATGGAAGCCGATACACTCAGTGTCGATCCATTTCATTTTGCATTAGCTCATTTTGCTTGCGTGATTTGCTTATACTATCTCGTTGATCTCAAAGAAAAGATCATCGACGCTATCTAATATACTGACGGTTTAAAGACATAACGCTTGTATTACAGAGGTGCATAATGCACCTCTGTAATAGCCTTTACTTTATCAGCGCTTTCGCTAATACATCGTCACTAATGAACTTGACCGGCACGACTCCGATACCCCGCCGACGATATCGTTCTAAACGATGTAATCCGTCGACAACAGTATAACGATCACCTTGACGATGAACTAGTAGAGGATAACGGAGTTTTGCATGAAAGACGCGATCTTCATCTGGTTCGTCGTATTTCAAAACCCAAAGTAGCTTATCTATAGGAACAAAATGAGCCGCTTCTTTCTGTACAAGATGACGTACTATATCCAGACTATATAGTTTACCATCGTGGGTAAAGTTGTTTGTGACGTTGGGAGAATGATCCATTACTAAAAACCTTGTGTAATCACAAGATAATAGATCATCTAAAAAATTCATTCGATACAGTTTTTAAGCAAATCCCACATCACCGAGATAAAATTTACCGTTTTTACCTTTATAGTCTTTAATGCAGAATAGACAATTTACTTTACTATTTCCAATAACAGAAACTTTATTAACAAAAACCGGATGATTTAGATCACCCTCGCCAGTAAAAGTTATAAGATTTTCACCTTGAGGAAATTCACTCCCAGCTTTTAGTATGCAATTTTCCATCGTTAGTCGATATTTACCACGAAAAACAATTGGTCGATTGATCGTAAAGTTCATATCACGAATTGGTTCACCACGCGCGGCAGCATCATGAATTAGATCAACGTGATCTTTGGGTGTTTTTAATAACGATGTTAAGTTTTTAGGTAACGCTCCTACCAGAAGCGCGGAAGATAAGCTACCGAAAAGTTGGCGACGTGAGGTTTCCATTTTGCATCTCCTTATGATAGAGGAACATCTGTAAAATCTTTCATCTGAAAACATAAAAATGGAGGCCAGTGTTCTGGAAACCTTACTGGTACCTGTCCTTTATGATTAGGAGTATCGGTATAACCTATTCTATTCCAACCTTTATCGTATAAAACATATTTTCCTTTATTTGGAAAATCTGATTTAAGTTCCTGTAATGACTCATCAAATGTTTTGGTTTCTTCAGTCATAACCATTTAACCTTTCCTTAACAATACGATATATCTCTTCAGCTTGACAAGCGTGTCCAGCTTGTCCGAAGACATCAGAAAAACCATTGTAGCGATATCCTATCTCTAAGAGAAGATCAGGGTTCTCATCGAAGTACTCGTTCCATAATGTCGAATAAAAACGACGACACTCAGTAATGTTTAAAGGTGTTTTACCTTTAGCTTCTTTAACATTTAGACCCTGAACGAAACCGTCGAATAGTTTGTGGTTTTGGTAGAGTTCCTCAATTGACTTGTTATGTCGTCGCTTGATCCGCGCATAAAAAGCAGAAAACCTTTTATCACCTTTAGAACTACATTCCAAGATGGGAGCTTCCCCAAACACTAACATGATTTGGGCGTCGATACTTCATTGGACATTTCTTGCAATGCCCAAGCAACGCTTTCTGCAATCGTTGCATCTTCAGTGAGATCTACTGAAATATCAAATTCGCTTTGATCAGGGCGATATCCACGCAGTGAACAGTCAGCTGAAAAGTCACATGAACCAAGATATACTTCTTTCAGGGTATAGTCTTTTTCTTTTAATAGTTCAGGTAGACTAATAACTTTGTTGTAATGTTGACGCAGTAATTCTAAATCATTATTAGACTGACGACGATAAGGTAAAACATCATCTGGTGCAGGAGTAAAATCAGCTTTACTACTATCGATCTGGCGTATTTCATCAAACGATGTAATAAGTTTGTCAAGAAAACTCAAAACACCTATTTCTTGAAAGATTGTTAAATCTTCGACTTCAGCTAAGTAAGTATAAGTATGTTGAGAACCGTTATCACCTTCTTTGGTAAGCGCATATTCTTTATCAGGGGCATGTGGTCCATTTCGTCCAGGACCCATCGTAAACATAATCTCTTGTTTACCGTCGTCCGATAAATATTGTGAGATACTCCACCACCAACCAGGACAGGTCTTTTGAATACGTTCAATACAAGAAATAATGATGGCAGCACTAAAGAGATGTAATGTACTTACTTTCTCAACCGTTGACATCATTTAGATCCTTTTCTTTTGAACTGGGTTCGATACCGATAACACAATGATACTTACGGTCTGTCTTTGTTTTGTTCCAAGTGTCGGCAGTGCCACCGTCTTTAAGACCTGATGGACCAGCTAGTGCTCTACCACAATGGATCATCTCCCACGCTCGGTCTTTAAATAGTTCATTACCGAATGTAAAAGCGATCAAAATACCATTGTCGTCAACTGCTTTGGCAACTTGTGAATTACGCTGAAAGAAGTTACCTTTACCAGGTATAAGCGTACCACCACGTTTGCCTAATTCATTAATCTCTTGGATCGAGTCGATACCAAGACATGCTGAAAAGGAACGATGATAGTAGTTAGCTACTCCGGCAATTTTCTGAGCGAATTCGTTAGAACCAAAAAAGCCCTGATCATTAATATCAGTAGGTAAGAACAACGTTACTCGATTAGGGTTTATGTAACCTTCTAATGCTAGTGTAACAACCAAATGATCTGACCAAGCAGCACCACCAGAATAGAGCTGAGCGGTACTAAGCGGTACTTTCAATTGCCGAAAAAGATTAAGACACATATGTAGCATTTGTCGGTAATGGGCAGGTGTCAGATAACCCTTATCTTCGCCGCGACCAGCTGTTCCGATGATCGCGATTGATGTTGTTACTGCCATTATTCATTCCTTTCATATCGGTAATATAGGCATCACGAGAAGATGAGAATTGAATAATATGAATGGTTTGATTAAAGGATCCACATCGTGACAGTTTCGCTTTATATTCATGATCTGTTAGTATTAGTTAGTCATTTACTACCTGTTGCTATTACCTTATTTTTTGTACTAGCAATCGTTCTACTGCGCGCTTTTCTTCACCAGTTTAAATATATCAGTTTGGTTACCGATGCGGTAACCGATAGTGATATCATTAGTTTGGCCAAACATATGGCGAAGCGTAATGGTGGTAAGTATATTGATACTGATGATCTATGGGAAGCATTTGTTCCAGCAGCAAAAGCTGTTGTATTAGCCTATAATGACAAAAAGACGACATGATGATAGAGAGACCTTTTAGGGGTCTCTCTATTACCTTATTCATGAATTGCTTCTACCGGGTGAACTGGTTGATCTTGATATTTACCTTTATATTCGGCCGAATATAAGGTACGATGAAAAACAACTTGTGCAATCCCGCAACCTTTGGGAAGAAGAAGGTCTTGTGGACCATTATGGACAAGTTCGAGTGTGAGACCACCCTTCCATTTTGGTTCCAAAACTGTATTGTATACCGATAGTCCGCATCTCGCCCACGTACTTTTATCGTGAACAATACCCATCATACTGTCGGGGATGTCAAACTCCTCCATTGTCGATGCGATGGTGAAGTTACCCCTCTTTTTAACTCCATCAACATAGACGCGTCTGACACAGATAAGTCCAAACAAGAAATATCGAACGCTGAATTTCACTTCTTGCCGAAGACGTAGATCATAGCCTACTTCAGCTAAACCATGTGATACTCCATGTTCTTTGATCTTTCGATCGAACATATCTTTGATGGGAGCTTCACGTAGCAAACCTGCCCCGTTGATGATCATTTTAAAACCCTTTGTAGACAAAAATTTCATATTGTAATAGTTGCGGCGGCTATTTTATTGACCCCTTTATAAATTGCCGATATGGTCCATTTTTAAGGAATATGTTCATTATGTCAGAAGGTTCGCAAAGCACGACGATTGAAGGCTTTATTACTGATAAAGCTTTTGTCAATCGTGGTACGAATAGTAATATACTTTTTCCTACTAACACAGCCAATGTCGGCGAATTATCTTCTAATGCATTATCATTCTTATCCAACCCAGTACAGATTGGCGATAAACGCAACAGTGGTGATCGCGTGGTCAATTGGGCAGCACAAACTAGTCCGCAATTAATTGTCGATGGTGATTTATTCAGCAACTTTGTTGACGTTATACAAAATTCCTCTGTTGCAGTATTAAACAGTCTGTTCGCGCTTATCGATAAATTGTTGTTTAATTATAAAGATGATGATAATCATGCAGCGGTAGAAAGTTTCTTAACGACTGACGCCGGTACTAAGAACTATTATGTTCCTGGTTCATTTCATTTGTCATCGCTTATTGTAACTGACCGGGTTTATTTCGATACGAACAACAAACAGATTCCTGTTCCTAGTTATGCTACGCTGGAAGTAGCATTACCGTCGGGAAGTTCGACTCAGAATTTCATATTAAAGCTTTATACTTCGATTGAAGCATGGCTTACGGGATATAGTCATTCGACGATTGTTGATGTCATTCCCCCACTACCTTACGATAAGCTTTATTCAGCTTCACTTTCGACCACAACCGACAATATCTTTTCGACTGCATCGCTTACGGCAAGTCTGTCTTACGCTACAGTGCAGGCTAGTTTGCGTACTTTACTCGTTTCTGGAATGAGTGAGTTTATCGCGGTATTGGTCGATAACGTCACCGAACTACCAGTGCCGTTCAATATCGTCTACAAAGGTCGTCCACCGACGAAATTTGAAATTCGTCTAGCGATCAAGAATGCGCTGCTCACTAGCGGTGTTGGTGATGAGACTGGATGGAAAGCTAGGATTCCAGGAATCTTCATTACTGGTCGATTCTATATCGTCCCGTTCTGGGATAAGTATCTTCAGAAACCCGATCAGCTTATCTACCCCAACATTCTTGATTACAATGAGATAAAAGAATCGACTAATACGATTCTATCGTCACTGGGTTATAGTGATATCACTGAAAATATGGACGTGTTTTCACTTTACTATAACCACATGACAGCCAGTGCTATTCCTGATCGCAGCGGTGGTTTGGATGTAGCACATTTGAAAAGCATTATTCCTGACTATCAAAGCTATTCGACCAGCGATGAACAATTCGCTTATATGCTTTACAACACGCAGGTTTTCACCCGTGATCTCAATACTGTCTTGACAATCGATTCGGGTGGTCAGGCATCAGTTGCATATGGTCCTTATACCGAAGGTCTATTGAGTTTTTATTCTTATACCGTAGGTACATTCGAGATTTGCGTCATTACAAAGTCTTGTTATGAAACCATCATGGAGAGCGAACTATGATGCCAGAAGTAAATAGCGTTTGTGCCTTTACCTTCACCCAGCGTTTTTCTTTGTTAAATGGTGTCTACCGAACAAAGGCTGAAACAACGTTTCGTGATGCGGTCAATAGCGGTGTCGATATCGTCGCTAATCTTTATACACCAGCTGGTCTTAGTCATCAAGACTATTTAGCAGACTATAATGGTTATACTAGCGATCGAATTGTATTACTGGAATCAGTGGTCGATAAAGACGTCCATTATTATGTTCCAGAATCTGTCATCGCTACCGTACCTGATCCAACGGTTAAAGAATATTTCTCTTTAAACCTAACGATTAATCTGGGTGTATATGAAAATGCACAAGTCATTTATGCAACGCTCGATCATTTAAAACAGATCGCGCAAGGATCTTTGGGTATTGAAAGTCCGTTGTTACTGACCACCAATCCCAACAACAAAGTTTATTTAACGGGCGTGCAATATGAAGCATTAGACGCTGCTCGCAAAGCCAAGGCAGTAAGACTATCACCGCTAACGACGCAGCTAGAACAGGCAAATCAGAAGATCACATTTCTCGAAGCAAAAATCGCTGCGTATGAAGATCTGATTCGTCGGAGCAGTGTAGCAGCGACGTAATTGATAAGGATTAAATTATGCCAATTTATGGATTACCTGATATTTTTGGTAACAATCCAGATTACCTTAAAGTCAACATGCCGTTTTATGTTTACGCTAATAATCTAAAAATTACCTTCAATAGCTCTCCTGTATTTGTTTCATCTATTCATATAACATTGACTGATGGATCAGGAAAGCTGTTACAAAAAGATGTTGACTGGGTCGTCGATAGTAGTGACATTGACACCAACGCTATGTCTGAGGCGTTTATCGCCAACGCTAATTTTGCCGATCAGTTGGTTCATTCAATCAGTCTGAAAAACACGGCCTTACTAAATAAACAATTAGCAATTACGGTACAAGAGTTTTACAAAACGATCCCAGGTCTTTCATTCGACGATAGTCAACCGATTGAATTAAATCCATCATTAATCAAATATCTAACCGCCGCTGTCGGTGCATTACAGCAGCAGGTATCGCGTGTTATCTCTCCAGTAACACCTAATAAGTATACACCGCAGTTATTACCATTTGACCTTAACGGTGAACTTGATAGTAACATCGTTCCTGATGAAAAGATCACGGTCAATACGGTTGCTGGTAGCAATGTCGTTAAATTGTCTCACGGTGCTTATTTTGCTGACAGTTTGATCATCAAGGTTGGGTCGACGATCTTGTCGAAAGATACCGATTACCTTGCTATCGTTCCGTCTCCGTTACTAAAAGAAACAACGAACAAAAGCGGTATCTTTCAATACGTTCTACTAACCAAAGAAATTACCGGTGAAATCGCGGTTTCGTATCGCGCAGTAGGTGGTGATGTACGGTTAAAAGACGTTGCCGGTATCGTCGAGACAATGACTGGTATTCAGCGATTCTTAACCGAACAAATCTTCCTTACGCCTGAGTCAATTCCCCAAACACCTGCCTTCCGAGCAATCGCTACTCGGGTAAACAATCTTGAGGAAAATATGCGCAACTTACTGTCTGGTAATCCAACCTATGGTGATGCAACTGCTAACGTAGCAGTACGACGTCCAATCCACGCAGTGGATGCTAACTTCCACTGGTACACGATTGCAACTCTATACAAAGTTGCTGGATCGAATGATATCATTACCACCGATCAGTTCAAGGGACGTGTCTTCTTTCCAGCGTCGAAGATAGCACTAACCTTTAGCGTCGATGTCAATCTAAATCAACCTCGAAATCCAGTTTCTTTCACGACCACAAATCTCGTCTTCGATCCGCTCTATACGCTGTTTTCGGATGTATCGGCAAACGCCCCGCTTTACCCCATGCTGAGATTAGTGTGGAACAATACCGCACAAGGTTTTACTGGTGCGATGTTGCAAATTGGTTTGCCGCTAGCCAATCTTTCAGATATCATGGTAGTCGAAGATATGTCGACAGCGGAATCATGTTGGCTTATGGTAAAACCGACTACGCCAGTTGGTAATGCATCGCCGGATGTTAGTGGTCCTAGTGATGACGGATTTGTTTTGCCAGATGGTGTGACTATTTGGTCTAAAGGAGCATCGGCATCACTATCGCGCGTATACACACCAGTTTTCAAAGATGGTTACTTGGCATATAGTGGTTCTAACGTTACTATTAACAATCTGACAGATAGTGCGTCGCACGCTGGTCTGTTTAATATCGTGTTGCCCAAATATTTCGTGCTCGATAACATCAAATCTATTTTGGTAACCATATCGAGTAATGATGGTTCTACTGTATACGATATCGAAATACCGCTTCCTTACAAAACCGTTTCTAACGGCAAAAAGTATGGTACGATGATGTTCACTGATTCCACTACTATTCAGATGACGATGACCGCGTCGATCATGCAGGATAGTAATGGTAATTTTTCCATTGATCTTAGAACGTCGGAACAAGGTGGTACCCCCAGTGATGTCATCCGTTATCTTCGCGTGAAGGTATAAATCATGATCTTCGTTCACATCGATGATGTGACGACAAGAAACGTGGTTGGTCATGAATGTGGTACTAGATCACTATTTGATGAGCGTCATGGGAATGATCCATTGTGGCTCTTTTTCGATTATGAAACCATTGTTCATCGTACTGATATATCAGCGTTTCTGTTAGCACCCAAATCCTTTTACATCAATAATTTTGGACTATTACGTAAACGAACTTAAAAAAAAAATAAGATGACAGATAAGAGGAGGGCTACAATGCCCTCCTCTTATCCTAAAGTGCCGTTAAAAGTAGCTGTCACATCCTCTGAACATAATGCATAGTCAAACAGAATGTCGTGTAGATCATGTTTGCGGTATATGACCTCTTGTTTAACTAGATCCGCTTCATGACGAGTAACACCATAATCTCGAATAAGATCATGCGGGTGTGTTAACGCCCAAGCAAAGATATATGCGGTGTCTTCGATGCGATTGTCGCGAGAATCTTTTTCATAGGCAATCATGGCTTCAACGAAATAAGGTGACATTGACTCAATACCAAGCGCCCAAATGAACTTCTTGAGAATTAAGTCTTGCCCATCATCATGAACCATACGTCGGTTCATGGTGTGATGAAGTACACCGTACAAGTAATCAATTGCTTTAACTGATGCGTCAACAAATTGTTGGTTGATTTGAGGATTTTCTAAAAACTCTTCGAATAATGATTTTACTAGAAATGTCGATAGATTCGTTACATTGAAGCGCTGCTGTAGCAATAGGTGTTCAACCGAACCTCCAGGATAACCCCAGAACATTCCTTGTTCTAAATAACGAAATGGAAAACTATGAATCTGATATCCGCTATCATTCATGAACATGTTGAACAATTCGTTATCAGAATGCAGTGCTTCAAATGAGAAAAATTCTATTCTAGCCAAACGCTGAAAACGAGCTAATCTACTAAGCCCACAATCAACATTACGACAATATACCGTAAATCCATCCGACACCAACATGGTTCCACATCGACAGATCGGATTGCGATTACGCGTATCCGATAAGTTCTGAATGAAATCACCACCGATCGATGGATTTTCAGGATGATATCGCTGAACAATACTGACGGTGTCACCCACTGCAACTGAAGCTAATTCTAGTTTCATATGCGGTGGGATCCACCCGCTGTTCATCTGATATAAAGGATGGGACGTCTCATCATATTCGCCTCCCGATACAAGGAATGATTTACGTCCAGCGCCGTTATTGCGCTCGATGACATGACGCACAACGATTGATTGTAATTGCATCACTTACCTTTATACGCAACATAGTCGCGTAGACGATAGAGATCGTAAAAGTTATCAGCTGCTTGCAATAATTGTCGATTCAACCCGTTAACGGTTGATCCACTAATGGCTAATACTGATACCTTTCTAGCACCATGTTTCTTCAAACGCTCTACTAAAGCTTTGAAGTCACCATCACAGGTACCCAGAATAACATGCGTGATGGTTGGGGCAAGATCCATTGCACCAATCGTCATCTCGACATCCATGTTACCCTTCGATACCTGAATTTCACGTTCATCTTTAATAGCAGTATATCGAAGCAGTTTTTTAGGAACGAAATCATACCCCATTCGGGTCATCCATTCCGTCCAATTCAGCGCCTTTTTATCCTCCATATCGACCGCTGAATAAGCGCACGCATAACGCAAATCACAACGTTGTTCAAAAATGCTTTTTACCTTCACCCAATCTGGTGTAAAACCATTATCACGACCGACACGAATAAGATTATTGATATCAAGTAACAGAGCGGTTTGTTCGTGAATCAATAGATTGGGTAAGATATTGTTGATAATGAGTTCAGTGTGAACTGATTGCATTTCATCAGTACTAAGACCAGATGAAACGATATCGAACAAATCACGCTTGACAACATCGCCATAATCTGGTGGTGACAAACTACGCGGTAAATCATTCATGACATAAAGATCCTTTTGAAAAAGCTAAATTCAATATACCCACAAACTACACACCATCATCAAGGTGTTATGGTTTATTTCTTTTATCCGCCAATATTACGGTGTTTAAATGTTTTAGCTCTAGCTCCTAGTAACATCGCACGCTTTTGATGAACACGCATATGCGCTGGAATGGAAGAAATTGCTATGTAGACATATTCAGGTGTATTCATCATCTGTGGTGGTCCACGAAGACGTCCGATGAATTGTAGATTACGTGTTTCTGAGTCAACACTTTCAAAGACAAAACATGTCCTCAAATTCTTTATGTCTCGCCCCGTACCACTTGAGCCGGGAGTCGACAAAATGATGTCATATGTTTTCAAGACCGATTCAGGAATACCTGAATAGAAAGCCGTTACTGTTTTACTATTAAACGCTCTAGCGAAGACATTTACTAAATGATCACATAACGCAGTTGAAGCACAAAGGAAAAGCAATTTCTCACCTTCCTCTGCGATATTGATGTAGTGATCACGGATGATGGGAATAAGACCACCTTGTTCCATCGACTCTAGAAACTTACGACCCCGCCGTAATAACCATTTTTCAAACATCTGCTGGCTATAACCGCGCGGACTTTGATAAGCATAAGGTTGAATGTAATATCCACCAGACCGGTAAACATAAGAGGTAACATCGACAAACTTATTATAGTCACCACCAGTAAACCTAGAATCTACCGGTACAAACTTATCGAAAATCTGTTTGGCAAATTGATCACTGGTGGTAAATGTCGCTGTAATAGGAATGAAAATTGCGGGATTAAGAATTAACCCAATCAAGTAGTTGGTGAAGAAATGTTCGTGATACTCGTCTGTACCGACAATACCGACACCTAGTAATTCGCACATCTTACTAGGATGAGGTAAGTGCTGGTAATTAGGTCCGTAGTTTAGATAACGCTTCATTGTTTGAGTAGAGAACAAAATTACTTTAGCTTTAATTGTTTTGTCAATCTGACTAAATAACTTTGTCAGTGAAGCTTCGCCTTGAACGATATAAATATCGTCTTCGTCCAGCGTAGAATATTTCTTAAACTCGCTCAACCACTGCGTCAACCTAGAGGTCATCGTTATCAGTGATCTGACACCCATCTTCTGCAACGACCAGATTGTCGCGACGCTTTTACCAGCCCCTGTTTGGAGCGCTAGTGGACGTTGTGCTCCACTTGCTGGACTGATGAGATACTCTACTGCTGCCTTTTGTAGATCATTCTTGTAATCGACCCAAGATTGCATTTCGAAAGAAATGGCTTTGCCTTGCGTAGGGGGATCGATTACGACATCAACATTAATATTGTTGTCGGTCAGGAATGCTTTAAAATTCTCTAGATCATATCGAGGGAAATAGCATACCTTACGATGTTGATCGAACCAGAAATATTCACCCGATAACACTCGTTGCCGTAATGCTTGATCATATTGGTAATTTTGAAACTTACGAACATATCCCCCAATAGAAAGCTGGGGAGCCTCAATAAGCTCCCCAGACGATGTGACTTTAACATTAAATCCCAGGATCGTTACGTTGATCGTTACCGTTGCCATATTTCATACCCTTTTTTAGTCAACCTTAAAAGTGGTAAGAAATAAGCTTTATACGCTTAAAACCACTTATTCTTGTTCACTCGACAATTGTTCATACTCTATCGGTGCTCCTGTCTTGACTGGATATTCCATATTGGTTACGATGCTATCAGAATAACCTAGGAATTCGTCGAACGTCCCTGTCTGTTTGGGCACGATATAATTGACAAAACTATTGGTCGCCTGATCGATCTTTTCATAAGCAAGCAATGCGCCGATTGATCGCATGGGTACGATACGATTGAGCGAACCGAACTTAACATTGTCTGGATCAGTAACAACAGGGATATGGAAATCATGCTTGTTTGTCACCAAACATGCTCGAACCAAAGTCGATATGTGGGTGATGTGCGTATTGATATTACCTTCATTCCAGATAAGATCAGTGAGCACATGCATGACCGTATTGAGCGAAGTATACTTCTCAATGTCTTTGGTAACAAGATCGGTGAAACGTTTGACAAGTCGTTTGACACTATTGTTGACGACTGTACACTGCATGACTGGTAGCTGCGGATCGACATGGCGCATAAGCAACCAAGCGATCTTATCTTGAATAACGATGTCTTCGGGATATTTACGAATGACTTCCAGCACGCTAGCGGACAAATGCGGATAGATATCCGCTTCACCTTTCATCGACTCACGTTTGATGACATCTTGTACTGTACCATCAGGTCGCAGCTTACCGATCTGCATATATTTGATATCGGTAAAGCACGCGGCGATCAAATCGTTATCCGACACCCAGTGCTTTAGATCGTTGATCCGTGCAATGTCATTGGGATTGAAACCCAACGCCAACACGTGTATTGCGCTCCGGACACCGTTTCTGATGTAGATGTCACTGGTATCAGAACGCAGGAAATTATCAAGCGCAGATGGAATACGATAACTAGCAGCTCTAGTGGTTTGCAAATGTTTGGTTGACAGCACCATCTGTGTCATTGGGGCACCGGTGTTCACATTAGAAAGGAACCCGACATTACCGACTCGTGGAAATGATCTAGTGATTGTTCCGCCGCAAGTCTCACAAAAGCCATCGGTATAACGACACAATGGTCCATCGCGCATTTTAATCCAACGACCAACGACATCACCAAAACGATCTTTGGTTAGTTCAGTCAACTCATTTTGTTCGTTGAGATAGAATTTACCCAAATAACGCTCGACTGTATTCTTTGTCGGCATATAGTCCATATACACTTCTGAACCACAATCATAACGCTGTCCGTTCTCGCCAGCATATAGAAAGCGTACAGCACTATTTAGCAAGTGGATCTTGCGCATCGAATATTGTACATTCGACATCTGTGTCTTATTGTAGTGCGTAGATTTTGCACTGGCACGGCTCTCGATGATCATGTCGACACCGTCGCATAGACCAGAGAGAAAGCTACCAACAACGGGACGTCCAAAGATCTTGTCATCGGTGTCAGTACGCGGACCAGCCGATACCGCAAATTGATCGAATTGCGCTGGTTTTAGCGCGTTGCAGATTAATGGTGCACGAAAGATATTGAAGTCGAGCCGATCGCTCGTCAACAACTCTCGCGCTTCGGCACATTTTTCACTGAATATCTTTTCTACCCGGTGAATATTGTGATCGTTCAGATCACCATAATCGACTGTACAAGCTTTTCTCACCTCCGGTTGGGCATATGTCTTAGCAATGGAGAACATATCCATCGTACGGATGTAATTACCCAAATGGGTATAGCCAAGATTATGCATGTCATTGACGGTCATGATCATATCGAATGCCAGAGCATCACGATCATATCCGTGTTCTTCTAATGACTGCGAGATACGGGTCATAATCTCAGAATGTAATTTAGCGCTATAGATACCCGACAAATACAAATGCCGATCACGGCTGATAGGTCGATGACGCTTTATAAGGGGTTGTAGTAATACTAGATTGATCAGTAGCCAACGACCATTGAGATCGACATCGCCTTCAATGCATTGCAGTGTAAAGATCTCGTCGCGATGATCGTAGCAAAAGGTACGCCAATCTTCATACCGTGTTCTTTGTGGATCATAGACAATAGCCATCGATGTTTATCCTTTTTATAAAACTCGGCTACGATAAAACTAGAAGAATGAGGGAAGTAAACGATACTTCCCTCATTTCCTCAACTATCGTCAACCTCTTCTAATTCATCATCACCATCAGATTCATCTTCGGCTAGATCTCGATCGATAAGGTCGTTATCAACAATGATATCATTGTCATCACTAATTGGTTCCATATCACCAAATCCAGTGATATCGGTCATCGCATCATCTTCGACCGCTACGATGTCTTCGGAGATAATCGAATCGATCATCTTTTGGAGCTTGTCGCTCTTTTGTGCAGAACGTCGTGCTGCATTAGCACTGATGACCTTATCAGTCTTAACCGTGCTATCACGATCGTCGACGACTTCTACATCCCAGATTGCATTATTGAGTTCATTCGATTCGTTAAGAATTTCAGTCAACTTACCGGTTAACTCATCATTCTTTGTGTTACGAGATTCAATACCCAGCACAGCTGCAGTATTATGAAACAACGCTTGTACTGCGTTAGTCTGATAAAGATTACCATTACTAATCGACATCCGCTTAATTGCAGTGGGATGCTCACTAAGTAGGATCGAACGAATCGATTCCTTGACCCCGGCAGGTGAATTCGATTGCAGGCTAAGTAACCTGGTCACTTCTCGCACATCGGAATCGAGTGCGGTCATGCGTAGTTCGTCTTCACCAAAACGAAGTGGATTGTTGGAGACAGGATAATTCTTCGTCTCAAATGCCGCCTTTACCGGAATACCGATATGATTAACCGATGCCGGACCGGGCGCAAAGATCTCCGGAATTTTGTGTAGCTGATAAATGTATTTAGAACCAATAGCAAACGGTACTTCTGAGGTAAATTGCTTACCAGTCCCATCAGCCTGCATGGTTGTGAAGGTAATACAAGAAGGTTCTGCCTTCCATTTATCAGCCCAACGTTTGAAGTTGGTAATCGCATTCCAGAAATCTTCGTCACTAGGCGTCAACTTATCCAGAAAAGGAGGGATCCAAATACGAGGTGAGAATTCGATTGCATCCTCGACCGTCTCTTTACGACTCGCCGTTGTGACATCGTTCTTCTTGATCAGTTCAGCGTAATTGGGATTAACATCATTGTAATAATCCATCAACACATCATGCGCTGCATTGACCCCTTGTACCTTGTAAACACGGTCTACTTCACGCCGAACAAATTCGCTGATGCGGTTAATTCCAGTTTCGTAAAGTTGTCCAGGATTATTACGACCGACAGGTGAATTCATGTCGATCAGAAGATCAGCACGAATTCCTTGTTCATCGACCGGCATCCATTCATCAGGATAGATTGCACCGATTACGCCTTTAGCACCGTGCGCGTCAGTAATCTTTGTACCATTACTAACTGGACGAGGAAGACCGTATACTACTTCGACTTGTACGAAATCGATTGTCTGTCCATTGACGCCTTCGATTTCGAATTTCTTCATAGCCTTACGATATTGTTCCGTAATGTAGCTATTGTGTGTACCTTGCGCAATCATGTGATAGATTGCATCTCGAACCAATGTATTCATTTTATTAGTTAAAGGATATTGCTTCTTGTGCTTGGTATAAACCGAGTAAATGTCTTCCCAGAACTTGAGATTGTTCTGATTGTAGAGTTTGGCCTGACGCGGAACTGATGACCATTTGTTACGATTGACATCGAACGTCAGATCAAGGATCTTCGCACCTGCCTCGGCATAAATGATCTCATCTTGCAATAGCGGTTCACGTAATGCTTCAGGATCAGTGTCTGCCAATACAGTCGACCGACGCACGGAACGCTGTGCCATCAAAATACCGTCGGATCGGACGTATGATCCAATATCCGGCAAGAACTTGTCTTCGTGACGATCACCGTAGATATTGAGTAGTCTACGATCCATTCGGCAATTGATTACTTTGCGTGAAATCTGCTGCGTTTGCATCTTTTCAGCCGCGCTCTGGGAAATAATGAACGCGTCCTCAATCGTTTCTGGAAACGATCCATAACAGACATTAAGATTGATACCACGACGATATTCATTACCCTGTACTGCAGGGCTATGCGTGATAATCGTATCTTTGCTTAGATATTCTCCTTCGATAATTTGATGTATGTTGTCGATTTCGGGAATCCACCCGAAACCGTTTGTTTCTGAAAAATATCGATTGACAACGAAATAATCAAGATGCCTTACGCCATTTGGTTCATGAGTCAAAACTAGAACGTAGAACGATGGAATAAGTTGCTTTGTTACCAAAGGCGCATGATACTTTGGAATAACCGCAAGAATGTCGCAGTTAAATTCACGACGGGAATAATTAAACGTATAATCGATGAACTTTTCTTCGACCCCAGTAAAGATCTTATTGAACTCAGGCTTATCAATCACCATCGTTTGAGCCGTATGATGATTGAACATCCCAATGCGCGGTGCGCTGTTAAACTGGGTGAACGAGGACAATAGATTGGGGAAACCCAATAATTCCATCCTGACATTCATATTGTCGAGTAATGGAAACTTTTCATTGGGGACATACTTATTGTTTGTCATAGATGAAACCTTTCCATAAGACCTAAGTGTGTCACAATAGTAATATAGCGATACATTTTGTGTGAACACTCACATCATAAACGTCTAGGGGGTATTTATTTCAAATACTTTGGGCATATTTACGAACATAAAGGTTTAAAAATGAGTTTAATATCACTTATCGATCGTCAGTCGAGACAGACATTCTCGGATGATCAGGGATCATGGCGTCAATTCGTCATAGACCATCTTTCTTACATCACCAAACGTGTTCGTCCAACAACAATTGATGATGTTACTATTAATCAATATCGATATGACTTAAAACGTTATCTCAAAGAAAAACACAGTATCTTAGAAGACATTACATGGATCGTTCTGTTACTTAACGACATGTCATGTGATTTTGAATTTGAAACATCTGGCAGTTATATCATTCCTAGTGATGGACTTATTTCTGGTCTTTATCATTCTTACATCACAATCGAAAAGAACGTCTCCTGAACTTATTATAGAAGGGCTTTGAAGGGCCCTTCTATAATGACTAACTATTTCAACGGATCAGTATTGGTTTTAATTAAAGTCTGGATCAAGATTAATACCCACAAAAAAGGATATCTAATATGAATGGTTTCCCATGTCAACCGATCATCGTCATCGGGTGATATGTAAGGAATCGTTTTGATGGAAGTGATCGTTCGATCGACGATTGTATTAAGTAAACGATGATCGAATAGAACACCCAACCTAACATATAGATCGATGATTTGATTCATCGGATCATGATCGTTTTGTTCCAGAGTATAAATGAAATTCTTTAGATTATCATTCTTCTCTAGCGCACGAAAACTTATCCAATTGACTGCCCACATCCAAGAACCGACATTATTTTGGGGCGTAGAAGTTACGATACCAGTATCGGTACGTACAATAATGTTATTATCGAACGCAAACTTTATTAGCATCTGGTGCATCTTATCGACGTCACTACGATCGTTATCGGTGAACTCATCTATCAAATAGTCATGTTGACGAGATGTTCGATCTTTGTTAATGAAAGGAGTATCATATAAGAAAATCATTTAGACCTCCGTTCGGAAAGATTCACCCAGCACGTCAGTGTCTGGGTTGTTATTTGGTGTTGATACTTTACCATCGATGGGATCAGCCAAGCTACTTGACTGGTAAGATGATCCAAAAGGTTTTTTGACTGCAGTCGTGAATCGTGCTGAAGCTGCTGCTAACACACCGGCTACCTTGGTCGATGTTGCATTGATACCGGCAGTTACGGCTTCAAGAACAAAGTTGGATGTGTTGAAAACGACTTGCTGAGCATTAAAAATGATTGTCCCCATTTTGTTGATATTAAGGTTAATGATGGGACTGTCGATAACAAAACGATCCAATGCTTTAACAAAGAATTTTTCGACTTGAATGTAAATGCTTTTGTCTTCTAGTTTAAACACGGCCCCAGTTGATAAATTGATTTGAAATGAGGGTAGTTTTGATACAGCCCCAGTATCAAGAAAGAGTCTGTTACCTGGTTCTGGACTATCATCCGAAATATGAACAGTACCTTTAGCAGTATCAATCTCTAACGATATAGCAACCGGTTCACCATTGGCTTTTGATGTCCTTACATAAACCTTTTTTGCTGTAGGATCGAGCACTGCTATATATGTGTTGGTATCATCTTTTTCGACACCGCCCTTAGAAGGATCGGTTGCTGAAACTTCGATCGTATGGCGATCGCTGGTGCGAAAATCACGTCCTAAACCAGTCGTTTTCCAATAATATTTATCCTGCCCTTCAGCCCGATATATTTCAACTGGCTCACCTTTACGAATTAACGGAGGATAACGAACATTAGTCTTACCTTCCCACGTCGCTACGATGTGATTAGCGGTCGTTACCTGCGAGACGACAGGTTTGCCATTTTTCGTCTTTAAACTAATATTGTGATTGGTAATTGAAGCACCAATATTTCCATAAGTAGTATTGGGCATCAATTCTGGACAGATAACCAACAAGACAACCGACTTTGGTTCGATGTCTTCTGCAGCGATACCTTTATACGTACCAATTGGATGAGTGGTAATAGGCGATTGATGATCCATTGGAAACTCTTTTTTTAATGATATACTCAATAACATTTGAAGGTAATTAGATAATAAAGATAAAAAATTAAGGAGAGTATATTACTCTCCTTAATTATACCAACCAACTGCCATCGTTGACAAAGCAAGTGCTGGGAATGATGAATAGAAACATATCTTACGATTGGTGACTTTATCATCAAACAATATTTCTATTTCATCATGAATTGTTTTGGTGATGGTGATTACTGATTCTTCTTTACTGGAAATGAATAGGAAATAGTCAATCTGATAAATCTTGCAGTAAATCATGATGCAAGCGTTGAATATATTGGATAGACCTTCTAGCGCAATACTGGCACGTTCTCTTGGTTTATGATATTGTTTTAAGACCGGGCCGTAGATATCACTATAATGATGAATCAACCAACAATCAGTAAGTCCCTCAATCGCATGAAGAAATGAACAGGAAGCACTAAAATCAGCTACGAACATGGACATCAAATCCATGACAATACCGTCAAATTCGGGCGAATTGACGATAACTTCCATGAGATGACGATGATAATCTTGCTCGATCATTTCATGACGATACCAATCATGGCGAGGGATTACGATTGATCCGTAGAATTCTTTCAGTTCCCAAAAAGGATTGCGGTAAAATACCCCATTCAAAAGTGCTTCGAATACTTGTGGTAGGTAGCGATGGATTGGTGCAAATTGCCACGAAATGGCATTGATGTCCGGTGTTATTCTGGTGTTGTTGGAGATTTCACTGATAAAACTCATCAAACTAGAATGACCCAGAATGACCGGAATGATATTTTCTACCAGACTCATCTTGATGAGGGGGACTGAAGTCCAAGGACCGGTATCAGAAACAGGGTAGAGAAAATGCGTCAATGGTTGAATGTTACTAGAATTGTCGTGATAAAATTCAATGGATTTAACAGGAACACCGAATGTCGATCCAAAGTTATTAATTGTTTTAACATAAAGACATATGACGTGATCGCTCTCTATACTAAAAACAACTTCAAACGCGTAACGAAAATCTCTCGACAGATAGATCGCTTTGTAAACATGAGAAGGTGTCGTATTGATATGCGAACCGACCCATATACGCGACTTATTGAATGGAAGCTGTGACCAATTGACTCCGGCATTATCGTAAATATTGTAATCGCCACCGGAATAGATCTGCAGACGTCTATTGATCGGAATACCTAAAACTTGCGGCATTCTAATGATGTCGATTAGCATAAATAAAACCGTTGTTTGTTAATGGAAAATAGATAAGAGAGGTATGATACCTCTCTTATCTAATTAGGATTTATTGTGAAATGTTTTAACGTGTTCCGGGCATACCGAAGTTAGAAGGGGGATTCATATTGAGGTTCATCTGGTTGCCAAAGTTATATTGACCGCCAAAACCACCACCCATCGGGTTCATCCCGAAGTTGGAGGGCATACCTCCCATTGGCATCATCTGATTGTTCATCCCAAAGCCCATCTGATTTCCACCCATTCCCGAAGGAGGACTAAAGCCACGCTGCTGAGGAACCACTGGGCCGACACTACCATTAAGAGGCATGGATTGGTCAATCTGCCCGGAGTTTGCTGTAATGGGCTGGAACCTACCGGGAGGAACCGGTGCATTTGATGTCGGGCGATTGTACCCCATTGACATCGGAGGCATATTAGTACCTACCGGCGGATTAACGAAGCGACGCGATTGTCCATTACCGGCGGCATCACCGAAATAATGCTGACTCGTATCTGTGGATCGCGTACTGGTCGGCTTCTCGCGTTCCGGTGTGACGAACCGGGCGTGCTTGGCAATCGCATATGCTTGTGGCAAACGATCGATGACTTCGGTCAACATTCCCAAATCAACAACGTAGCGATCTGCGATCGAAGACTCAAATACTTCAGGGATGATATCGTTGAAGCGATCGTAAAGTTTCAAATACACACTCATCATTGAATGGAGACGCGGAGAACTATTGAGTTCTAGCGTATACTTGAAAGAGAATTCTTTCAGATCTTCCGCTTCACTAATACCAAGGATACCCTTCAACAACGTCTTATACGCGACAAGCGACCGCTTGCGGATATCCTTACCGTACTTTGCGTCCCATTCTTCACTCTGCAACACTTCGCTCGTTACTTTCGCAGTGGTCTGCGATGAGTAATAAGGTACATGAATGAAGGTGTCGTCGATACGCTTATTAAGCGTCTCGAATTCGGTGATCATCGTATCATCAATGATGTCGAACAATACTTGACGCTTCGAGATCGGAAGCGAACTGATCCGAATAGCCGCAGACGAAATCGACATCTGCTTGTCATTAGCTTCAGACTTGGAAGTCAGCAAACTATTTGCAACATAAACCAAGATCTTGCTGATGATGACGTTAATCCCAGCTCGACACGCGTTCTCAAACTGCTTGGTAGCAGGACCTAGCTTTCCTACACCTTCGGCAAAAGGATTAAATACGATCATGTTACCAGAAGGAATGGACTCCTTAAAGACAAGGACTTCTTGTCCATCACCATTACGATCAAGATCAAGCTTGTAGCGCTCATTGGTGTCGCTATAACGCCAATATCCCTCATCATCGACAGTAAATAGCTGTGTCAATGAAACTAGAAAGCTAAGATCTTCTGTTACATTCTTCGTCGTATAAGGCATTGGCTTATCCTCTTGATGGTAAGTAAATCACCATTTGATGATCAGTAAGGGGTGTGAAAGCCCCTTACTGTTTACATGCACATGATGATCACGCAATTGGTAAGTTTTTATTGTCTATTGTCCGGTAGCAGTGAATCACTATTTGGTGATCTACCATAATGACTACTTGAGAATTGCATCCAATCTTCGTCCTGCTCGCTTAGTCCACCTTTTTCAATCTTCTGTCCGGTAGCAGCAGCGTAAAGACCGGTCATCATTTCGGCATTACCGGTATAATTACGTGTATCGCCGATCATCGGCGAAATAAGACCGCCCAAACTAGAAGGCATAACGAAGTCTTCGGTGCATCGCAAACCTTGTTCAACCAAGTTCAGTCTGACAATAGTCTCGCCGGTTGTATTGCATTCTACTTCAACCCGGTAGTCACCCATTGAAGCGAAAATTGTCGACAGAATACCATTGATCAATTCCAATTCCACCGCCTTGACGATTCGCATCAATTCATCGTGTGGAATGACCCATTGCGGGCTAGCACCGACCGTGACAAAGTTAGGTGGCTGAATACGACCTTGTGATCGAAACATCTCACAAATGAACTTCATGTCATTGAGACCAGCAGAACTAAGAATTGCCGGTACCACCATCGCAATCAAATGTGAATATTGATTGGTCATGTTACGCTGCATTTGATCAGCGGTATCATACATCGATGGTCGGTTAGGATTGAAGGTCTGAACCTTTAGATCATGATTGACCATCGCATCGATTGTCGCCACCGAAATGTTTTCGTTGAGATCGAGATCGAACATGGAATGATTGCTCTCGATCGGAATCTCCATATACTGAGCCAGATCCATACGGCGATATTCATTCGGTTCAAAATGCTCATCAAAGCCAGACAGGCTTTGCCTAGTATTGAGCCGTCCGCGTGATGCTTCATTCTCTTGGAACGTCATCATTCCGCGAACGATTTGTGCGACGTGATGCGTAGGCTGCTCAAAGGTACTGTTGAACGACTGAATACCTTGATCAAGGCGAAGATCGCCGCTTGATCCGGGTACCGCAAGAGCATAACCTTCAGACGTCGTTTCGATGGTGTTAATGCAATGCGACGGCGTCATGAGATGAAGACCGTTATCACGACCAGCGTGACTGATCAGTGAATTGGTAACTGCCGTATTAGTGACTTCTTCGGATGCTCTGGTGTTGATCCTGACTTGTGGACCATAAGCCTCCATCTGCGTCGATGTACCAACTATTGTCTTGTGCGTAATAACGAGTGTCGCGTTTGGATTGAGTGTTTGCGAGATATCAGACAAGGTAGCTGGATTATAGGGCTCATCCATCAGATAGCCAGTATAGATCCGACGGATCTGACTACTACCCAAGCTACTAACCACCGTATTAGCGTTGATTAGTCCTTGCTCACTTTGAGTGAAAACCAAAATGAATCGATACTTATCATCAAGGTTAGACCCATGGAAAACCATGGTAGGATCAAAGGCTGTCGTCATCAGGTCGGAGAGATTCTGCTGTGCCATCAAATTGTTGATGACGTTAGAAGAAGGACCACCGTTACCTTTTGCTGACATATCAGCTGCCTGCTGCGCTTTCATGACAAAGTTGTCATCGAACTGATATTGGAAAGGTCGCATTGCCACGTCGCCGAATTGACGGGCGTAGGGTTTAAAAACAAATAAGATTGCCTTATGACCGTGGTTACTGATATTAGGAGCATTCTGACCATCGAAACCCAAACCATTGGGTCCGTTGCCAAAACTATTCTGTCCAAATAGCATGATAGTTACTCCTCTTTAAACCGTTTAAAATATAAGGTATAAACTGATCACTACTTGATCGGCTTAACATCTTGGTAATATAGCGATTTAGTCGTGATCAGTTTATTTCCGGTAACCGTGCAATCGTCATCGGAGCCAGTGATTGTGCGGCTAAATCGAAATAAACGCCGCACATCGGAGGATCATCTGACGTGGCATCGGCGCGATAAAGTAAGATCGCTGCTTCATCGGTAATTGTTTTGATAAGCTTTATCTTAACGACATTGTTACCAATATGCTCGACTAGCTCATCGGTCAACGACTGATGATACCAAACGAATTTCATGACCATATCGTTGAGTACATAAGAGTCAAAATAATCTCTAACGCTTAGTTCAGTCGGTACCCATAACCGATGATGATCGGTAAGGGAATCAAACCGATTGACACTAAAATGCTCATGAAATAGTAAGATTTCACCATCATTAGCAAGAACAATATCGACGTTAAAATCAGTCAATGGTATCTTGTCAAATAAATCAGCAATATCTTGAAATGATTTGGGATTACATTCTACTCGACCGATGTTACTTAAGTCTAACGGTGTGAACGAATTGAAGTTAATCGTGTTCGGCACCATCAATGAACGAAGCTTATCGAGTGATTGATAGTTGGGATTTGATGACATGATCGACGCAGGTAAATAACGATCGTTGCTTATCGGCGGAAGAATCGTGTCCGTTATGTAACGCAAATGATTATGATCATATTCATTTGGTGTCATGCGCACTATATCGATATATTTAGATGTCATTCGATTGAAATAACCAGAATCAAGCGACAATTGGTTGTAGTTATTCTTATCCAATGCAGGCAATAATTCACCGACTAACCAATCTTGCAATGGACTATTACGCTTTTTGCGAAATATCTCATCGTGCAATAACACATCACTGACAATTTCACTTCGCGGATCGATAACATGCTCATTCATCCCCATGACATTTTCACGAATGGCATTGAGTCCTGGTAAATGCGATAGTCTCAAACCGTCGTGTTCACCACCACGTATTTTAATACGATAAGGAACAAGTCGATCACGGTCAAATACATAGTGAAGTGTTTCAAAATAAATATGACCGTGATGTTGGGTTAAGTCCGGCATATAGTTAATAGTTTTAATCAACGGTACGCGCGGTGTCTCGTGTTGACCTAATTCAAACGCAGAAAAAGGTGCCCCCAACTGAACCGTCGATGTCATGGCTTTAACGGTTTCCTCATCATCACTCATCTGTTCGCCATAGAACACCCAATCATTATGCCCGATACAAGTTGGAGGCGGCATCTTTCGCGTAACGGGTTGGGCGTGTAGGATCATATCCATGAGACCCAAACTCCTTTAGAATGGTCTTTTTGTGCCATGAAACAATAAATTGAAACGACACAAATTCTCAACGACGCGCTGATCGATTGGAACTAATTCACCGGTGACCAATTGCTCCATATCTTCCATCATATTCCACATCGATGGAACAATGTTAACCTGATGAGTATGTTGAACAATCCAGTCCTTCAGATACTTAATGGTGTTTTCAAAATTAATTCGTTCTGTTTCGATCTTCTTATCTTTGATCTTCTTGTCAGCATGTGATACTGGTTTTTCTACCCACCCTTTAAACAATTCCTCGCATTGAAGATAATATTCATTGCTTTTAAGATTGGAATCAATCCTAGTGGCCATCGATCCATAGACACCTTCAACTGGTTCCAATGAAGACACCGATGTCAGTAACAAAGCTAAATCATAAAACTTCTGTTTAATCAAGAAGATTTGCAATAGCACAACGAGTTGTTGATATAGTTCAGCTGACAAATATTCCAAACACTTCGAACCACCAAAACGCATTCCAATGAACGATGCCACCATTGCTTCGCACAAAGGTGAGAAATCAAAGGAATTGTGACGATAATAGTTAACCGCTTCAGCAAACAACGCAACTGGTGTATCGGTCTCTTCGATGAGTTTGGGTATCTCAAACATTTCGACTGCAACTGAAATGAAAACCGGATCATCAATTGGTTTCTTTGAAGTCTTTGAAGCGTGATCGAGAATTGAAATGTTATCTTCGGTATCATGCTGCGCTAATTTTTTACGCGGCATGATGTTCTTAATCAAACGATGTAGTGCTTGTAATCTAGACTCAACAGTACGCTTGGTTACATTTTCAATGAAGACGATAATATTTGGATCAAGCGGGGGGAAGCAGTCAAAGCTTGCCAATCGTTTGATAACAACAGTACTGAAGACTAGTTTGTCAAACATCTCATCATTGATACCATTGTGCGTCAGAATGTAGGAACTAGTGACACCTGAATTACTCTGTTTTGTATCAAAGCTATCACGACCCATTTGCACACGATGTGAGATCGTACGATACAATTTTTTGTGAATATTGAACAAAACATCATCACGTAAAACCGATTCGATGAGCACGTAAGCATAGTCTTCAACATGCTGGTGATCGATATTCAGATCTCTAATCTTGTTGATCCATTCACCCCAGATCGGTACCATCATTTTCGATATCAGACTAATCGCAGTTACTTCGATATAATGCTCGACGTAAAAGGATTTCTCGGGAGTATGGTGAGCACCTTTACCGATGTCGGAAAGGTCAGGATACGAAAAATTATCGGTAGCGCAAAAAGACACTAGACGACTAGATAGATTCAAACGTTGAAAAACGGTATCGATCAGTTCTTCGATCTGTCCCGAATGCTGCTTCCAATTATCGTCATTAGTCTGAACAATTAGATTACGTATAGTACGATAGGTATCATACAACAACGACTGCTCAACAAAATTCAAGGTATTAAAAAACATGTTTATCGGTAGAAGAATTTTCTCACCGCTACTTTCTTCATTCTCTTTTGGTTCTTTGGAAATCTTTTCAAACGTACGTATATTAAAAGGAAGATCTGGCTTTCCAGTTACCATATTACTTCCGTCACGAAGTACGACAGAAGCGTTCGTAAAAGACGAAATGCCGGTATCGGAATCATGTGTTCTCATAATGGCCAGCATTATACAAACCTCCTATTTTACTCAAAAGATACCGTCTGTAAAAGTATAAATAACGACCCGTTTGGTAGGTAGTTATGTCATTACTAACAATTAAGTAATATAGCGATTGGATATGAATGAAGAGTCTTAAAGACTCCCCATTCATTACCTCTTCAGTCGTTTAACGAGTTTGGCATTTTTGTATTTCTTATTATAAGTGACTTCTTCGCCGACCCATGAAGGCTTATCAAAAACGGTATTTTCACTAGGTAATTCGATCTCAGCGATAACGAGATCGTCTAATTCTTCATTGGAAAAGCAATCTATCTCCCATACATTCCCATTATGCATAACACTGTAGCGTGTTTTACGTAACGATTTACCAGATGTCGCTAATAGATGAAAATATAAATTCCGGTCTATTTCTAATTCTATCTCGGTACAAGAAACGTCCGTTATCTTTCGTTTCAATGTTAGATAATAATCATTGTTTCCATTTTCTGTATTTACACACTGACGTGTTCTAATCGTCCAGTCGCCTGTCTTATCGAGATATTGCTGCGTTATAATTGCTGTAGTATAAGACTGATCTCTGATAATACTAGCTATTGATTCTTTAACTAAGAACTTGCGTTCAATTTCTACTGGCATAAAACATTCCTAAAAAGATAAGGGAGATAAACTCCCTTATCTCAACTAACCTTTGACACATACAACCTGTTTTAGCGTATGGACGATTTCGACAAGATCACTTTGAGCTTCCATGACGCGATCAATATCTTTGTACGCCATTGGCGTTTCATCAATAACGTCAGCATCCATTCTTGCTTCTACATTACCCATCGCAGCTTTATGATCCTCAACAGTAAAACGCTTCTTAGCTTGAGTTCTACTCATCGCTCTACCTGCACCATGGCTACAGCTGCAGAAGCTTTCTCTATTACCCTTTCCACGCACGATAAAGCTTTTTGCACCCATCGATCCAGGAATGATACCTAGATCTCCTTCATAAGCACGCACCGCGCCTTTGCGAGTCAGAAAAACACTTTTGCCGAAATGCTTTTCCGTATTAACATAGTTATGGTGACAATTTACAGCTTCGCAATCTGTATCGAAAGGATTAGTTATCTGACTACGTAAACCAGCAATAGCTGCTTCCATCATAACTTCGCGGTTAATTCTGGCAAAGTTTTGTGCCCAATTAACCGCTTTCATATAGTCGTTGAAATAATCAGTACCTTGGGGTAGATAAGCAAGGTCTTCATCAGGAAGATTGATGAAGTACTTGCGCATATCTTGCTTAGCTAATTCGATAAAATAACTACCTATACGGTTACCGATACCTCTGCTTCCCGAATGTAGCATTACCCATACGCGGTCGTCTTGATCCAAACATATTTCGATGAAATGATTTCCGGTACCTAATGTACCAACATGATGACTGCTACGCTTTGCCGACTGCGTTAGTTTAGGATGTCTATCAACCAATTGATAGAGATCGTCCCAACGTAATTTGTTTTCGTAATTGACTAGAAAAGACTGTTCTTCTCCCCACGCACCACGATCATTTACGCCTCCGTTATCTGTTCTACCGTGAGGAACTCGTTCTTCGATGGCAGTTCTAATTCCGTGAAGGTTATCAGGAAGATCAGAAGCTGTTAAAGTAGTGCGATGAGCCATCATACCACAGCCTATATCGACGCCAACAGCCGCAGGAATGATGGCTCCGACTGTAGGTATAACAGATCCTACCGTAGCACCCATACCCCAGTGACAATCCGGCATAATTGCAATATGGTCGTGAATGAACGGCATTTTGGCCATATTGTTTAATTGTTTACGAGCTTGATCTTCGACTACAACACCATCGATCCAGGCCTTAATAGGAACTTGTCCTTTTTCGACAATGACTTGCATGATAAATACTCCTTTAGGTTATTTTACTTGAATCAATGATAATTCAACTAATCGATTGAAGAATCGCTTCATTAACTCGCGACGATGTTCGGTAACATGTTCGTATGGATGAAAACAAGCTTTTGATAAGTCATCGATTACTTGGTCTACGTCTTTTGGAATAGTATTTTCTACTGACATAATAAATTCCTTTTAATAAGACAAAGTAGAAGAGAGGGCCACCGCGCCCCCTCTTCTACTCGCGAGCAATCAGATAGACATTAACGGTTCGGAGGCTGTATGTATCCGATTACTCATGTGGGTTTTCCACCCACACCGCTTGATAGCGGCGTAACTTGCATGGTTCGAAAATGCAAATTACCTAAGGCTCTTGCCCTAGCTCGATAAACTCTTCTGACATATAAAAGGTGATACTGCAATAACAAAATAGGTCAATGGAAAGGGGGCTGTTGACCTTAATCTGCACTACAGTATCACCCATGGTTGCTCAGTGCAGTCAACCTCCTGAGCATATCATACAACCAGTATAATGGTATTTTTATTTCCACCATTCTCTACGACCAGAAATAGGATCGTAATAGGTCTGTTTAATGTAAAAAGAAATAATCAACATAGAAGCCAAAGCTAGGAATAGAATATCCCTGATCACAACGAACTCCTCTTAGAAGACTATATACTAATATTGAACAAAGTAATTAATCTTCTTTTAAAAGATGCTTAACCCAATAAGCTTCCGATGGATTATACAACGAATTAGCTTCAGTTGATTTTTTGATAATCGATCCAGCATTAATGACGCAACCCTCCCCAATAGTGACACCGGGATAAATCGTGACATTAGCACCGATCCAACATCCTCGTTCGATTACGGTAGGACGGTGTCGATCTCCGGCAATAGAGCGTCGGTAAACCGATGGACTGATATGATGTGTGTTCGACATGATAACGCAGCGAAAGGATGTCCTCACGCGTTCACCAATGGTTACACCACCAGTGGCATCGATAAAGGTCTGATAACCGATATAGGCACCATCTTCAAGGATAAGGCGCTCGGGATGTAATATCGTACAACAAGGTTCGATATAAGCACCTTTTCCTAATGTCATTAAATACGATAAAGGATGTGTTTTCCAATCAGTGGGATCCATATGGCTACTCGATCAATTCTAATATACTAGTGAGTTACTACTAAGAAGAGTAAGTGGCCCGGTTAGGGACCACTTACTAATACAAGACTTATACGTACAAATTATTGTCTTCATTGCTATTACTGTTGGAATTATTGCCCCCACCAAACTGACCACCGTTATTCTGATAGTTACCACCACCAGAGCCGCCACCACGGTTATTGAAGTTACCGCGATTACCGCCACCGCTCCCACCTGGCGTGGGCTTGAAAGAAGTCATTCGTTCGGCTTGATTGGCTACATCAATGATAACACTAATGAAATAATCAATGCTAGCCTGAATAATATCGCGTTCGGTAAGATTGGTTTGAACAAGATCGAATTTAGCATTGGGTTTGATGACAAACGTATGTCGACCCTGTAGCTGATTGTGTGCGACGTCGAACATCAAGTTTAGTTTCTCATCGAGACCAAAAGCAATACAGCCGACCTGATTCCACTTCTTGTTATCCTGATTCCATTCATTAAGGAAGACGGGTTGACGCTGTTGTGAAGGCTCAGCCCTCATCTTTTCCAATAATGCTTTGACAATATATCTAAAATTAGCGGGGAATGGATACTTCCATGGTTTACCACCTGCCCCAGTAAAGATAGCCATTGAAGTGCTACCACGCCAAGTGTCGATCTGGAACGATACTTCTTTGTCATCCTTGGACTTGATCGAAATAAGCTTGGAGTGATTGAGGTTTTCGAAACTCTGATCACCGGCCATATTTAAACTCCCTTAATCGTTAGGATAATGAATGATGACACATCATAACGACACAATAAGGATAATTAAATATGTTTTATGCAAAATCATAACGACGCAATGTGTTAACAGGTATGGTTGTGATCTGGGATATACGCTTGACAACCTCCGCTTCACTACGAATGGTCCATTTCTCTTGCTGTGCAATAGCTAACACTTCTCGTCGTAATTTATGACTAACAAGTGACGTTACCAGTTTATCATCACCGGTGATGATGTGAACACTAGGATAGAAAGGGACACGCGCTTCTTTATCTAACTTGATATTAAACTCAGAAGACGGTCTTATTCTTCCTGTATTACTTTCTAGTAGATGAAGGTTACGCACTTTGTTCGATAGATAAAGATCAAGCGGGATATGTGTTAATAGTCCTACTGGATCACCACTAACGTAAAGGCTATCGCGTCGATGGGTTACTTCTTGAAAGCGACGTTTTAAATCATGATGAGGATAATCATTGGGACCCACTGACGTAAAAAAGCATTTGATATGTTCTAATGTTTTCATCAGACCAGTTTCATGGCGATGACGATTACGAAAGATCTTGTACATATCCCATTCTATTTGCGCTTTGGGAGCAAACGAGCGTCGTAGCTCTTTGGGTAAATGGTCGTAACTGGGAAAATATACCAGAACAAAACAATATTTATTCTGCCACAATTGATGGTTCCACACATGGCTAAGATACGTATTGTAATATTCTAAAAACAATTCAAGATCGAGACTGAATGCTTTTTCCAGATCGGTGATTTGGGGATAACTTTGTATCGACCAGACGTTACGAAAGAAGGTTGCTCCATTGATCATGATCGCATTGAACATAGGCTTACGATCAGTCCTCGACCGATCGACTAGCATATTTAAAATACGATTAAGACCAATAGATCCACCACGAATAGCTTCACTACCATCTTGCGATTTAGGTAGTGAAGCTTCATCAGGAAATGGTTTCATGATTATATCACTACCTTGTGTAAGGTGCCGAAATCAGCGAACGATGGGTAATAAATACCGATCGATATCTTCAACCGACATGATATATGATTCCGGAATATGATTGCGCACAAATGAGCCGATCGTCGCTGGCGTGGGAGCAATACGATCTTCCAATGCTGTAAATAGCGTACTAGACGATAGGATGAACGATTTATCTTCGACATCTCCTCGCTTCTTAAAAGCTACAGCGATATTTGGATAAACTTCTTTCATCCATGATTTAATAGCACTAACCTGCTCAGCTGTTTCGACAATGAACCGCAATGATATTTTGCGATCAGATATCAATACATTGACGTGTTTAGCGATCTGCGCCGATATCTGTTCCGTCGTTGCATCTTTATCGATTACGAGTGTATCATAGATCGCAGCATGTTCATTCTTGACGAATGATGCTGTATAATGATCGGGATAATCAAGAACACGAATACATCCTTTAGGATCCTCATCACCGTGATTTAACCGATCAAACGATCCATTGCTGACAACATTACCGACAATACGATGCTGGTGAACATGACCGACATCAATCATCTTGCGAACAAAAGGAAATTGCGCTTCTTTGAATACAACGACTTTATCTTGCTTAATATTGGCTGGGAATGTAAAATCGAAAAAACCGTGCATACAGCCGTAATCGACGTAATCCCAACCTAATTCACGCAACTTACTTTCGATGACCGCAACAATTTCGTCGCTGGTTGTATAAGGAAGATTATCTTGCACATACATGATACGCAATGTGCGATCACGAATGGTGATCTCTTCAAACTCAATACCTTCCATATAACGAAAATCGAACGTATGATAAGCGCGTTTGTAAAAGGTATTCCAGCGTTTGCATTGATTGTGATCATGTTCCCACGTACCTTGCAAGATACGCAAAACTACATTATGTTTTTGGCACCATGCCATGATTGCCATGATGGTTTCATAAATCGGATCGAAACCGTAATGATCAAAATTAACTAGATCATCAAAGAAATCACCGTTGATAAAAAAGATATCGCTTTGTTCTAGTAACGGTAATATGGTACGAACAAAAGCGTTAGCCATCTCTTCTTGGTTGATCGATTTATCACCAAAGTGCAGATCAGACGCGAATAATAGTCTTACAGGATCAATCGTCGTCATCAGGTAGCGTTTCGATAACGTCATCAGAATAAGTCGGCTCGTCAGTTTTACCAGTGACAATATCACGCAGCTTAGGCGTTAGATTCTCTTCGACGAAATGACGTTGTGTGACGGCTGACTCCATTTTCAATCGAGCAAAAAACTGGTTTTGTTCTGGCGTATTATTAGCGCTCATCACATCCATTTTGGCGGCGTCTAATTTGATCGTCTCGATCGAATCGCGAGGTATGTTGACAGGCACATTACCACGATGATTATCTTTACTAAGATTATCAGGGTTAATGCGTGAAAACTCGCGATCTAGATTGACCGCGATACGGCGATCTTCTTCACTGTAAATGACATAAGTCACTTCGTAGCGATTGATGCCCAAATCTTCGATCCAACGCCGATATAGATCATGAATGAAATTTACATAAGCTCGGTCGACATTAACATCGTAGCGTTTCTTGTCGATGTTGAACATCGGAACGAATGGTTCAAACTGTGCCAGGGTGATGATATTTGGTCTATCGGTACGATCTAAGAGTTCTTTACCCAATTCGACAAATTGTTTGACAAGATGATTATCGGAAAATTTCGCCATCATCTTGTTGTCAAGCGCTTCTTTATCCGTTGTCATATACCGTTCTTTCTCTAGTTACAATTAACAGAATCATAACGTTATTGAGGTAATGACAACAATTAGTTATTCCATTTGATCACTGAATAGTTAAATTGTATCTTCAGGAATAACTAGTCGACCATTGACGATTGGCAACAATCTGGCTAGCTGTTGAACTTCACCGGAAAGCGTGGTGTAAGAAACGGATAATAGAATATTGTAGCTAATGGTGTCAACCATATCGTACGAACAACTAACAGAAATAGCTCGCTCACCATTAAAAATACGATCGAACACTTTTTGCAAATCAGATTCGATATTACTGGTCAGTGTGTCAGGAGCATCACCAAAACGAGAGATTTGCCAAGTTAATGAAATAATCTCATCAGATAGGATAGGAACAGTATCTTTGGGTTGTCTAGCATAGCGACGAATAGTATAAACAATAACGGACAACGGATCAGTAAGATATGTCGATCTTTCTAATGACGGAACGGTAACCATGATTTAAAACTCCAAGCTATCAAAGTATAGCGGACGGAGTCAATCATCTACTAACTCCAATTCGTAATCGTTTTAATAAGATAGGTCCGTTGACGGACCTATCTTACTGGCTTTCTACCTTTCGATCCATCATCGACGCTTATCGACTACTCCATAGTTATCAGCCCAGTTCCAATCTATCGAAAAACCGTTGGAGATCTTCTTCATAGTAAGCTTGGCCCAGTTAACGTGCCAACCATTGGGATAAACCGAATTACCTTCTCCGATATGATGGATAGCAAAGAACTTAAAATTCCATACGCGGTGCATTGCGTATTCTGAAGGGAATTGGTTATAGTGATAGAACGTCCATCCATCAGCACCAGTCTTCCCGAACAAACGCTTATGCCCGGCAATACAGCGATTATTATCGACTTGATGAATAAAACCAAAGCTGGTACGTTCTGAACATTCACTAAGCATAACAAAACCTCATTTGATAAAAAATAAAGATTAGGTTAGGACGGTGGTTTTTGTAACATACCAATTTTGGTAAGAGACTTTTCACCCACTGTCCAGACTGGAAAGATCAAAATGACTTCTCCGACCCTACCACTATTGGTAGTCAATGCCCAACCTCTTACATATTCCAATCGTCGACCAGGAGGATGAATATCACCTACATCTTCGATCGCGGAATAAAAGTGTTGACAGACTTGTTCTGATCTCAACACATGAGTCTGATTCTTTTTTGCAAACATCGTCGATTGACGATGGTAACAAAAACCATTAGTTCGCATTGTTTTGCAGTCGGTGATATGACCAACCGATGTGATAGGGTTACCATCTACATCCATCGATTTCAATAATTCTAATAAGATTGATCTTTTTGTACCCATACGGTAGAATGGTTCATCAGGCATTTGACTTTACTCTAATCAATTCATCATAAGCTTCAGTAAACAATCGATAATGACAAATTGGATGATGACTGTAGACAATATTTGTTTTTGTATCACACGTACATGATCCACCGATGGCAAACATCAAACGAAGTTCAAGTGATGTTTCATCAGAAACACCATCAAAACTGGATTGTAGAATCTTGCGTGATTGTGGACTTAATTGTGGTGGTGTCAACCTTACCCACTCACGATCTTCTTCTGACATTTTTTGTATTTCATCAGTTGAGTTGGCAATGATCTTACCGGTAGGATCAGTAATGTCTGTTATTTCTTTTGTCTCCGTGCTTCTGAACAACGCTTCTACTGGAACATCTGTTAAAGGTAAGGCCGATTCAAACATCGGATCATCTAACCAAGCATCCCATTGTTCATTTTGGAAAATATAATGGACATGATTAGAACCGTCTTTTGTAATTAGATTGTAATAACCAAATGGAGGATAGGGTCCACCCTTATTCCATTGTACAGGTTCTTGCTTATTTACGTTGTCTTCAGACATATCTATTACCTTATCTATTATATCTATTCAAAACTATTGTAATTGGCTTGGCGGATAGAGTGAGATTCGAACTCACGGTACGCTTTCACGTACGTCGGTTTTCAAGACCGATGCTTTAAACCACTCAGCCATCTATCCCGGAGCGAAAAATTTTGTGGTGGAAGCGGTAGGATTTGAACCTACGACCAAATAACTTATACTCTACATCTTACCAAAAGCAACTTTCTGCCAATGACCTCTAGGAGGTTTTTCAATACCTAATTTTTTACACCACTTACCTATAGCTACATTGGTGGGGGCCACGAGAATCGAACTCGTACTCCCTACGGGAAGGGGATTTTAAGTCCCCAGCGTCTACCTATTCCGCCAGACCCCCCAACTAGAACGTTATTTGTAAGACTAGGTTTCAAAAAGTGTTATTGTAACACTTTCGCCATTACCAAAACTCTCTTTACTTTTTCAAATAATCGGAGAAAGGAATGAAATCGATGATCCATATCTATTCTTAATTAGTGAGTCTCCGACTCTAATGACATCTGCTTTTGCACAATCGATAAAAGTAAACTTCCTATATTCTGAGATGGTACCGACACGTATCATCGTACGTGCTTTACTCTCGATGAAGGTCATATACACCTCTTTTTCTTCAGGTGTAAATTCGGCTTCATCGATATTGATGTAACAATCCCGGTGTTTCTCTAGACCCTCTTTCAGGTCGAGATAGTTGTCGGACCAGGAACGCCCTTCTTCTCGCCCTACGATATTCCTAGGACCATCACTGAACTGCCATTCTAATGTTCCATCTGGTACATCTGGACCATCACCATCGGGATTACAAGTTGTTCCCTTGATGAGGTAAACAGTAGATACCTTCTGCAGTGTCTCAGTAGTCATTAGTCAGTCTCCCATCTATTCAGTCATTTAATAGTCCATATTTAGTTTTAAAATAGAGCGACTGGTGTCGGATTATGCGTTAAAAAAGTTTCTACTGTTTTGATTGCAGCTACTGCATCTTCGTTACCGGGTTCGATCTGTCCGTCATCGGATATCATCGACCACGCTAAATCGATGACCGTTTGTAGTGCATCACTTTCTCCCGGACCAAAAGATTCATTGTAGATAATAGCCATAACTTCCTCACTACAGTTTACTTTTGAAATAAACAGAAAAAACGGCTATTATTAAATCATTCTTCAGATAATTCAACTTCTACTTTCTTCAGTTCATTCCAAGATGCAGTCGTGTAACTACCGTCATCCCATGATACATAAGCTTCCCCATCTTGCAATGCTTCATCCATGATACCGATACGGGTACCATCGGTTACTTTATCACCAGATTCGATATCGTAGAAACCACTACGATTATTAGGCCTAGCTAGAGGATGCATTTACACTCTCCTTATCCAACAGGTGAATCGATTGATGTGGGATCACGATCCGTTTCATCGATGATGTGACGCAAAATGTATTCGCGGGTTAGACGGATAGCATAAAGCGCATCATCGCTGAGGTCAGGATCATCACTACTGAAGGTAGCTTCGATAGGATAGAAACCTTCATCATCGCTAGCTTCTTGGACATTCTCGCACGTAAAGTTATCGATCAAACGACCGAATACATCTTCCTTAGGTAAACTATCGACATCGTACCCGAAGCCATCGTATAGTCCGTTAATGATCCCTTGACGCACTGGTGTAAACATCGCAATCGGTAATTCCATACAAAGTGGAATAGACCGAAAAGCTTCGATTGAATTAAGAATACGAAATTGATCAGGGTTCATGATCGCATTGATGGTCGACGATAGTTCTTGTGCGACCTGATTCATCGGGTTCACATAGCGAGCAAAGAATTCATCGCGGCTACGATCGAACTCTTCTCCGAAATGACTCTTAAAACCGAAGTTATTAATGTTAGCAAATACATCGGTTTGAACATAACTACCCATCAACATGCTTAATGATGGAATAGGACTACCGGGTGGTAAATCGATGGGATCGAATATCTGTGCCATACCTTATCCTTCGATTTTCATAAGCATCTAGCCTTCCTACCATTATTGACAACAAGGACTAAATTAGTTCTAATCATCTCCATATTCATTAGCCGCTAAATCTTCGATTACATTGATTGCTTCTTTTTGACGTTTGTGTTCATCGGGATTATCATTGATATCGATGACGTTTTGCTTTGCTAGATCGAGGACTATCTCAAAAGCATCTTCGACGCTAACAAAATCTGTTAAAAGTTTTGCCGGAAGCTTACGAGTTGTTATAATCGCCTTAGTTATATCGATTGATTCAGTCGTTTTATCATTCATGACAAACCTCCTCGTTACTGTAACAAATAAGTAATATAGTGATTCGATTACCTTGGATGACCGATCTCTTCAGCGAGCCTTCTTGCCCAACTAGTAGAGGTCGACGATTCGAAGTTTAATCGTTCATCACGCAATTTTAGTTTACGTACATCTAGACCAAAATCGATACACAGGTCTAGTCCTATAAGAGACGGCGGTTTGGGACCATTAGGCGCAATATTTGCCTTAGTCTTCATAACGAAATTTTTGATGGTGAATAAAGGCGAATGATCATAACGAGTAGCCAATTTCACGTCATACTTGTTGGGTGCTAAAGCAATCCCTTCTGACAACAAAGTAGCTGCAATAGCAAATGTAGCAATCGTATTCAAACCAAAACCATCAAATGCACCCATACGGTAAACACGAAAGTCTGGTGTGAAAGAATCAAAATTGAAAAAATCAGAAGTGATCTCTATTTCAAATCGAGCAGAAATTGCATTAGTACACGCTCTTTGATCCCAAACAAATTTCATGTTATATCCTTTACATAAAAGACATACCCTCCCTTTGGGGAAGGGTATGTTCGAGGACTAATTGTTATACGTTCTGGAGCCAAGAATTAATCGGTATACTTGATGTTTTATGCACAGCTATCTCACTACTGATCTTACCGGTATTGCGGTCATAGATCAAAGACGCGGGAGATAGTTTGCGAAACTTCTTGGCCATCTCTGTCTCAAGAATCAAGATACCCGCTAGATTGTCACCGTCAAAATCTGCGTTGGGTAGGGCTACGTCGATTGGTGTGATGCCTACACACGAATCGTTCAAATCCGTTTTGATTTTTGTAACGAATTTGAGCATGACCGAACCATCACGAATAGAAGGCGGCCGATCCCATAGGAAAGGTAGTCCGGGAAACGGCGACTCTTCAATCATGCGTTCCATGATCTGCTTGATGTCAGGATCGACCATCTGCAATGATCGTCTAAACTTTGCGACGACCTCATTGATCGATAGTTTATACTCCCGCAAAAGTGCACCCATGATGTGTACACGTAGCGTATTAACAGCAAGCTTCCATGGTACATGGAGTTCATCGAACCGATGTGGTCCGATGATCGGAACGATGACGGCACGAATAGACCAATGGAAACGCGAGCCGAACAGATGCATGCGAGGAATAGCTTTCTTGACCGAAAGATATTTACTCGTCGCTTCCCGGTAATAAGCGATGATCTCTTTATAGGCTTTAAAGGTGGTTCGCTCCACCGTGAGATCACGATCTTTCTTTCGCTTAGGAGCAAATTCCAACTGCGATAGCGAAATCATTGCTTTGAGAATATATTCAGCCGTTAAGTCGCTATACTTGCGCTTATTGGGTCCAGACCCTTCCGAACTAATGATCGGATTAATCGCCGCATTGAGAATTGGTACATAATGACAAAAGACACGATCACGATAAAGTGTGAGGCAATATTTTACGGCAATCGTATCAGGCTTTTTGGAAATAACTGGATGATCGAAGATGAAGAAATTCATAATACGATCAAAATTGTCGTAGAGATATTTAAAACCACGTCCTTCGACAATACCTTCAAGATCATGCGGCAAAACGCTGTCGACATCTAGGATATCATCGAGATAATTCTTTTTGTCCTTACTCTCGGTATATGACAACCATCCAGCTAGCATCATGTAAACTTTGGGCGAGAGCCATCCATTAGGAAGCTCTGTTGGCGAAGATAACCAGTTCTTGCAGATAAGGTTATTTTGATCCAATAAGTCGAGATGTGCAACCTTAGTCAAACAAATCGGACAAGTCATTCCGATCTTTTGATTGCCTTCCAAACGCTCACATTCACATTTCGCAATGAACGTACTGCGAGCAGCATCTGTAAAGATCAGTTCTTGAACACGTTCCATCGCCTTTGAATTGGGCATATCGAATCGGTTGATGACGATTGGATTGATACCACTGTTCTGACACAATGCAAATTGTGTGTCATGGTTAATCAACTGCATAACCCTTAGGGTATCGTCTGTTCTCATTCTTACATACTCCTCCTACACCCGTAGCATAACCTTCAATAAAGTAATTATATCAACCCTTGACTTAGAGAACAGATTGAAATAACCAGAAAAAATAATAAGTGACAGAAGGAGGGCAATGCTGCCCTCCCCCTGCCATTAAGTATGCTTGATGTTACTGGTTGTAACCGTTGTACCAGATCGATGCCAGACCCAGACCACGGTTGTTGACGCCGCTGGTCGTCATGTTCGACATGTTCATACCAGACCCGAAACCCTGAATGAGCGAACCGAACTGCGTCACATTGTCGTGCTGCTGTTGATCGACAATGACCAAACCGCTGCTACGTGCCTTATTGGCTACCCAGTCGATAAACTGGGAGTTAATGGCTGTCATCGAATCAAGATAAAGCGACGTGAAGGTACCCGTCATGTTCGCTGTAATTTGTGCTCGCTGCTGGGGCGGCGAGGGATTAAGCAATATCCTACGGGTGTCATTATCGATCGAACCGAAGCCAGACTTCGCCGCGATATAGAGATAGTCGATATCACGCGAGTCGTAAAGCTTACCGCTTGCGTCCCCGTAAACACCGTCGTACGAATATTCGAAGGTACGGCTGAGTTCGTAGTTCGACAGATCCTCCGAAGGCTGGTCGAAGAAACCTGTCAGACGATCGATGAAGTGACGCTTTTCTGCTATATCTGTTGTAGCCAGACGCTGCAGGCCCGGAATAACATCACGACCATCCTGGAACTGGATCACGATCTCTGGGATCGTGGCATATTCCTGAAGGAAGCGGATCTTATCTTCGGTACCATTAAGGTGGAACGGCTTACCCCGATTATCCGGATCCTCAAGCAAGAGACCAGGATTAGGTGAATTGTCCTGCAGGACAGGCCACTGGGTATGCCAATACTTCGTCTTGTAGATCGTCGGGGCAAACGCTGCCAACATCATGAGCGCAACACCGGTCAGCGGAATGACCGAATTACACACAGTGATGTTCATGATCGGACGGAACATCTTGACCTGCTGGCCCAGATTATTCATCACGAATTCCTGATCGCGGAATTCGATAAAGCCGCCGATAACACCGACCGGTACCCATTGGACATCAGAATCAAGCTGACGCTGATTCTGTGCGAACGGATTAGTGACCTTCGCCTTCATAACCATGCCGACGTCAACACGCGGTGGAACACCGTGTGGAGAAAGCTCACGCTCAAGCTTACGTGCTTCAATAACATTCCAGTCGAGCGAATATTCCGTACCCAGCAACTTCTTAACCGTTGCTTCGCGTGCCTGCGGCAACGCCGTCGTACGGATCGTACGCACGATCGTAGCTGCCATCTGCGCGGTACGCTGCATGTCCGGATCGTAATTTGACAAAATAACACGAGCATCTACCAGACGAACTTGCGCTCCGTTATACTGCTGCCTAAGCGCCTGACCGATATACTTCATCCGATCCGAAGAAGGAACGAAGTTAGGCTGACTCTGATCATTGCTATTGACGAACTGAATGGCAAAGAAATTCAGAACGTTGTCCGGTCCCTGCCACTTGAAGACGTAGACATTCATCAAGCGCTGCAAACGCTCGTACGAATAATTCTTCGTATCTTCGCGACCTTCCGCGCCACGCTTCCTGATCTCATCAAGGATGCCCGAGAGATACGGTTCGACCGTGCTATCGGTGCTACCCAGATTGATAAAGTCGCGCAGACCCGTGAAGTCAGATGTACCATCAGGCGCACTGCTGTCGAAACTCGCGCCCGAGAACGACATGCCCAGATTCTCACCACCCTGTGGGGGGCGGGGCTGATCGGAGGACTGATTCTTACCAGCCGCTTCGTCCATATTGCTTTCGATAGGCATTCTTATTTCTCCGAGAAATGTAACTTACATGACGTCATCGTTGTGTTGATAATGACTTGTTCTAACTTCGATCGGATTATTGGATCCTAAATCCAAACGACAAGAATGAAGTCATATCAACTGAATGGTAAAAGTATAAATGATTTTTACCTCATTGATACCAACCATTCACATCAGTAATATATCGTCACAGATTGCATGAAATTTTGCAACGATTATTAGCTAATAACAAAACTTAACACATATAAGCCATGGTTACACATTAGACGCAGCCTTTACACGGGCTGTGAACTAATGATCATATAATCTATCTATAACGGTCTAGTATTTATTTTTACCCTATTCGTTATTAACGGTATTCAAACGATCGTATGACTATTAGTATTTTATCGATAGAAAGATTTGTTTAATGATTGGAAATCGTTTTGCCCGCCATTTGAAGGACGTGCCTCCACGTACGATGCCAAGGCTTAATCTATTTACCAGATTCGTTCAAACAAAAATCGACGACGCACAGCGCAGAGCTAAATACTTTACGCCCAATGGTTATGGTAGTCGATTATTAACCGAAATCATCAAACTAGCCGACTTAGATTATCTATTAGCTGATCGTCCTTTAGATCAACAATATGCGTCTTATCTATTGTCAATCACGAAAGACTTAGAAAAACCGATTGATGTCAGAATAGGTAAGCATACTACCAATGTTCTATTCATCAATTCCAAGACACCTTGTTTTGAGTTAATGACCGCGTCAAGACGTTCTAACCCATTGGAAGAGATTCCCTATGGTTTACCGTGGGGTGATGAGCGCTGGTTATCGGTAAAACCATTACGCGTCAACGATATGGGTCACGCTGATCTTACCTATCAGGTCTACAATGATTTACTATCGTATCGTCAACGTGGTCCGACCCATGTTGTTTACAGTCTTGATTGTTTTGCTTTAGTATGTAAGTTTGTTGCTTACTATCGAGCCCAAACGAATGTGACTAATATTGATCAATGTATCTTGGACTATACCCACAATGAAATTATTATTCCAGCGTTGCTGAATGATTCATTAGCAATCTGGTTACGTAATGTTTATCAGGAACAATTCTTAACGTATTCACCATTGGAAAGTCATTCTTCAACCGTATGGGATGTTGTTAATATCGATAACATCGGTTCTGACTTTACCGGCGCGATGGTCGATATTCAACATTTGCGTGATGACTTGCGTAAACAGTCGGTTACTGATCACACGGTATTTGCCTCGTTGATTCTGAGTGGTAAAGGAGACAGCTTTGTCAATTACTACAAAGATCTCTTCTATACAACGCAAACACCTAATGAACAACCCTATGCGTGGGTAGATTGTCTGAAGAATCTGTCGTGGTGGAACTTTATCGTTACCATTGCTAGTATTGCTCCATCGCTACCAGATGTCATCTCATTGAAGCGTGATGCTTATCGTGATGTAAAGTTCTGGTTAATGTTTAAACCATGGCAATCAATTCACGGATCGATTCCTTACCGAACATCGATCCGAGCTAAACTTGAGGGACTATACTTTTATTTGAATGACGCATAAGCGATAGTGAGAGGGCATTACTGCCCTCTCACTATCTAATTGACTAAACGTTAACCGTTTGATCCACCGTCACCGCCGTCACCAGTAACCCAACTACCACTATCAATCACATGATCCGTCGACATCTTGGTAGCGTCTTTTATACCTTTAAAAATAGGTCTCATATTAGATTTCCTTTATCTATCAAACCATACTATTTTTCACTTATCCATTGGCTAAACTCGTCAGAGTCATAGACAAATGCTTTTGGTTGTACACCAAACCAATGTACAATGACGACTTTTAAAGGAGCTTTACTAGGATCTGTTTCATCACCGCTGTATATACCAACTTTATCTAATTTATTTTGTAGATCGATGAACGCCTGTTGGGGAGTCTCCCCTCCACCAAAGATGGCTTTATCTTTATATTTCTCCCAGAACTCCTCACATATTGGGTCACCAGAACTGATATCGTCGGGGCGTGCTCCTTTCCATGCTGTAAAACTATGACCACTATAATAGCCGCTGTATCGATCTTGTTCTATCTCGACGAGATAGATGTTTATATCGTAATGAGTTTCTACTGTCGTATCGGATGTAAAACCGACATGATCGCTTTCTTTATAAACAAGCATTGTCATTGATAATTTCCTATCTCACTCAAAATCAGATGTCCGTCTGGTCCGATTGGAATTAATTCGATGTCTGTTTCATTAAACGGAACATCGTCACATTGATGATAACGCCATGATCTAGGACGTGCTGTATCATCATGCGATGGCTGTTTGCGATTGACTTCTTCTTGTTTGCGGCGGTATGCTCTGGCTTCATAATTCCATAGTGCCATGCGTACGCTATAAACAGCTTCGTCAAATTGCTCGTTAAAATTGAGATCTGGTTCACCTAAAACCCAAATTGCGTTTTGTAACCAACTACGTGCATCAGAAGTTTCCACACAGATCAACACATCGTTTAAATATTTGCTACGATCATCTAGAATTTTGATCACATCAATGGCATCGTATAATCCCGATAATGTGAGATATTGATACTTATCGGAACCTAGCTGCCACAAGGAATAAGTTGTAACAACATCATCTTCATCATGCATACATAAGCCATCAGAACGAAGAACTTCAAGGAAATCAATTACTGCTCGCATAACCGCTTGGGTTTGGATACCAGGCCATTCTTTGGAATATTGGATAGCGCCACCTCCACGTTTGACAAATTTAAGATATTGACAATCGCCACTAGGTGTAGGATAAGTAATACGATAGATATGACCGGGATCTAAGATCTTCACATGGAATATCCCTTCACATGACATGATATCTTTTATACAAAAGTATATTTATAAAGAGAAGAGGCGTTAGTGCCTCTTCTCTTTGGGTTAAATGACTTTTGATGTATTACGATCTAAGCGAAGAACAAGATTACCCACGACACCAAAAACATCAGCCGAACCGCTCATACCGGCTTTTCCGATAAGGTAAGTAGCATGTTCTAAAATACCGGTCTTTTTGATCATGGTTTCATTTTCATCGTAATAGTAAGTGATAGCGTGCCCTGGATCCAATTGGAAAGGATCAGCATGGGGCCACTGCACATTCATCAAACTAGCTTGGTGAAACATGATTTCACTCATATGCGGATACGGATTATCGGTTGTACGAACATGTTTAATATTGTTCATACCCTTCACCGACGTACGTGGATCAACGAGTGAAATAGCTAAGCTTGGGTTATCGGTATATTCGGTTTTATCGCTACCGGATATAGACGTGATACCATTCAAGCGTCTAGAGGCACGATTGAAGATAAATCCTGTTCCGACATTTTCTGCGCCCAAGATAGATAAGTCTTGTGATTCTGGTAATGAATTGACGACAATCGATACACTATCGTTTTCGACTTTATGAAATATTTCGGCTCCAGCAAAACGTCCTTGATCTACTTGATAAAAGATCGCCGTTCTGGGGTAAGACGGCGTCGTCTCATAGGGGGGATAAACATAAAGCACACCGTCAGTGATATAAGCGGCAAATCCTTTTTCGTATACCCCAAACTTATATTGCAAATAATTGTAGACTGATTCGATTCCTTGATAAGAAGGAATATCGATCTGATCATAACGATGGGTATTGTTAGGTGATATCATCTCGATCGTATCGATATCAAGAAGATGTGTTAACCCGTAGATAGCCTGACTAATCGTCGTATTTTGAAAGATGGTGTTGAGTCTTTTGTGGCGTAATTCGTAAATAGCAGGTTCTATTAAGCGCATCGATATGTCAACTGACGGCGTCGTATGCGCTTGTGCATCTGGAATTATTTGTCTGATATTAAGCGGATTGTTAATCGTCACACAATATTGTTTTTGAATGGGGGATGGTGTATAGACTGTAAATCCCCCTTGATTAACATACGTAAAGGTCAATATACATAGAAGATCTTGACCTTGATCTTGTAAGAGTGCGTAGTCGTGTGGGCTTATTTTCAGATGGATGTCGAACTCATCTGAATATTTACCAACATAATCTCGTTCTAATACTAAATGATCAATCATTAAAGGATAGAATGAAAACTTCGATCCAGCATTCTTATTTAAGAATTTTGCTGATATTTTAAAACGACTAGGTGCAGGGCTATTGATGATTTTCTGCGCAGAAGACAACAATACTGAATTTAGCATGATGGTTTACCCCCCATGAAATCGTCGAAGTTCCAACTGCTCTTTGCATCGGTCATCTTATCATCGACACCGGTTAGCGTACGACCCATGTCGTAATAATCGATTTCCTTTGGTTTTGTATCCTGCAATTCTTGTGGTAAGATCTCTTCAATATCGTAAGGTGGAAGCGCGCGGGCTCTTAGTGGGTCGGTCTCATATGTCTTACGATCAAAACCACCGATAAGTGACAATAATGAAAAGATATTGTTATCGGGATCATTATTGGGATAAAGCTCAGCAAAGGCAGTTGGATTGGTTCTCATGTAACGATAATAATGTTTATATACTTCCTTACGCCACCTCAATACCAACTTTGCGTAGTTAACATGTCTCTCTGATCCTTGCTCAACATTTCCTCTTAATGATATCAAATAACGATCGAGATTATCGAATATTTCGACAACATCATAATCGTTAATGATGGTAAACTGTACCCCCTTTTTAAACATGTCAAGCATGATTTGAATAGTATAAGAACAAGTCTGTGGAAGGTCGGGATTATCAATTGGACGAAAAGGTGTTGTATCAAGGTAATTTAGATTGATGTAACCCAGATGTTTAGTAGAAGGTTTCTTTTTCGTTGTTTCTTCTAAAGCATCACTGGATGAATTGGGGTCGTAATAAGCCGGAGCAATAACGGGAAAACGTTTGTTGCGGATATATTCTCCGGAATAGATGTAATGGATGGCCATATATTTAAACCTTCATTTATTGCGCATCTTGATTCGATGCGTAGTTCATCGCTGGCGCATCGATCTCACGATATTGCGAACGAAGGGACATATCGATCAGATGGATATATAGAGGAATCTTATAAAACTGTACAATCGGGTCAGCGTTAAAGATAGGATCGAGATAGTTAATGATGAGCGAATCCAATGTACCCGATGTTTGTAGCGTAATTGCTTCATACACCAACAATTCTTCCGGTGTCATTGCTTCTTTATTACCATTATAGAAATTATTCGTATAAAGGTAATCGTGCAAGCCCTCATCATAACGCTGTGGATAAACGATGTTGGATCTGGTTAATTCTGTCACAAACGATCCCATGGTCGTTTGATTATAACCCAGTAATTGATATTTGGGGTAAAGTGCAACTAAGGTGTTATTCTGACTATCTTCCAATCTACCCCAGATGGTACGTTGATAGTTGTCTCGGTCACTTCCAATCAAACTTTTGGGACGTTGATAGACATCTTCCATTTTGAGCTTACTGTTCATGAACATGACGACCCATGGATCATAACCACCATCTGGTTTAAAGTAACTAGAGCGATCATGATCAAAGAAGATCTGATGGAACAATTTGCTTAGTATAACACGCTGTTGGCGAATTTTTGCTAGTTGCTTATAACTAACTTCGCTAATGAGTGCAGCAGTGCTGCCAAGATAATTCTGTTTATCAAAATAAGAAACAATGCTGACACTTGCTTCCAATGGCTGACTGATATTGTGTTCTAGAAATTCCTGCACCAAGAAGGTGATTGTGTAGGTACGATCAAGCCGCCAGTTTAATGTGTCGACAGATGTGACACGGCACATACCGACTCTACCATCACCCACACCCATCAAGAAGATATCACCGATGTTGGGATTCATGTTGGGATACATCATCGCCTGACCAGTGATTTTAACATTGGTTTGCTCAGCACTACTAGTTACATCAAACGCTTTATTTAGCGTAATTTCAAGATCGATGATTTTTTGATATTCAGTATTGGTAATGTTGCGTGAATTAGGAAGGTCAGCGGTGTTAGTGCGATTGTTAACACCTTCTCTATTTAGTAAGCGATAATAAGTAACGAGAACACGTTTACCTTTGGCAAAACCAATTAGTTGCCGGGTGACACTGGCATATTGCGATGAATCGATTGCAAATTTGTTAGTCGCGCCATCGGCCACATACGGCATGTGAGCGACGTCATCAGATGGATATGACGCGTTACTTCCCGGCGACCCCGGCGTTATCGATGGAGAAGTTGATGACCCGGAGCGGGGTGTTAAAGCCATAATAACCTCCTTGACCTGCGTAATATGGATACATTGTTGCGGATGGGTTTAGATACTGATTAGGAACATCTTTGGGTAAGATATATCCTGACAAAATAGCTTGTTCAATAAAGGCAGTCAATAGTGACCGAGATGATACTGATGCTTTCGTCGTATAATATTCCTGAACCAGCTGACTAGGTAGATCGGTTCCAGTGGGCAACGTATAATCTTCTCGCATTGATTTAGTATAAGCCATATAGTCGGCTAATTGCGATGGATTTTGAGTATACGAGAAAATGCTATTCGTAATCTCACCTGTTTGTACTAATTTTGTTAAAACCTTCTTGAGTCTGCCACGCTGCAATAACTTGGCGATGAAGGTTAACAATGCATTGTCATAGCCGATATAGAAATAACGCTTACTGATCAATGATTCGATATTGCGTTCGATCGTTAACGGAAAGAAATAACGATATTTGATCAATAGATAATCCCAATCAATCGTCATTTTGCGTAAGTTCGTTGATTCAGCAATAACCAGATGGTACAGTTTATCAGGACGAGAAGATGTGATCGTGATGTTAAGATCATCATCAATCGATAACAGATTCGGTCCCAATTTTAAATCATCAGCATAGATACCGATCGTGAATAGTCCACCATAACCAAATAGTGATTCTTTTGATTCGCGTAAAATATCAAGGACGATTGGATGAAGTTTGATATCACCCAATTGTGTCAACGGGATAACGGTTTGCTCACCATCAAGCGTGAAATGCTGAATCAACAAGGGACGATATTCAAATTGATAAAAAACGGGATCAGTCACATACCAATCGTCATATTCAGGAAACTGAACGAGTTGATGGGCATGATCGAAATTACCGAATGAACGACGCATATATTCGTTGCATACCAGGTCTTCGTAAACTCCAGCTAGTACCGGATTATAATGCGTCTCGCGTTTAATGCTAGTGAATAATTCACACGGTAATTCATGGTTGTTAACCGATACCGGTGTCGTGACCGTGACACTGACTGGACGACCAAATTGAATCGTTGCACTAAAGGATAGTTTGAACGTATCAGGTAGCTCGCCTTCTCGCGCACCATCTGGTTCTTCTTGATCCATCGTAAATTGAACCAAACAATTGATCTGCTGGTTACGAATCATCAATTCGACATCAGCGTTCGGATTCATGATGTCTGATTTACGAATATCAAAACTTATCTCTGTCTGTTTACAGTCATCGATATAATCGACAAAACTATTGTGCTCTTTATATCCGTCTTTAGCATTGTAGAGACTGACTAGATACATGTATAGGCTATACGAAACCGGATAAGAGAACGCTAGGTGAAACGGCTGACCGATCAGTGATCCTTTATAACGCGATTGAATAATATCAAATGTTTTTGTTGCATCATCGAATGACGTAAAGGTCAATGTAAAATCTAGCTTGATGGCTGAAGCAATAGTTTGCTGCTCAATCAGTACACCTGCATCAGGATCGATGAACACCGGCATATAACGGCCGTTATTGGTAACGCGTCGGCCATAAGCAGCCGTCGTATAAGGGGTATCTTCAGGCCACGGTACCTGCGACTTATCCATGATGTAATTAGCAACGACATCGCACCGATTGCGTACTGTTGTAGGTACACCATCGGTGGAATAATTGGACGATGCCATAAAGCTAGACATCACGTAGACCGAACTTTCAAATAGATCGGTTGTTCCAAACTCACTAAGCAATCCCGTAACGACTTCATCCGTTACGGTTTTCAAAACATTAACGCCCGCAGCTTCTACCCGGTAATTTAATGTGGGCATGATCATATCCTGTAAACTAAAGTCATACCATGGCCAGTGACACAATAAGTTATCGGGTATAAATAAATTCTATCAATCTTATGAGATCCCTATTCTGACAAAATTACTGTATAGGAAATAATTGTGTCTAATATTTTAGACTATCGTCGTTTCTCATCTTACGTGGGAGCGATTGTCGATCGCAAGATACGTGGTGTAGCGATTGCTTTTAGTACCAGTTCCATGTATCTAAAATCACTCCAGCTGACGGCATCCAATGCTGCATTAACTGCTGGTACTTTTGCTACCAATGCAAGTAACAGCGCTGCTGCTGCTGCTATTAGTGAAGCCAATACCAATCAAAAGATTCAAACCCTTGGACCCACCTTGTTCGTGGTATTGAATCGTCCTGAATTACAGACGGTTAGCGGACCGATTACATTTGGTCAGTCACCTACTGTTCCGAACATTACTGATTGGACAACGACAGCTGTTGTTCCAGCTAAGCAAATTCAGAATAAATTTGATCAAGTCGTTATTGATCGGAATAATGCGATTGCTACTGAAGTAACAAATCGCAACGATGCCATTAATACAGCTATCAATAGCGAAGTAACGAATAGAAATAGCGCGATTACCACTGCTATCAATAATGAAGTGACTAATCGCAATAGTGCACTCAGTGCTGGCGACGCAGCTGTACTTGCAGCTGTGAAAACGTTTACAGATCGTTTTGCGCGCGGTTCTAATGCTATTGGTAACTGGGAACTTAGACCCGGTATCATCGAGATGTGGGGACGTTATCTTGGTACTGCGACCAACGAGACGTCGATTAACTTCTCGTTTCCTTTGATTCTTCCTGATACGTCATACACCATGACGGGTACACCTATTATCAGAACATCTAGTGATCAGTATGATTTGTGGATTCAGATCATTGAAGGAAGTCGAGGTACATCTAGTATGTCGGTCTTCTACCAATCAAGTACCAGAGACAATCACAATCTCGATGGTTTCGATTGGCGTATCATTATCGCAGTACCATTTGACTATGTAGCTACGGAAAACACTGCTCCTGTAACTGGGAATAATAATTCCAATGGTAACACGGTCGGTGGTGGCGGTGGTGGTTCTGGTGGTATCAATAACACCAAGTCATTCTAATTCATGATCGCAGATAGGAATTACTATCTCCTGTAAAAGGATTATTTCATATGGACGCAAGCATGCTGTTAGTCATGCTGGTATCGTGGATCGTCAAGCGTTTTCCTTCTTTACAAGATTATGCCGAATACGCCGTTCCGATCAGTATGACCGTTATCACAGCCTTTGGTATCTTTACCAACCTACTTCCCGAACCCAAGCATCACTTTCCTGTTCCGGACGTTGATGAATTGGAACGTGAATTAAATGGCGGGAGTAACTTTGTTATCAGTGTTGCAAAATTTGCTAGATCAATTGTTATTGTGATCAATTGGTTCTTAGCTACTATTTTGTACACATGGTTCTACGAGACGACGAATAAAGTCTCGGCGATCCTACCGAAGTTTAAAAAGAACGTTTCAAAAACAGGTTGAATCACATACCAGTAGAGGAGGGCTGTAATGCCCTCCTCTACTAATAGTGGTTATGATTAATTCGTTACCGCAAATAATTTTGGTTTATATGATCCGTTGATGATCATCAGAATATCTGGAAGTGTTAAGTAAGGACGATCGAAGTCTCCTCCTTTCATTCCTAACTGTGTCCACCACCCACGCGAATTGAGGATATCATCAATTGCATAACCGGACTGCTGTAACTTACTAGCAAAGTCGTCGATCGAGATTGAATAATCGACTGGTTGTCCAAGGAATGTCCAATTATCTTGGATCCAAGCTAATTCATAAGTCAGTTCTAACGCGCGTTGTACCTTATAGTTACCCATGGCCAAATCGAATATTTTCGTACGACCAATGTTTAGATCACCTAGCAATGGATTGCGTACTTTATTAGGTGTACCTAAACCGTAATATTTGTTTTCACGTAAATAGTTGTAATAACTAAGTCCGGGCAAAATACCAAAACGCTGCGAGGCTACCAACAGTGTTTGATATCCGGATAAGGTGTTCTTACTTCTAGGAAGAGAAATCATCAATTGATTTAATTCGTTACCGGCAATTGATGCTAGATCAGATGGATAGTCACTTTCACGCGGATCATTCTTATCGACCAATTGCTTGATATTGTCGATCTTGAAAATACCATTCATCAAGAACAGAAACTTACTACTCATGGACTTGGTAGTTTCGTCTTGCTTGAAGTAAGCCATGTCTTTCTTGACTGGTTTACCATCCATCGAGATCTTTTTGCCAAGATGACCAGTGATACCGAGATAGATACCACCTTGCGCACAGATCCTAGGCAGCTGTCGCATCAGCTGTCCTTTCTTCCATGCCTCTTCCATGAAGATGGTACGCTGCTTACTCATTTCGGTATCAGCGTCAATTTCTTCGTTACGTACATTAAGCTGCGCGACCATCGCTTCGGTCCAGCTATCAATACCTACAAAAGTAGGAACGAGCATCCGTAGCGGTTTACCTGTCTTAACATCTAGTAGTTCAGTTTCTACTTCCCAGTTCTTGGCATCCTTTACCTTCTTATCACGCAACTCTTTCATGAAATCGACCCACGAATCGAGATCTTTGGCGCGCTCTGTTGAAGTATTGTAAAGGTGGATACGACTTTGGATGTCTTTGATATGTTCGGCCCGCAACGCCTGATCGTAATGATACATGTTCGACATGTTACTAAGGCGCGGTTTGTCGACTGAATTTTCCGAGTCTTTGAGGTAAAGCTCTGATTCTGGAAAACGCGCTAATCCACAAACTAGTCCACCATTGATGACTGTGGACTTATATTTATTGGCTTCAGCAATACCTGCGGTGATCGGTCCCAAGCTACCTGACAATGCCCAAGTACCATTAATACTTGGGATGTATTTACCGCTCATGATATCGAGTGGGGTACCCGTATTGATGTAAGGGGTGTATTCAGCTTCACCCTCGCTATCTTCTAAAAGTCTGCGTGCAGGCATAAAACAGATGTCCTTATTTTTTTCTGTATAATACAGCTAAATGACGAATAAGATCATAGCATTTGGTTGAAACAGACGATAATAAATACTATCGACAAATACTCACTTACTAAGGGTATTTTGGTATCTTATGACTAATATTTGGGTATTTATTAAGGGCTTTTGATATGGACGGATTGATTAAAAATTTCGCAACCGTCACTCATATGCAACAAGATCTTTTACCACCTGAGACTTATCGAAGCGTGGTCGATCTGATCAACACAATTGTAACGAATAAGAAATTCGTCAATTATAAAAAAGCAGCAGATGCTTTCTTGTTGCACTTGACTGACTACAGCGATCCTCATTTGACCAGATACAATGATTTCTATGAAGAGATCATTCAGCATATCTATCCGATTTACAGCAATATGCTGGCAAGTCCTCTTAGTCTTAGCGATTTTAAATTACAAATCGCTTCTTCGATTTCTTTCTTTGAATTGTTCAGACGTATTAGTTTGAACAACTATCTCTACAATCAAGTAAAACGAGAAGATGGTAGCGTTCCTTCTCAAGCATCGGTTACTTTAACGAAAGAATGGGGTGTTACGGAAACTGATCCTAACCCTGTTACGATTACTTTTGGTGACAATATTAACAACGAGATAGACTTTATAAAACGTGGATGGAACGGATTATCCACACAGCCCTTTTCGGTTATCTTCAACGCTACTGACTTATCATCGACCCGTAGTGATTCGTTATTGTTGTTTCAAACACGATATGACGCAATCACAACGTATAAAAGTACCGACACGATGGTTGAGACGACTAGACTCAACATGTCGTCTAAAGACATCAGAATCATTGTAGAATATTCTAATAAGCCAGTTAGTACGACGACATTGTTGGAATTAGGTACTACTGATAATCTCTTTTCGTTGACGTTGGGTGCAGATCAGAAGCTAAATCTGTTATACAACAACGCTAATTTTCTATCATTAAACACACCTAGTTCCAGTGGTCGCGTCATGATTGTGATTGACGATCTGGGTTATGTGTCGATGGAAACGAGTTATCGCGGTGTACCGGTATCAGTTTCAGATCGCATGAACAAGATAAAGACGCAATCGCATGATCGTCTAAATATCATTGCCCCGTACAAAAGTTTGTATGGATCCCAATTTGGTATCGAGAGCGTATCTGTTTATATTGCATTAGAAGATGCTATCGGTAGACTTACCGCCGCTATTCCTCCCGGTTATGTGGTGTTGACGGATCGTGATGGATATATTCTTCTCGATCAAAATTACAACATTGCCATGTATCCCGCCTAAACCATAAGGTGTTTTTATGACCGATATTGTTAACCAGCAGTCAGGCGGTACCATCGCTGGCTTCTCCAGCCCTGATTTGTTTCCATCGACACTGGACATTACGAAGACCGGTTGGTCAATCGATGTGTTGCGTCGATTCCTTCTAAATGAAGGAAATAATAACTTCCCGTCATATGACTGGTTGTTTGAACTAGAGCAAGCAATCACTGCTCATCTAAGCGATGTGAATAACCCGCATCACGTAACACTTGATCAAGTAATAGAGACAATCACCAAAAGTATCATCGGTAAAGTTATACCGGGAACCCCGCCTGATTATCCTCCTTTCTTTGGATATGATGCTATTTGTCCTATACCACTTAATACAATCTTTCCGGTTACTTATCAGATTAGTAATGTTTATCGTACGACACATTCTGGTAAGATCGTTGATGTTGCAACTGATACCGAAGTATTGGGGGTAGATCATACTCACAATGTAGCAGCAATACCTTTGTTCTCTTCGTTCACTAATTTGGTTCCAAGCGACTGGATGCAAAGTACCTCACTTGCTAATTATTCATCTGTTGCGAAGACGACTTTTCCCAGTAGCAATCTACCCTTCGATTTTTATCGAGTAGCAGAAACTACTGCAAGTGGTGAGATAGGTATTCTCGTTCCAGTTAACGAGGTAGCAAGTAAGTTACATACGCTTACTATTTTTATTAGTGCCCTACCTACCATTGACGGTAGTTTCATCTTTCGTGCCAAAGGTGACAGCGTCAATTACATGACGGTTGATGTCAAAACAGGTAGCTTTTCAGTAAGTTCTGCGCTCGTTGCCGGTGATGTAGAACAATTACCTAACAATGTCTTTAAAGTATCCTTTAGCTATACGTCGAATAGTGTTCCTAATAACGCTGTGCAGATTATTCATCAGCGATCAGGCGATACTACTCTTAACCGTATTGGGAATCCTGGGGCAGCGTTATTCTTGTTTGCTTATCCCACCGTTGCTAATCTTGCCATCGGATATCCGTTACCGGTTGATATAAGTAAACCCGTTACGACAACGCCGTTCGTACCAAGACTAGCTGATCTTGGCGTAACTGCAACACTCACTGAGTTGATGGTCACGCTTTCCTTTAGTCTAAAACCTTTACCCAGTACAATTGCGTTGAATGATAATCAGACGTTATTGTCGTTTGACTATATACGACTTGAACGTGACTGGACAAATGTATATCTAAGAGTGAACGGCACTGTTCTTGCTTCAAGTAGTATTCTAGACGGTCTAAATGTTTTCTCACTTAGTCTGTCGCCAACAAATATTCTGTTTAAAGATTTGGCGGGGGAAAAACATTCCTTTGATGCTGCTTATGCACCGATAAAGACCAATGATGTAAAGATTGGTCCTTGCAATGGTTATTTGCGTAATGTTTCTTTTTATGCTCAAAGTGACCATAGTCAGACACTTGAGTTTTTGACTAATGGATGATATTCTGCACGATATCAATCGTTTAGATCTTATCAACCAAACTGTCATCGGACAAGAAAGCTTTTCACCTGAAATCTATTTCAAAGATTTCACCCGTTACTATTTTGCGCGCTTCTACAACAATTTAACACATGTATTTAAACAATTCTCAATTTCAGAAATTGAGCGTTTTAATCTGCGTCATAAAGACAAACTAGCGCATATCACCAAATTCCCTTTGACTATTCCAGAGGATCTCATCACCCCTATTCCTCCTGGTATGATCAATGCTTACTGGATCACCTTAGCAAAGCTCTTGGATGTAGCAAAGGTTGTCCGGTTAGAGACTATTGAACAAGATCTGTTGATGATTCAGCATGCCATTGAGAAAAAGCAGTTAGATACAATCTCGATCGATCCTTGTAGTCGTAGTGACATCGGCAAAGCCAAAGATGATATCGGTCTGCTGTATGCAAAGACAGGTCTTACGCACACGTTAGCCAAATATAGTTTGGTATCGTCAAATAAGATCAACGACGTCAACCAAACGCTATTAACCAAAACCAAACATTACTATCCCACCATTTTCAGATTAAACGTTATTCTGAAAAAGATCGAAGACAATTTTGTCAAACAACAATTTGATGATAACGATAAAAACAAGCTGGTAGCTGTTTTGCTCAACATGGCTTACCGATTATCGATTGTTGCTATCATTGCAGAACATCTACAAAGTCTTGAACATGGCTTTGTTTCCAGTATCGATAGCTTACTCAAAAAAATATAACGAAGTAGATAGAGGAGGCGTGATGCCTCCTCTATCTATTGTGATAACTTATTCTAGAAGTTAACGGTGAAATAACGCAGTAACGCTAGTTCACCAAAATCCTTACTCATCACCGTGACCTGTGGTATATCGATATAATTCGTACCGACTAGATCCTGATTGGTGAGATAGGTTTCGCGAATGGTTTGATTACCCATATCTTCCTTAGTGAAACGTACCATCTTGTCTCCGACGGTTACCATAAATGTATCACCGGACGATACGACTTCGATTAGCGGTAGCATTTCCTCAATCTTAGCGCGGCGCTCTTGCTTTTTCTTTTCGGCCATTTCACGCTTAACTTGATCATGCCGCTTCTTTGCCCAACTGTATAGAGTATCACATAGTGTCTCAAACTCAGCAAAAGATACGTCTTTAATATCGACCATCTTTTCTTTGAGTCGAGCTTCTACTTCAGATAGTACAACACCGCCAGTAGGAATACGAGGAAGGAAATGAGGTTTCCATGAATAAGCTGTAGGAATGTCGATTACACTATTGATCAACCATTCGACAAATGGGGCTGTCTTTTCCTGATCATATTCGATCCCATCCGCTGTAACAACGGTCGCATTCGCAGGTTGGTATTGATCATACGTGACAACATGTTCTAGCGACATGTTGGCGACCGATACCGTGTGACTATCGGTTCTAGCGTCGTTCCAAGCACGCGTACGTGTCGTTCCATCTACCTTATATAGCAGAACATAGGTAAAGCCTTTGTTCTGGTCGTAAATCGCAACACCAACCCGGTCATCGGTCTGTAAACGATTGAAATGTAGACGGCTAACGCTACGGTTATAATCAAGAAAATTAGAACTGGCAATGATCTGGTTCTGCGGTACTGGCTTATAATCAGGCGAAGCGACCATGATACAAGCGCTATTGTTGCGCCTACGATTGGAGTTAAACAGCGTATCCCATAGCCCGGTAGTCTGCTGGGCAGGACCACCAATTAGCGTAATGCGCTGCAGACGATCAAAATCCTTCTTTTCGATCGCCTTTAGAAAATTACCGATATCGATTGAATAAATGATACTGTCAGCATCAACCTTACTTTCGATCTTGAGATTGAAATGCAAGTCGTCGTAAAGATCTTCGGTTGCATTTGCTACAGACGAACCCTTGACCGACAAGGATACCGGCTGACTAGAAGAAAAATTAGTCATGGTTATTTACGCCCTCATGTGATTGATTGTTAATTGGTTAAAACAACGCACCAGTGGAGACTTGTGTCTCACTATTGGTATCGGATGATTTGTAAGCATCGATGTCGGTAACAAAACCAGGAAGATCATTAAGATCGTCTTGAATGCCGAATTCGGTAAAAGGATAAGCCCAATATTTGTGACTATCGAGTGTATCTTGATTACCACGATTCTTATTATTGACTCCAGTTAGAAATTTTAACCCATCAATATTGTTCTGAAGTAATAAGAAGAAAAACACATCGACCGTTCTAAAGACATCAGACGAATCAGCTACAACGGCTGGATTGAACAATTTGACGGCATTGTGTTTACTAGCTGCTAATTCATCGGCTTTACGATTTAACTGATGACCAGTAACGAATGAATAAGCATTTTGTTTGCCATGATTAGCAAACTTGGTGTAGTTTTCCTTGATGAGTTGCTGGGTACCTTGTGCTGACATGGTATCACCATGATCAATCCCTCTGGCTTCAGAGAGATAATCCATGACGAACATGACCAATTCATACCCTTGATCGACAAACGAATTATATCGTTTTAGATAGGTATGAAAGGAGAACTCGTGCGGTGTATATCGATCGATGATTAGATCAGTATCGAACCGATCGAAATACTTTCTTAGCCAAGCAGTAATATCTTCGGTCGATAATGTAGATAAATCTACCTTGCGATTTTCTATCCGACTATAAATTGCTTTGAAAACGAACATCAAATTTTCATGGACTTCGTTTTCAATCGAAACGAAATAAACTAATGGTCTTTTACCCGGTTGAACTTGGTAGGTATTATATTCCACACCCCACCGCATCCATGATACTAACATCCCTGATTTATAGTGATGCGAAGGTGCTGCGAAAACAACGGCATCACCTCGTCCAATACCACCTCGTTCACCCAAGGAACGATTGAGACCTTGTAAACCAGTTCTGATAATACCAGATACGGAACGTTCCATATATTTGTCTAAGGAACGTTTGATGCTGTCCGGATCAGAAATTGAAACGTAATTCTCGGTAGCCTTTGCATTCGATGAATTTTCTCTCAATTCGATTGCTTTGAACGACTCGTTCAACATCGCTTTGAGATGAGTGATTTCAAAACTTTGTTTTTCCGGATCTTGGATATCAATCAACGCTCTACTTCTAGCGTAGACACGCTTGACATTATCATTCATTTCCGAAATAAGAATGACGTTACGTAAACTTCTAATGTATTCGTCGATTTGTTCGGCAGAAACACTAACCTGTGCCGTTAACACATCGGTCAATAAGTCACGCTGTATCGGATGTGACTTAATGATCTCGTTACTAGATAATTTTAGTAACAGCATTTTTGAAGCGGTAGTATTTTCTTGTGATATATTTTCGGCAATGACGGCATGGATAAGATTGCGATAGACCGCAATCAAATCATCGCTATCATTCATAAGTTCATTTTTAGATGCGTGCTTATCGGCTGATTCGAGAAACTCTTTTACCAAAGAGCGTGATCGTTCGCTATTGTCCCCTAATAAGAGAAACAATGCATTGAGATACATTGCCGGAGATATTACCATCTATTCATTACCCCCGTTCCAAGACTGATCGAAATAAAACACTTCATTGTCAGATCATAGTCAATGGGAGAGTGAAAAATAATTTGTGCTGATCATGAAGAAAAGGGTGTAAATTATAATGAATGAATCTTATGACTACAAAAAGAATTGTTTGGAGAATGATAAACCCATGTTTTTTGACAAAGAGGAGAAAGTATTCTCCTTAACCAAAAGTGACGGTTTGTTAAATAATCTCACTAGCTCATTGCTGGAAGAGTTTTACTGCTTACTTGTTATTGCAGGATTGTATCGAGAAGGAGAAGGTGTCGCAGGTATTCATCATAGTGGTTATCTCATTAGTGACAAATCGTTCGGACAATATATGTTCGACGGATCGTATAACCAGGTTCTTGGTCTTCTCATCTTCTCCGAACTTAAGATGCGGTTTGATATCTTACGTCGGCGTTATGATTTAACCGAGCAAGAACTTCACGTCCTAACTCAACTTGATCATGTATTTGAGAAAGATAAGTCATGGTTAGTGTCGTTGACGGGACAAGCGCTTTACGCAATTGCATTATCGCGTAACTTCTCTGAACGTGGTCTCATCGTAGCTCGCTATGTAAGTGTTATGTATGGCCGTGCTCCTCATTGTAATCCGATGAGTGTACCACAGCTTTATTTGTCGCACTTTGGGGATATTTATCTATCGCGCGTAAACACATTCTTGCTGGGTCCACCAGCACTTGTTTATGGCTCGAAGATCGAAAGTGGTGATGATGTAACGCCTTTATGGTCACTAATGTCATGCTTAACTGATCATTTTTGTGGTAGGCCTGATCCAGGTAATGAACTAGCCGAAGTATTAACCTCTTTTTCATTTTTATCCAATCCTTCTAAATTTGAAGGATCGGTTCCTGTTCCCACTTATGCTTCTTCGCTTTACATCCAGCGTTTGATGGGAATTGAGGAATATAACAAAATACCTGTTTCAGCTTCTTTCTATCAGAATTTCCTTTACGGAAGCATTGAGCAGCGTGCCTTGTCTCGGTCAAGTGTTCTAAATTATATATTAGATCTTATGGGGAAAAAGACTGGTTCAACCAGTTTCACGCTTTTTTCGCCTAATTCTATTTATCGTAAACTATATCGTACCAGTGTCGTTAGCCGTAATAAGCAATATGAACGTCCAGCATTTTTAACCTTTGCTTTAGAAGCGCTAGATGACGATGGTGTAGAAGGTGAGCAAGCTACTGCTGATGGCGAACCCAAAGCCAAAGCAGATTCTACTGATGCTACATCTCCTACATCAGACAAAAATGCTACAGATGATACCACGACCGATATCACTGCTTCATCAGATGATCCGACGTCCATGGACGATCCTTCAGTTGATGATGGGGTTGATAAAAATACCAGTCTAAATACTATAGGCCTAGTATCGTTCGATAAAACGGGCGAAGGGGTCGATGAACATCTGTATCGGCGAGCTGTTGTTGCTCTGAATGACCGACTCAGAAATGACAATACGCTGCCGATATCGGCAGAAACGAGAGAGGCTCTGGATTATTGGGTAAATGGGTTTCTTTACTTAACTGCTATATCGTCCACCAAGTCTTACATTACTGCCCTCCATCTTCAGAAGTTTTTGAAGAAGTTTTAAAACCTAAGGTTAAGGAATAAGATTACAATGAGTAAGGAATTGACGCCAATTTCGCAGCGTGCCGCTACCGCGGTACACAACATTCTACATGATGCTGCTAATAAGAATCTGTCGCAGTCGATTAACGCGTTGACGGCTAGTGTACTGCTGACCTCAGGTGCGATGACAACATCGCGTGGTTCTGGTGCGCTTGGTCTGGAATCACTAGGCGGGGTTACGGTTGAACGTAACCGCGAATTTAACTCGGCGACCGATGCCAATGTCGATGATCTCGTCAAGGGGTTCAAGGACATCGGTATGCCTGCTCGTCACTTTACGCAGGTTGCGGAAGAGTGCTTGCAGATCATGGACCAGAGCTATAGCCCCACCAACGTGCTGCAGCAGGTTCAGTATTCCGATAGCCACGTTGATATGGCAATGGTCGTGGGTCGTACGACGGCGGCGCTCGAAGGTTCGTCCGACGATGCGTTTGCGGTCGAAGCGTTCGGTGACGATGTCAATCGTTTGGCGACCGATGATCGTCTGACGATGAGCCTGTCGATCATGCGTCCGTACGAAAACGTGATGGACAAGGCGTTCGCTCGTGTGAACGATTCTACGCCGGTTGTGACCATCCGTGCACCACTGCCTCAGGTCTATGACTGGTCGGCGACGCAGAAGTCGGGTGCGACGCCTGCGGAGCGTAATAGCAATATTCCGCTGCGTGATCTGTATCGTAATCCTACCCGTGTTAACACGGCTCCTAAGCCTGTTGTCCCGGTTGCGGCGAACGATTCGGCTAATGTGTTGTTCGATGGTTCGGCTAAGTACTACAAGACCGGCGTCTCGATCTACGCCAAGGAACTTGCTGCTGACACCAACACCTTTGGTTATGGTCAGAGCGATCGTACCGATCTGATCTCGGATGGTGCTATCCTTAGCAGCATTCTCGTGACGGTCACCGATCCCAGCAACGCGAACCTCGCTGAGACGTTCATCCTGCCGACCAAGCAGATGGCGATGTCGATGTTCACCACTATGCCCGCCAACCGCACGTCGGGTGAGCGTCAGGTGATGATGACGGCGTCGATTCCGATCACGGCGGGTTCGACCAAGTATGATGGTGGTGCGTCGACCACGGCGAACAAGTTCACTGATGCCACGATGGTTATCCGCGTGTCGGTGAGCGCGAAGCTCAACATCCAGACGGGTGAGCTGCTCTCGTCGGGTGCCGCTTCCAAGGTCGAACTGGTTCAGAAGTCTTCGGGAACGCCGATTTCGAATCAGACGAACACGCTTTATGGTCAGCTGCAGGTTGCCTATTCTGGCTTCGGCGTCGATATGTTCTGGGACGAAGAGAACCAGCGCAAGGCCAATCTGGCGGTATGGTGCCAGTATCGTCAGTTCCAGTTCGTCATTCCGCGCAGCCGTGTCTTCTTCACTGAATACGCGCTGGCGCAGGACGTGGATGAGAATGCCATCTCGACGACGTCGTCGGTGTTGGCGCTCGGTAATGGCCGTCGTGGTCTTGACACGCTTGTCAATCGTCTGTGTGACGTGAGCGAGAGTGCTAAGTTCGCGCGCGATCATGCTGAGATTGCTAAGTACAATGCGCTGGATGATGCTTCGTTCGTTTCTTCGCTGGTGAAGCCTACCGTCGTTTCGACGTCGATGGACTTTGCGGTTGAAGAAGTCAACAACATGAACGAGTCGACGCGTATCAACGAACTGCATGGTCGTTTCCGTGCACGTCTGCTTGAGATGGCCACGGCCACGATGTCGAACTCGCTGATGCTCAATCAGTATAAGGGTGGTGAGAAGCCGGTCTTCAAGATCTTCACTCACTCGACGATTGCCGATACGCTGATTGGTATTCTCGACTATCATCCTTCGCTCGATGACAAGGCCGCAACTGCGACCGGTGCTGACTATTCGATGACGCTGCCAAACAGCTACCGCGTCGATATCATCAAGACCAACTGGGATTGCTTGAAGCAGCGCCTGTATGGTGTGGTGGTGATCGAATCCGACATGTCTTCGCTTCTGTCGGCTGCTTCGATCCGTGATTGCGGTACGGTGACGCTTAACTATAGCCCCACTAATGCTGGTGCTGTGGTGCGCCGTGTGGCGACGACGACGCGCGAGATCCTCATGATGAGCAACCCGGTTGGCTTCATGATGGAAATCAAGAACATCGAGTCGCAGCTGGGCAATGTGGACTACGGTGCCTACAAGCTCAATGCCGATTCGAACGACGATATCTCGATCTAATATACTTAATGGTAGAGAGGGGGCGCAATGCCCCCTCTCTATCCTTTTATACCATATGGTTTTAATTGTTCCTTATAACTGGATTATGACATGATAAATAATCGGTTTTATTAATTGGATATTAAACGATGACCGAAGAAAAGATCGTCGCTAGGACATTATTACATTGTACACATATTCCCAAGACTAGTTATGGTAAAGATGCGGTTGTTGTCTCGGAGATTATCGAGAATGATCGTGGTGAGAAACGACCCAATCTAAAGATCATCGAAAATCCTAAGATATCGTTCTGGGTTACCCAAGAACGATTTCGTACGCATACTGACAAGAAAGAATTCGAAGATAAAAAGCGGTTAGATGAGTATCAAGTACCTAATGCCGAAAAAGATCGTGAACTCTTTCGTGCATTGAATGGATATTCACCCAATTTCATTTCCAATCAAATGCGTAGAGAATTGTATCAGAGCCCTTATGTCTACGGGGCTAATATCATGGTCGAAGCTAGAGTCGCCATGAAATATAAGCAAGCCTTACTCAAAGCTGGTCGAACACCAGAAGTACCTACAACTGGCTTCTTTGATATCGAAAAATCACTGATCCCATCGAGTTATGGTAAATTACCACTGATGGCGTTTGTGTGCGAGAATAAAGTGTTTCTTGCTATGAAACGTACTTTCATGAATGAGATTCGTGATGGTAGACGGGTCGATGTAACAGTCGAAGAAGTCGAACGAGGTGCACACGAACATATTGACAAACTCATTAATGAAATCTTCGATGAAAATAGTGACCTGAAAGACTATCGTAAAAGATTACCTTTTACCTATCACTTCTTCGTGGGTGATACCGAAGTCGAGATGATCCGCTGGATCTTCGATATGATGCATGAGACCCAAGTCTCTTATATTGGGGTATGGAATATCAGCTTCGATATTCCAGAGATCATTAAGGTGTTAGAAGAAAATAACATCCCATTAGAAGAAGTCTTTGTCCACCCTAAGTTTCGTCATACTGAATTTGCTTTTACAAAATGGCGTGAAGATCCACGCAACGTCGCTCACTTTACGCAGAAGTGGCATTGGTTGTCAGCAGCAGCCCATTTCCAATTCGTGGACTCGACTGCCTTGTACAGCTATATTCGTATCGTCGATGGTAAAGAAGCTTCTTATGCCCTCGATGATATTTTAAAGAAGTATAATCTAGGCGGTAAGCTTAAGATAGGTCAAACAGAGGAATTAGAGGGTCTACAGCAGGAAGACTGGCACCGGGCCATGTTGTCCCGCTACTTCCTCAATTACGCGCTATACGCCATGTGGGACGCTATCGCACTACAGTTACTCGAATGGAATAATAACGACCTCACCGCGATGATGCTTTTAGGTGGTACGACACCACCTAAAAACTTTGTCAATCAGACGATTCGTGTGACCAACACGCTTTACGAAGAATGGTTAGGTCGTGGTCATGTCTTGGGTACCGGTACTGATATCGAAGGAATCAAAGACGAAGAGCTTCCAAACTTAGGCGGAGCAGTCCTCGAACCTAGTGGTCTTACCGGACGCGGTATCCATCTGTTTAAAGAATGGCCCAGCCATCGCACCAATTGTCATGTGTGGTTAAATGACTTAGATTTCAGTGCAATGTACCCGAATAACATATACACAATGAACATTAGTAAGCAAACCAAAGTGGGGACTATTGTTTCAATTAAAGGAAACTGGGTACAAAAGAAATATACACCCCACAATGCAGTAGAAGTGTTTTGTAGTTATCTCATTACTCCAGAGAGTAATGGTGTAGAAACTGGCGTAGAATTCTTCGGTCTACCAGACTATGAAGAAATGGATGAATTGTTCAGAAATAAAGATCAACAAATTACAGAATTAGTGACGTAATTTGATTCGATCAATGTTTTGGGACACGTTACATGAAACAGACATTTGATGGATTACCAGGTGTCGTTTTATATGATGCCTATATACCAATAGATGAAGCAGACCAATTGTTTGATCGTTTATTGCAGTGCGTCAACTGGGAACAACATTCTATTTCAATGTACGGAAAGGATATACCACTACCTCGTAAAGAGGCGTGGTATAGTCCGTTTAGTTATACCTATTCTGGTATGCGATTAAAGCCTCAACCCATCCCTCGTATATTACAAGATCTAATCGATAAGATGACTGATCTCACTGGATGCGATTATAATGGTGTATTGCTAAATCTTTATAGTGATGGTCGATCATCCATCGGTATGCATGCTGACGACGAGGTAGAATTTGGTGAAAACCCTACTATTGCCTCCTTATCACTGGGTAGTACTAGATTGTTTAAACTACAACGTAAAGACAAAACTGGTTCTACCTTTCAAATACCACTAAGTCATGGTAGCGTATTGGTGATGAGTGGTGATATGCAGACATATTGGAAACACGGGATCGATAAGATCAAATTACCAGTAGGTCCGAGAATAAATCTTACCTTTCGTAACATCGTCAATCCCCAATAAGGAATAATTGCGATGACAAAATCGTTAGTTATTGAAATAGGTAAAAGTTACCGTAATGAGATTGGAGAAATTATTACCCTAACTGGTAGTGTACCCAGACATAAATGGGAGCAAGAACTGTTTATAGGTGGCGACGGTTGTCCTTATACCTTTAATGGTATTCCTTCTCGCAGTACTTTTACGGGCGATAATGTTGCTGAATATCGATTGGTAATGGAAGAGACTGATCCGGTAGCCGTAAAACAATATCAGGCTTTATGTGCTAGTAGCTTTTTACTGGGTAAAGAAACGTTTGATAAATGGCGACAGTGGGGAGAAGAGACTTTTGGTCAAGCTACACCTCTAAGTATTGTAAAACGTACAAAGAAAGAATTCGAAGAATTAGAAGCGGAGGTCGACGATAGAAGTGCGTGGTCTCCTCAAGCAATCGAAGAAGCTGCAGACGTAGTCTTGATTTTGACACGCGTGCCAGGTTTATGGGATGCGATAGTTAAAAAACAAGCGCTCAATGAACATAACAGAACTTGGATTTGTAGCGGAAACGGAACTGGCTTGCACGAGGATGATCAACGTGTCTAATTATATCTTCGTTATAGTCGCTTACGAAATAGCTAGCCTAATTATACTAATAGATTTTTTGGGATCGGTTAAAAGTAGTCGGTGGTCTTTCAGTCAATTTAAGACTCAGTGGTCGAGTGGTCCTATATGGGGTCTATCATGGATTATCATCGCTCAAATATTACTCCCAGTCGGTTTGATTGGAATCTTACTTTTTGCAAAGAATAAAATTAAGAAAAAGTTAAAACGATTAGTAAAAGCGTAATTACTCTATGAGTAATTATTGCATATTGGTTTTTTTATGTTTAAGATTCCTTATCGTATCTTTGCAGTCGATCCTGCGACAGGTAAATCAGGCTGGAGTGTTTTAGAAGTCTTATCGCTCAATCCGCTAAAAGTCAACATTGTTGATTTTGGTGAATTGGATGGTGATAAATTACTGCGACAAAAGAAAGAGATGTCGAACATCTTTAGTCGGCAGTTCTGCATCGTCGATGCGCTTTACGAAGAATATAGCCGTTTGATCAGATTGTATCAACCAGACGCTGTCGTGAGTGAAGGAGCGTTCGGTTTTAACCATATGAGCGCTTTCATGTCACTGACCTTGGCTATACACGAACTTCGTAAAGCCTGTAGAGATGTGTTAGGTAAGGACATTGTGATCATTCCTCCTACCATCAGTAAGCTTGCGTTTACGGGTAAAGGAGGGGCTGATAAAGACCATATGCGCCTGGCTTACCAAACTAGAGAATATCTTAGTGGTCAAGTCGCTGATGAATTTATCAGTGAACATTCGATCGACAGCGTTGCTCATGGTATTGGTTTCATCATGGTCCATATTACCGGTGAAGTCAAACAACAATCCGCTAAAGAGAAGAAAGCAGCAAAACAAGAACGAAAAAGAAAAGCGTTAGAGAAACAAAAAGAAAAGACTTAGTAAGAGTAGGCATTACGCCTACTCTTACTATATACAAGCAATAGGTTATTATGCGTATAAATAGATATTAAAATATGATGCAAACGATAAGTATCGTGTGCTAGTAGGAAGGCCGTGAGGCCCTCCTACCAACAAGTGTTTGTATCTACAAACAACTAAGGATGAGATGATTATCTTTAGAATAGTAGCAAATGAGTCGATGTGGGTACCACAGGTTTTATCGACTTCCTTCGATAATACGTATGTGGCTAATCATCATTGCCATATTCGGGATAATCTTCTCGTTGCTATAAACCGTCTTTATTCTTATTCGATATTGTCTAGGTTCACCGGATGATTCTTGGTGCGACCTTTAAACTTTCCCCGCATGTCGTGCATAGTATTAAGTTGGCGAGGGATAAAAATTTCATTACCTTTGGAATTAAAAACGCGTAATACGAAAGAACTGGGGTCGTCATTCAAAAATGGGATCGTGTCCCATGCCACATTACGAGCAGCGCATGCGCTGTGCAATGGGGTACGCTCTGGTATAACATCGATTCCGTAGATACCTTTGGGGTTACGTCTACTGGAATACGCGTCACCTTCTACTTTCACATAGAAAGAAAGGTCACTAACTTGGGTATTCATGTTTAGGTACTCAATCGACTTTCTCTTCGGAAGTACACCTCCATGATATAATGTCGATAAAATACCATTTAATAGGTATATTTTTTACCTACTAAAAATGCGTAATTATAGACAAAAAATAAATGATATATAAGGAGGTGGGTCAAACCACCTCCTTATATCTAGTTTAGATTAGTTACTTACTGTAACCAAGCATCTCGCGCATACGATCAGCGATACCGTTCTGGACGTCCTTGTGGATGCGGCCAGTACCATTGATCGAGGTACGAATGACGCCGTGGTTGACGACCGTACGACGCTCTTCGCCTTCACCGCCACGGAAAGGAACGGGACTGCTCTTTTCAGCTGTAACCGTCACTTCCGTCTTACCGCCATATGTAGGAATACGCACCGTCGACTTCAGATCACGACGCATGTCGTCGTTCTTGAGGTCATCCTTACTCGTGGCGGAAATCTTATCCGTAAGATCAGATTCCGCCACGAGTGCGGCAGCGGACGATGCCATGTCGACAGCATCCTGTACGCGCTTGACTTCCTTGGCGGAGACGCCCTGCGTCAGGAGCGCTGCATCGTAACCAGCCTTATTGACCTCACGAATACCGTTGCTCTTGATCGTGGAATGCTCAAGGAAATGCGAACGCATCGTCTCGATGCCGTCCTCAGTATTTCCTTCGAGATCCTTAACCGGCGTCGTCGTGTCAGTATCAGCCATGATTATTCTCCATTCAAGTACTTGAAAAGAAGATCGAGTAGACCATCAAGGGATCCATAATCTATCGTCTTCAGAAAGGTAATATATATTTTTATATTGCATGAAAAAGTTTAAATTGGTGCTTTAATTGATGAAATCGTATTGATGAATATATTCGAACTACATAGGAGACTGGGATGAAGATCACTAGTCTGACGTTGAATGACTTTAGCTTACATAAAGATTCTGGAATCAGTAAATTTCATGTAGAGTTTACAGAAAACGTACAAGTTGTCATGGGCTCGAATGGTTCGGGTAAGACAATCACCACTAGACAATTATCAACAAAACCTACCGTCAAGACATTGTTTGGTAAAGAAGGTTTTAAGAGTCTTGTTGTTCAAAAAGACAATACGTACTATCGAATGGAATCGGATTATTCAAAACCATCTTCTCCTCATTTGTTCTTTGAAGGAGATAGTGATGAGAATCTTAACGTCGGTCGTACAACACAAACTCAGCAAGAATTGATTGTCGAATATTTGGGTATTACGCCGTTATTAGACGATCTCATTATGAATAGATTGTCTTTTCCATCGTGGAAACCGACGCAGCGTAAAGAATTCATGATGAGTACCAATCCTAATGAGATTGGTTTTGTATTAGGATTGATTAAACAGACATCGAGTAAGATTAAAGCATGTCGTAATAACCTTTCTCGTTTACTAGAACGTAAGATCTTACTTGAGCAACAAATGCTCGATGAAGATGCGTTGGTATCACTCAACAAAGAGAAGAATCAGATTACGAGTGAACTAAGTGATTTCCAGCAGAATTTGATGGATATCGAAGTAGGGGTGCGGACGATTGGTCCGGTCAATCAGGTCACCATCGATGGTCTTCCCAGTGTTAGAAAAGTTATCAAACGTTGCCGTAATCAATTAGCAACATTATCACACATTGAACGCAATGATAAGCAGCGTTTGTTTGCTAAACAAAAGACGTTAAGTAGCATTGCTGTGTGCGAGCAACAGATCGTGTCGGCAACAGAAGAAATTGCTACGCTTAGTAATGAACTAAACGATATGGAAACCAGATATCGTGATATTGCAATAGACGGTGATCTACAACAAATAGATGAAACGATCGCACGATTAGAAATGGATCGTGAACGATTGCATGTTACGCGACCTGACTTCGAACTGTCGCAAGAAGATCTCGATCGGCGGTATGACGAACTCAATCACTTGCGTGATCAGTTATTAATCTTCAATCAACTGAACGTACGGCTCTTACCGGCTAAGCGTAGACAGCATCGTGAACGCAAGCTACAGACGTTACAATATCGCCAATCATCTTGGTCTAACCGACTTAATGATCTCGAACATCAATATGAAGAATTGTCACGTCGACATCGTTTAAAACCTAGTGACATTCCTGATTCTCCTTGTGCCAAAAATGCTTGTCCTTTGTACAGTCATTTCATGGGTGAGTATACCGAATACGAACAAAAAAGAATGAAGGTAGGACAATCGATTGAGAAAGGGCGGTATATGCTCAACCGTCTCAATCAGGTTGTCACCGGTTTACTGAATTACTTTGAGCAAGTAAAACCTTATACACAACAAATCAATGCTTTAGTAGATTATGCCAGATCTAATCCTATTTTGCATCAGATCCTGCGCAAGATGGATATTCTATCAGTTTTGACAACCAATCCCAATCGTATCACACAGCAGTTAGAACAAGCCTATGGTCAGGTCGAACAATGGTTGCGGCTAAAGTCTGTTCTGTCAGATTTGGAGACCGCCCATGCACTGAAGAGTCGTCAGATAAGTTCAGAAAGTCACGATACAATCAAACTAGTAACCAAGATAGAGACGACAAAGAAAACGCTTGAGAAGCTACGCCACGACGTCTATGGCGAGCATGCTAGACAGCAGCAATTACAAAAACTACTACACGAAATCGATTTGTTTGATGAAATCAAATCGACGATCATGGATATCAAAAATAACCATATCGAATTGTCTAAGTCTTTAGTCGATGGTTATCAGAAGAATCGTTTGATTACGTTGAAACGTAGTATTGATGATTTTCGAACTCATTTGTTTTTACGCATGAGTGAAATTGAAAAGACACTACGTGCGCAATCTGGATTGAACGAACGCTACCAGGAAGAAGTCATCAATCAGATTGGAGCAATCGAAAAAGAATTAGCTGACTTACAACAAATCGAAAGTGGTCTAATCATCGTTTCGAGAGAAAATATGATTGGGTTTATCAACAAGATATTTGATCAGGCAAATCGTTTTATCGATTCTGTGTGGACCATTCCTTTGTCAATTGATTTACTAGGGCCAGACGATTCACTCGACTATACCTTCACTGTAAGCGGAGACAATCAATCATCACGTGAATTGGGTGAATGTTCAGAAGGTCAGACTGAAATTATCTCATTGGCGATCAATCTTGCGCTTAGAGTTATTCTAAAGCATTTTGACTATCCCTTAATTCTGGATGAACCAGCTAGAACAATGGATGATAAACATCGTAGTAATTTTGTTGCATTGCTAAAGAAATTACTGGATGAACGGGTTATATCACAATTGTTCATTGTCAGCCATCACGCCGTTGTTCATGAAAGTTTTGCCCATAGCGAAACCTTAGTGTTGCGCGAAGACAATGTTCTTTTGCCAAAAGTGTATAACCAACATGTCACTATTAACTAAGGAGACTATAAATGAACGATGATCGTGTCAAAACCAAAATAGTGGGCCACCGCGAACCTCGTTATCCCGGTGAACCCAAATCAAAACGAGAAATTTATGAACTCGTAGATCCGGTTCCTCTTAAATACCTAGATAAAAAATAAAATAGTTACGTCTAGTAAGAGAGGGCTATAAGGCCCTCTCTTACTATCCTTTTCTATGATTACATTTTGTATAACGCGATTAACCGTTTAACTCATCTTCCAATCCATCGATAAAGTTACGCATTCGAAAACTAAGTTCAAGTGCACGTTCCTTACCACGAGGTGTTTTCATGGTCGATGCAATATGTTGTAGTTTGACAAAATAATGATCGAGTTAATATTTACGTTCATCTAGTTCTCGGTTCTTTGCTAACGGATCGATTGGGTTAAACAATTGTCTATTCAACACACTAGTCATAGCAAACATGCGGGCTAAACCGAGATAACCGATTCCTTCCAATCTATCAGCATCTTGAATACTTTTTGCTTCTATCGTAGTAGGTTCTACGTTAGCTGACCAACTATGCGCTTGAATAGAATGAAACACATTACCTAATAACTCAAAGTCTTTAATATCGTAAGCATGTTCAAGCTCATACGTGGCTCTGAGTGCCGAACGTAGCGAGGCTTGATTGCGATCTGGCGAATCCTTGGGTATATTAACTAGGTCATGTAAAATGGAAGCTACAATTATAACGTCTTGATTACCTTCCTCACCGAACCATAAAGCATTTCTCAAAACACGCAAGATATGTGATTCGTCATGAATAATATCTTGTGCCATATTGTCACGCATGATACAAATAGCAGCATTAGCTAGCGGTGATAATTGCTTTGCATCGTCTAATGTTTTCAGAAATAATCGATAATGATTTTCTTGCATATTGTCTACCTTTAGTTAGCGGTATCTTTCTGACAAATATCGCTTAATTTGGTACCAGCCAAAACAAGATCTTTATGCCATCCATTATTCCAAACATAACGATGACTGACTGGATCTTCTTCAATGCGTAGTCCTGATGAACAGACGAGCACAAGCTGCGAGCGAGATGTAATTGAATCATCGTCCATTAATGGTTGACTTCGATTATCGCAAGCAACTAAGAGTAACGATAATATTGCGCAAACATATAGCTTCATAGCAAATGTCCTTTCGTATCATGATGTACATAATGGTTTATATTTAGACAAGGACCTTATTGGCCCCTGTCTAAATATAGCTTTAACTTATTTAAAACCGTAAACTTTTCGGAAAATTGTCACCAGTAGAATCTACCATAACGAATTCTTTGGTGAAAAGCAAATCGCCCAGCTGGTAATGTGCGCCGTCGATTGCTGTCTTCATTGAACCATGTGATCCTGAGCAAGTGAGGATCTTATTGTCAACGTGGAGAAGATTATAGAAAGACCAATCGGAACCATTGTGTCCTTTTGATCGGATAATGATTCCGATAGCCTTGTTATAATCAGGTTTAAGACTAGAAGCAGGCTGGATGATGAGGGTATCACCTAAACCTTGTTCTTCCATATGGGTGAGAATCTGGGTTATTTTACACACGGCAAATGTTTTTAAAAGACTCGTTATATTGTCACTATATCATCTGCCGTATAATCGTTAATCAATTCTAGTGGTAATTATGTCAGTGACGTGTTCCTGCGATATATTCATCGGCCATCTGTTCTAACCGCTTCATCATATCAGGACACTTTTGCTCAATCGCATCGATGATGGCAGTCTGTGCTTCAATTGGCATATCAATGCGACCTTCAATCATCGACAATAGTTTCTTACGAGACATATTAGTACGCCGGGAAAGCTCACGCATTCCCATATTGGCTTTCTCTAACAACAACTGATAGGATGAATGCTGATCAGTAGGACCGTTTAGAGCCGCTGATTGCATCAAGACATTATTGAGTTCTAATTTATTCTTAATTAAGGTCGGACCAAAATCAGCCACTTCAGTTTTGATTTCAGTCATCAGATCGCGTTCGATCTGCTTAATCTCTTCTGCTGTTTCCGGTACTTCTTCTGACATTGTTTATTCCTTGATTATCGTAAAATAACCTGCCGATAAGTACAAAAAACATAAAGGATGTAATAAGGAGAGGGAATGATCCCTCTCCTTATTAGTCATGATATCAGATGATTAACGACCGAATCCCATGATGGGTTCTCCTATTATAGAATCAAATCGTCACTACCGGATGTATCGAGCCGATCGAGCTTTTCGTAGCGCTGCGATTTATCTTGCTGCTGAACGCGCTCGACGTTTTCGATCACTGTACTAATACTACGAATATCACCGGTAATCTTACCGATAATTGTACGATCCGAATCGAAGAAGAAACCAGTCTTCTTCAATCGTGCCATCGGCTTATTAGGATCAGTAGGGAGTTCATCATCCGCGGTATTCTGAATGATCAAGGTCGAGTCGACCATCTCATTAGAATCCAGACCCAACACCAATGAGCTATCAGTCGGCGTACGGTCACTGTATAGTGAGATAAGCTTCAGTCCTGGTTGTGCACCGACTACCTTACTGGGATCAATCCAGTTAAGACGGTCATTACGGTCGACTTCGAAGACTTGCTTGGTTAGTAGATCGAGTAGATCACTGATCAACTCTTCCGCTGCCTGATCGACCCGACGACGACCGCCTGGTTGATCATTGGACAACAGAATAATCGGTAGGTAGATATCGTTATTCTTTGCCACAGCCGTCAGCGTCTTGAGCGTATTAATGGTGTTCTTAGCACCTACCGCTGAACTGGTATCGATAATAAAGACACCGATGGGACGTACACCGTTGCTACGGCGACGTACAAACTCCCTGATCAACAGCGGAGCGACAACCGATCCCGAACCACCAGCAAGCGAAGCAACGATGATCGCTGCGTGGACATCACCGCCCATCTCTTCGTCGCTTAGCTTTGCGATCTCCTGTTCGATCTCGCGTGCATTTTCCTGTCGGTGCGATCCGGAACCATCGCCCTTACCAAGAATATTGACGCTCTCAAGATACCTACCGTTAGTCATACTGGTATCGAAATACAATACTGAATCGGCAACAGCATCTTTGGTATCTTTTACATAATGCGAGCGTACTCGATTAATACCGCAGCCACCTGCACCGATCAAAACGACCTTCAATGAGGAAGGACGATTGGGATCATACGACCGCATCGGTACGACATTGTCCTGAGCAACTGTGTTGTTATTAGACGGTACCGGATCAGGAGCGACTAGATCGACCATGATGATTCATCCTTTCATGTAAAACTATACCATTCTTCAATAGAAATACAAAATAATCTATTGAAGAATTTACTTTAGAAGAAAGGTCCCTTATCGGGACATGCATAACTTTCTTCAAGATAGTGATATAGTGATGAAATCATCATGGTCTTATTTCGTTTACAATATTTCAGCTAAAAACTTCAACGGATAACGATAGGTTGTCACATTCGAAAATGGTTTTGAATCATAATCGAAAATGATGATGTCGTTGGGGGATTTTTCTAAAACGCAAGTTTCTTCAAAAATAGCATAAGCTTGTTCCACGTTATTGTAATGGACACGTGGACAAAAACCCTTATGCTTGGGTAAACCATTGTCATTAATAGTACCCAATGGTAACTTCAATAATTCAGCTTCGGTATATCTAGGATCACCTAATCTTGGATAATTGTAAAGCTGTGATTCAATCTGATTACAAATTCCACGCCACCGCCTACGTGCATCACTACTAGATATACCACAAACCATTACCGGGCGATAGATCTGTCGGTTATGTGTCGGTACCAAAATAAAATGACAATCTTCTTCTAAGAATTCGACACTACGAATGTTCTTCGTCGTTTTATAAAAAGAACCCAAAACGTCATTGAGACGTTCATCGACGGTCCCATTACTTGGAGCTTGAAATTGCTTACCAATCCGTGATTGAAGATCAGTTAAGATCTCTCGTCTATTGTTGTCAGGCGTGTTGAGGACGTTGATGACGACCTGACCACGATCTAATACCTTGATCGTCCACAAGACATCGCATCGTCTCTCTTTAGCACTATCATGACAATAGAAAATATCACCATTGCACGATTCCATTGCCCACAACGTATCAGTCACGAACCTGACAAAGTTACGCTGATGGACACGGCGTAGATTCTTGAAAAAGGATCTGATTACTTTTTGTAATTCAGGATCGGGCTGGTAATCGACATCGATTCCGATATAGGTCGGTGTCAATGATTTATCACGATCGAAATTAACCGACTGAAATGTTTTTTCCATAACGCGGTCAATCGACGTATCGAAACGATGGAGTGATACGAGAAACTGATGTACAAAGCCTGGTGGAATAGTAGCCATATTGATACGTATCTAGGAAGCAATAACTCTGTCCTAGCTCCTTTTGGTTGAATAAAGGTTCAACAAAGTCCCCTCATGACATAATAACCATAAAAAGGATATAGGAAGGGTGTTACCCCTTCCTATACCTTATATAAGTTTAATTAGATATTAGGCAGTAGCAACAGCAGACTCGTGTCCCACTGCATTTGAAACCGCCCTAAAAGTTGAAGCGATCATTTGATAGCCAGAGACAACAATGAACTTAATCAGTTCATATACAATTCTCACTACCGAAAAAACTAGCGCAAAGAAGCCGGTGAAATAGGCCATCATAGCGCTACCTCCCGCAGCATTGGCCATTACATGCGTTCCAACTTGTCCTGCAAAACTGTTACCAAAAGCACCACCGACTGTTTTTGCAACACCTCTATAACCGGCATTATAAACGTTGTTGGCTCCGTCCAAAAATCTTGCCGCAGTCAACCCAGCTTTGTACAAAACATCTTTTGCTGTGATCTTAGTTACTCGGGCGGCAAAAGCCGAGAACCCAGAAGAGATAGAAGACCAAACCTTACTAAGCTGTTTCATAATCACAGTAATGGCGTTCTTGGTCCAACCAAGCTTCGACATATCGGCAGCTTCCCAGACGCCTTCTTTGTTCTGGACCATTTCTAAAACAATTTTACCAGCTTCGTTCTTACTGGCATTGACGGAACCGAACGGCCATTTGATCTTGCGAATAGAAAGAATCAAATTGTCTTGCCAACTACCGACTACCGTAGCATTAGAACCAAATACCGGCATCTTTCCAGCATATGCCAGAACGCCACCTACTGCTACCATGGCAGTAACGACTGCAGCAACCGTAGCATAAGGATGCGCCTTAATCGTTCTACCAGTCGCTTTCGTTGCATCCCAAGACTTTTCAGCTAGCTTCTTACCGAGGTTAGAAACAGCTTCCCAAGAAACTTTAAGGACTTTCATAATCTTGTCAGCGCCAGTCTTGGTGACACTAACAACCTTAGCTGCTAAGGCAGCAGTCTTCTCTTTCACCTTCTCAGTCAACGCTTCGATCGCCAGTTGTGATTCAGTATCACTTCCCGAGGATGGAACAACTGATTCAACTGCAATCGCTTCCAGCGATGTACCGGTAAGTAAACCGGTAATCTGCATGATCTTGATCGTACCCGGTGCAACACCGAATTCTTCAACAGCAGCACCAGCATCAGCAAGCTGAGAGACTTCGCTTATTAGTGTCTCAATACCGGTAGTCTCGTTAGCCAGTTCATCAAAGATGTTATCATCGGTATCGTAATCATCGATACTCTCTTTACTGTCAAACGTGTCTTCTTGATTAATTTCGGTATCAAGCGATTCAGTTGCAATGTTATTATTATACCGACCGAAAATAGACATGTTTTATCCTTATTTGATTTTTAGAAGGGTGATAACGGGACTAACCGTTATCACCCTAATACGTTCTATAAGTTCATTTACGCGGCAGTAGGTTCACCGGCACCAGCAGAACCAGTCAGCGCACGGAATGTACCCATGATAATACGCAGACCACCGACCACGACAGTCTTAACGATCTTGTACATCAAACCAATGATCGAAAATACCATCGAGAAATAAGCACCCGAAGCCGTGAAATTGGCATACTTACCAAGACCCTTGGCAGCCAAGTTACCAGCCTTACCGGACGCAGCCAGACCCTTGGTCATGTTGTTGGTAACAGCTTCAGCAGTACCACCAACAAACTTGCCAGCGCGACCAACGGTCTTTACAGCGTCAACTGCGGTACCAGCTGCACTCTTAACTGCACCAGGTGCTGCCTTAGCTGCGTTAACGGCCGCACTGGGGGCAGACTTAACGGCATCAAGTACCTTAGCACCACGCTCGGTCATAGCAGTAAAACCAGTCTGAAGACCGCTCTTGGTACGAGCTAGCGAATCACTAACCGCCTTTACCGCAGTCTGCGACCAACCCAGCTTCGTTGCGGTAGCTGCCTCAGCACCCATCGCATAATTGCCAGCCATTGGCTTGTACTCAGAAGCAACCTTACCAGCCTCGGATGCGGTCGCACTGAACTTACCGAACGGCCAAACCTTATTGAGCTTGGTACCGATATCACTGCACAGCTTACTAGCAAAATCCTTGACCGCGCTGGCCTTACCGGCAACACTCGCACCGACACCTGGCATTGCAGGAAGACGACCAGTATAAGCCAGAAGACCACCGACGACGGCGATCGCAGCTACTACAGCGGCAATCGTACGATAAGGATGTGCCTTAACTGCACGACCAGCAGCCTTCGTGCCATCCCAAGCCTTCGAAGCAAGCTTCGTGGCAAGGCCGGTAACCGCGTCCCAGACCTTCGTCACAACGCCCCAGACAGCGCCAGCTGCGGTCTTGGTGACCGAGACGATCTTAGCGGCCATCGCAGTGGCCTTCTCCTTGATCTTCTCACCCAACGCTTCGATCGCCATCTGCGATTCAGCATCGGCACCAGTCGACACCGAGACCGACTCCATCGCGAGCGACTCAAGCGCCGTACCCGAAAGCAGACCGGTGATCTGCATGACGCGCATGGTGCCCGGCGTCATCCCGAACTCTTCGATCGCAAACTGCGATTCGGTCAGCTGGTTGATATCATTCAAAAGCATATCGATGTCAGACGTGTCGGTATCGACATCATTGAATGCAGCGTCATCTTCATCATCGTCCATTTCGGACTTAAAAGTCGCCTTGGTATTATCGGCGTCGACGGTCGTGTCGTCACCGTTAGTCTTGACGTCGGCGTCATCGCCGAATTCACCCTCGGGAAGATCTTCACCGACATCGTTCGACTCAGTATCTTCCACCGCCGCCACAGGAGGCGTATCGACATTAGCCAGTGGATCAGCCATCGACTCGGTTGCCGTGGTAGTAGCGGCATACTTTTCGAAAATAGACATTGTAACTTTAAACTCCGTATAACGCGTCATGAAGAGAAAGTCATAATAGACATATGGTAATCATGATGCATATGTTTATTATTGTAATCAAAAGGTAGTAATAGACGCCTAAATTACGTCAAAACACCAATAAGATAATGAATCAGTAATTTTTTTATTTAGTGATATTTATGAATGTATCGACAATCCTTTCTAGAAGTATAAGTCGTACCCCATATAAGGTAGAGAGAGGCGTGTCTGCCTCTCTCTACCCTCATTCATTATGCATTATCTCGATAAGCTTGAATGACCGCTTTGCAGAACGGTCCACGGACAATATCATTAACGTCAAATTCGATAATTGATACGCCAGCGATATGGCGCAGACGGTTAATAGCGTCCTCTAAACCGCTCTTACCGTCGATGAATTTCTGTTCTTTAAAATCACCTGCAATAACAATTTTAGAATTACGTCCGACACGTGTTAGTAATGCTTTCATTTGCTCTGGTGTCGCATTTTGTGCTTCATCCAAAACAATCAAAGCATTATCGAACGTACATCCCAAAATACTTCCGATAGGTTCAAACTTTATCTTACCGGACTCTTCATAACTATCAACTACTGGCGCTGATAATACTTTGTTTAAAATGTCGCGCATCGGTCTTACTTCGACCGCAATCTTTTCACCTTTATCACCGGGCAATGTACCGAGCTTTTTATCACCGATCTCTACACCGGGATTGAGTAAGATCATCTGATGTTCACGATCGGCTTCTAGCCATTCGATATTAGAAGCAATAGCGACATGTGACTTAGCTGTACCAGCTGGACCGATTGCGAACGTACAATGACTTGCTTTAATAGCTGACGCATAAACACGTTGTTTGTCATTCCATGGTCGAAATACGTCACGACTACGATTTGGTAATGGGATTACTTCACCATAACCGGATCGCTGACGGACATTAGTACGAGCTTTTCTGCTGGGTTTACGATCCTGGAATGAATCCGAATCATAGGACCTATTACGACGCGTCTGTCGACCCATGGAACACCTAATGGACAAGAGTTATGGAGGGCCGATCGTGGCTCCTCCATAACCATGTTTAATGTATTTATTTTTGAAATTCGTTATTTATATACGGACTGCTTTTAGCATTCGTTTCAATAAACGTGGTCTACTCTTTTTTTCTTCGTGGTGAGACGTATGAGTGAAAGGAGATGCGATATTTTCGAATTTAACAGCCGTATTTTGAAGATAGGATAAGACTGCATCCGCTAGTGGTATTGCTTGTTCATAGTCGACGACTTTAGTGGCTACTAAGTCTTTTAATGTGATTGACTTGATAAGATCAGATATAGTCGGATCCAAAGAATAAAAGAAAGAATTAGTACTGGACCCATAATTTGTAATTGTCTTCTTTTCTTCTAATAGTTCTAACTGTCTAACAAAAAAAGCTTCAGTATAGTCTTTAAATAAATAGTGATTGTTGAAATCTGCTGCTGACATAGGTTGGCGATTATTTGCCATTGCCAATACCATCTCGAACTGAATAGAAGTAAGCTCAAAACGGTTTCTCAATCCACCAATCAATCTATTCGCAAGAATGGTGGAATCGATATGCTTTAACGATTGCTTGAATGAATCATTTAGTGGATAGACTTTATTATGCATGATCCTTTTCCCTTTAAAAAAATAAGGATGGGAATTAACCCATCCTTATCAGGTTGTTTATTGGGCTAGTTCTTCGCGCTTGACGATATCTTGATCACCACGCTTTAAGGTAAAGCTTTCTGGATCATTATCGACATAAAGGTTAAGATCGGGAACTAGCTTTGCAATCTCCTTACCCATTTTTTGAGCAACGGGACGTAATGTAAAGTGGACATCCTTCTGACTACGACGTTCTGCCACGTAAACTACCTGAGGAAGCGAGTAAGATACCGCACATCCACATGCCATACCCATCGGATAGAGATATTGATCGTCATATGGATTTGTCTCAATACCATGGTCGCTATTGAGATTTTCGATTGCGTACAATTGTTCTTCGATTTCGCTCATCAACTGAATATAATGCGGCGTATCAAGAATACGCTGGAATTCATCTTCATATCCGTTGAAGAATCCAAATTCATTACTAACCAATGGCACTTGACATAGACCATTGCGATGTCTTCCGACATCTCGAAATGATCCAAAATCGAGTAGGAAACTCATATTAAGCTGACCATATTTCATTAGTCGGCGCGGTAGTTTGGACCCTTCAGGTCGATCCATCAAGGCTGGATCGTACTTTAGTCGTTCAGTTTCGATAATAGGATTGATGATGACTTCATTGTTGAATAAAGCTTCATGTGAGGCTGAATGAATATCGTTGAGAAAATCTTCCGGAGATAGATAGTGACTTCGTTCAGAATTCTCAGAATCATAATCGTTACGATCAAGATAACGCTCTGCAACGGGTTTAATATAATCGTTCAACAAATGATTGAGTTCATCGCCGCTAAAGCTGTTAGGATATTTCTCGATTGCTTTATTGTAAAGTGACAAAGCAATATCACGTACTTCTTTGACCGGATGAAAACTCATATGACGAATATGATCGCGCAGCTGTCGTAGATCGGTATGCCAGCTTAGTAGCGTCGTCGTACCGACCGGCAATAAACTACGCATGATGTCAAAAGCACGCGCTTTAATGGTCTTTTGCCACTTGGGATAGGTACTAGTGTCACCGTCCATGAACGGATACATAGCGGATAAACCGCTGACCATTAACGGCATATAACGATCATACATATCCATCCACCGCTGCTGAATGGCAGTGCTCATGGAATGGTTATAGGGATCGATGATTTTCTGCTTAGAAAAATCTAAGTACCGGGTAGATGCCTCTTGACCACGATAAAGTGGATTGTCCTGAATCGCTTTAGCAACCAGCATTGAGACTTGTTCAACGAACGCTGTTGTCGATCCACAGTCACCGATGGACGCATGACCATAGCCGGTGTAATAAACCGACATAAACTTACCGCTCCCGACTTCGTCGATCTTGACTCTATGATCGACGATTGAAGCAGGAGACCTAGAATAAAGGGCTTGACTCATCGCATTATCTTCGGGATGCATGTCGTCGAAGATATAGACTTCAGATACATCAGTCATCTTTTATTCCTTTACTAAACGATAAACAATCGGTTTGTCAGTGATCAAAATACCATCAAGATGATCATACTCATGCTGAACGACCCGTGCTAAATCATTATCACATGCAAGTGAATGCTTATTTCCGTGTTTATCATAAAAGTCGATATCACATTTCTTTGGTCGCGATACCAAACGCCATCGTTTTGGATCTATTGACAAACATCCTTCATACTCGACTTTCTCTCGATTTAAAGTACGGGTGATGACAGGATTGATCATTACGTAACAAGTGTTGTTACCAACCGCGATAAAGATGCGCTTTGCAACACCGATTTGAATAGCAGAAATACCTCGACCATTATTAGTGATCATGGTTTCCGTCATTTGTTCAATCAGATCACTCAATGCATCATCAAATTCGGTGACTGGTTCAGAAACTTGTTTAAGAAGAGGATCATCTTCTTTAAGTAATGGTTTTACTAAATCGTCAATCATTCACTTTTCCTATGTTTCATTTTGATATTGACGTTTTAGTTCAGCTGCCAATAATTTACCTCGCTGGGTATATTCTTCTTCCATTCCAAACGGACGAAACTTCTGTGTTGCAGATCGTAGTAGTGCAACTTGAAATATATTTTCAAAAACTGCTCGTTCTAATGGGGAGGGCTGCAGTGCATCAATAAGTTCACCGATAATGAAGGTGTAAGGCGGTAACCTACGCGGATCTTTGATTGTTACTTCATAAGCGTAGAGATCATCTAGATTTACGATCAGATGATTGTTAGTAATTCTGTTGAGAACCGCTTTTGCTTTTGAGAAAACGGACATAGCGGTTAAACGACGTTTGGTAACTGCGTCTACTCGAATGTTGTAGTAGTCGACCTTTTCCGATTCATACTTTTCACTAGAACCAGGTTTATTAAGACCCATTTTGATTTTGCATTTCCGCACCAAGGAACCAAAACTCGTTCCTTGAGAAAAAGTCATATCGAAAATTTCGATAATGTCTTCCATTTCCACATCAAAAGCAGGATGATCAGCTGTCGCGGGAATTCTGTGCAGATAGTAATTGACGTTACCACCACTGATCTTTTCTTGCTTTTGTAATGATAAACCCACTGTATCGTTCATGGTTATTTACCTTTCATTAAACAGTTTTGTTATTGGAATCGGACATGACTTCTCTGGCAATAGCGATATGCGGAATACTGGAACAGAACAAATGAAAGTCATGTTCTTCCATTGCGAAATCAGCACCAGAGGGGGCTAATACTTTTAATGATCGGTGAGCTTTATCAAAAACAACAATAGCTGGGTAATGATGATTGGGAGCATGGACTTCTCCCTTACACCAAACATGTTCGGTAGGCAAACAATTAGCGATGCGGAATAATACCGCACAAGTCATTTCTTTCCAATGTTCGATTGTCCCGCGTTTTACCGTCAAACTATCGAGCGCTTCTTTTAATTCAATACTTATATCGTATTGAGAAAGATTCGTAAAATCGAGAGATACTCCTGACATATACAAAACTCCATTTAATCACTACAAAAAATTAATCATGTCATAATGACGAATAAGGTTGTTTTATTAGTAGATAAAGGAGGAGTGATGCTCCTCCTTTATCTTGATTTAGCGATCATCAAACAACGCTGCCGCTTCTACTTTAGTTCTTGTTCTTGATGCTAAATGAACAACATTATCGCTTGCAGGAGCATTGGTACCAAAACGGGTATAACCACCAAAACGATGTCGTAATTGACCATTTACCCATTTGGTAGGATTAAGTGATCCAATGTAGTTATCCAGATAATCATACGGGTCAGTATGACCATCTTGATGCACAACATCACATATCCAACTAGGACTTACGCTACCGGGAAGAAAAGGTGGATCATTTGGCCAATCCAACATCGCTATTGTCGTACGACAAATCGACCATGATCTAAACCGTCTGAGATGAATCGGACAATCGGATAATAGTAATGCTAGTACATCTGGTCCCTCACCGCGTCTGACAGTGATCGATTTAATCACAATAAGACAAAATGGTGCTGACATAAGTCACCTCGTCACTTCAGTAAGGAATATCCGCTTCGGGAACAATAACATTTTGTTCCCGAATATCGGTATTGCGTTCACCCCAAACCACGATCCGACGCGGATGCAAACCTTGGTGCTCACGTTCCTGATTTTGAACCTGAAAGTAAATCTGCATTGCGGAAAGACGATTGTTATTAACGCCTTCAGGTTTTAGTACGATGATATCATCAGCTACTTCTACCAAAAGCTTGTTATGGTGCATACTAGCGCCAGTACCATTCCTGACTGGATTGGACTTGACGACCAAAGGTACTTTACCGGTCTTACGATAAACATAACTATGCTCATATTCTTTGTTATAATCTTTACCAGCGATATATTGATCGGTACCAGCAAAACCACCTGAAATGATACCGGTATAATCATCGAGGGTACGACCTAGTTTGTTTAACGCTCGATCGATAACGTCTTCGATCATATTACACTCTTCCTCATTACGAGCGTAATTGATCGGACCGACAATTGTCAAATAACGTGGATCCATATCAGTCTTACCCGGAGCCATCGAGATGATGACAGTTGCATCCAGATTAGACATATACTCATCAATCATCGGCATGACAATTTCATAGGGTTGTTTACCACAACCTGATCCTGGTACCGGCATGATAATGGACGCGTTGCGGTAGCGGTCAGTTTGCAATAGTTCACGCAATGCTATAAAACTACGCTTGATGTCTTCTGGGTCGGATAGATTTTGATAATGTCGTTTCGTTGGGAAATTAATCATCCCCCATGATTGTTCAGTCTCTTCAATTACCTGTACTGTACCGATGCGTAAATCACCGGTGCGACAAGCTGTTCGATATGGTTCAATATGTGATGGTACTTTATCTCTAAATGCCGCAGCAATACCAGCACCTGAAACACCTTGCAGATTGACCAAGTTTACGGCGTAATCTACACCTTCTACAAACTCAAACATATCTGTTGTGATTCTATAAATCAGTGGCATAGATAATCCTTTTATGAAAGGAAGACGTGTTACAACGATAGTAATCAGGAGATTATCTCCTGATTACTATTTATTTATACTCAAGCAGCTATCGCTTCATCGTTATCCACACCCCATTCCTTCAGTATCTTTACACCAGAAGCAGTAAGGTGATATCCCTGACCCCATCTTGTTTCGATCTCGACGCCGTAATCTTTTAATTTCTTTCTTAATTTGCAAATAAATACGTCGATGATTTTTAATTCTGGTTGTTCGTGTTGATCGTGATAAATTGAATAAAAAAGACGTTCTTTCGTAACGAGTTCACCGTTAGCTTTAAACATTGTTGCTATGATACGCGCTTCTTGTTTCGCTAATCCTAGTTCTACTGGAGGATACCATTCAGGTGGTCGTAGTAATTCGCGAAGCTGAATGATCTCTTCATCTCGTTCTTCCAATAATGCTTTTAACCGAGCATTTTCCGCCCGCAATAGTTTGGGATCATCAACCTGAAGCATGTTTAGAAACCTCTTGTTTTATAATACTAGCCATGATACGATAAACAGGCTCTTTGATGCGATCTGTATCATTGGCATAACGTACTTTTGCTGTACGCTCTAATTCATGCGTACCAATTTGGCCAACCGCATTTTCGATCTGTAAATCGATCGTACTAGGTATTCCCTTGAGGTGATGAACACTGGTAGGTTTGAAGATGAGTTCTTCCAATGTACGAATCCAGTTTTCACCAATCGGAGCCAATCTCAAATTCATACAAATGTTAAGAATACGCTGAACATAAGGGCGACCGCCGTCTTTAGCGATACGTACTAATTGACCGACACAGATCGTCTCACCCACCCGCATATCACCATAAGGTTTGGGGCGTTTGATTACTGATGCACCTGTATTATGACAAGCTTCTACGACATCGAGCGCATCTTCGTCTTTTGCTGCAACACTGGACCAGAATAGTTCAACAGGGGTGATAGCGGTACGCTGGGTGTTTAACTTAGTAAACGACTTAGCTCTACTTTGTGTCGTCTCTTGCGCTCTACCTGGCCAACACCATAATTCTCTGATATGACCATTTGATACTGCAGCAATAGCAGTATGCTGACCATCTAACACTTCGTATAAGGGAAGACCGGACACATCATCTACTTCACCAATTGGTGAGACTACTGGTAAATGATAAAGTTCCCAGTCGAATTCGCATGTAATCGTGATCGCCATCCGCGAACTATCACGGCTAAGTTGACGCTGATAATCGTCATTAATACGTAGCTGACTAGTCTTTAACAAGATAGGTGAAGGAGGTGGACCTGGGTCCATCTTTTTCTTCGTAGCGGGGATAATTAATCCCCTTAACCTTCGCAAATTATTCATGACGTTTTACTTTCTTTATCTTCATAACTAAATTAGTAATAAAGTTATAAAGAAACAGCGTTTCCTTACTTCTGTTCAAATTTAGCGCAAAAGAAGTCAGGAGCTGTATATAGCGCTGATTGGTAACTACTAGTATCTTTGGTATAGGCTTTTTCTTTTTTGACGTATTCATGAAATTGATCCATCACTTGTTCGAGGCGACGATCAAATTCTTCTTTACTGATAATTGTCCCATCAATAAGTTCTCGTTTATCAGAAGACATAGCAAAAGTTGACGGTAATTTTTCCGGTGTGAATTTTAGTTTCTGGTCTTCTGGAACTTCAATAATCCAATGCTCTTTAATACCATTACATTGTTTAAAACCTATTTCTGTTTCTTCCCAATCATCTGAGTCTTTCCAATGTTTACACTGATCACAGCGCATTTTAATATTCCTTTCGTTTAATACAATTAAGTAATATAAGGTCGTAGATTATCTGAAAATACTTGTAGTAGATGCTATGATTTATAAAGTAAGGTTTTAAATATGCCCCAGTCAACGATGTTGTACGTACTTTCTCATATCACCCAGAATATTCCAATGCCAATTTTAGAACTGGCATTCAGACCCAGACAATATAACACCACAGTTGAGAATCGTATTATTTCTCAGGTCGTTGAAGGACCTGTGCTACTTGATACCAATTTAGTTGGTGGTAAACCCAGAGTCATTATTCTCAATGCCAATTGGCAAATGAACTTACCTGACATTGAAGAATTTGGTATCCTGGGAGCAGGAATGGAATCTGCTTTCTACCAAGTACCACCAGCCGCACGTGAATATCGCAACATCTCGTCCATTCTTGGTATTAGCGCTTATATCGGTGGCAGCTTCGATGGTTTTGGAGCCGGTTACTCAAATCAGGATGGTTTTGGTAATACCGCAACAGGATTGATGTCTGAGATGGTATCGAGCTATACGTTAGGTAATAGCCCGCCTTTACCTCAGGTGACCTTAGAGGGTACGAACATTCTAAAGTTCACCCCGCAGTTAGTTACTGAGGGTTTAGGTATCAGAGTCATGCTAGAACATGATGCTGAATTCTTAAACGTCAATCCAAGCATGATTGTTGCCTTACAACGTTTTTGTCTATGCGCGACACAGCGTTATATCGTCAAAGAGTTATTGGTACAGATTGACGAAACCGAAATTGTTGCCGGAATGGAAATTGGCATCATCAAGACGTTGGTGCAGAAATACCAAGATGAAGCGGAAAAGTATAATGAATTATTGATGAAGTTAAAAGGAGCGATGCATTACGATCCTTCTTCGATCAGTCGTATCATCTATCATTCTTTATAAGTGTAAACATAATAGAGGTAGGGTATCCTACCTCTATTATACAATTCTTTTCTAGTCGCGGCTTTTTACCGTCCAGACAAAATCAATATTAGATTGAACATTACCATTATCATCTGGTTTATCCCGAATGATAATGAATGCATCAAGCGGATCATTCAGTAGGACACTAACTAGCGTTAATAATACGTTGATGCTAACTGCCTTTTCATTAGGTGTTACTTTATAATCAGATAATTCTAAAATGTTGATTAGCGACTGATTCATTGCCGCCAGTAATGTCGGTCTAAAAACGAGCAGCGATGCACGTTCACTAGGAGATCCTTCATTGACACTGGCAAAGAAATCATTAACGAATTGATCGATATCGAAGGGGCGATCTAATCGTTGTGTATCTGTCAGCTGGGTAATATTACTATTACCTTTGACATTTGCATAATAGAGGAAGACACGAGTATGATCTGCTTCACTATCCTTTCTTGGATAGTTTTTATCGATCTCTTCTTCAAACATGATCATTGTTTGAACATTCGGTACTAGAAAGCTAAGATAATTCTCTTTTAGATTAGCTAGATAAAGTTTACTATCTCGCAGTGTCTTTGTCGTTGTTTCGCTCTCATCCACGACTATGTCCTCACAATTGTTCATACAGTAATTTGAACCAAAGACAAAAAATAAACCAACTATAGTAAGTAGAGGGGCGTGTGCCCCTCTACTTACTAGTTTATCGTTTAGGAGTTATTTGAGTCATTTTTGGCAGCAAGCGTCTCTGCTTGATCAACTTTAATGGAATCAGCAAGCGATGTCAATAGTTCAGCAAGCTTCAGCGATGTCTCGACGTTACATGCTTCGACTAACTGCTTGGCGTGGGGCGTGTTACCGATTACCTTACCCACCCAATGTTCGATCGTGTGCTTAATAGCGGCAGTGCGGCCTGCAATATATTCATTGGATGCAGTACGATGTGTCTTTGTTTCGACGGGGGCGATCAACAAGTCAGCATGATATTTCTTGTCAGTAGACGTAACCGGCTGACCGATCGGCGCAGTATTGCCGGGACGCGAAAACGAGACAACTTCTGCTTGCTCTGGCATGATATATTCCTTTTCTAAAATGTTGGATATAAAATAAACTTACGGTTATACTTCTTACCAATCAGAACTCGAACCACCTCCTCCAAACGATCCTCCACCACCGGAGAAACTGTCATCACTCGACGAACTGTCACTAGAAGAGCTAGAACTAGTCGAACTACTATTATATCGATTGTAATCGTCGTAACTACTATAATCAATAGTTGACGTTGATTGTGAAGATGTGTAACTATCCCGTGTCGTCTTATTGCGTCGATAGCGCTCTTCTTGGGCCGCTTTTACTGACGCCCTCTCGCGTTCTTCTTGGTCAAGGAAGCGCTGTCGATCTTCAGGTGACATAGCGTTTAGTTTATCCAAACGCGCCTTTGTGGCTCGTTGAGCACGTGCTAAGTCTTCTTGACGCCGTTCTTCTCGAATACGGTCGCGGGCAAGGCGTGTCCGCTCTTCCTTTTCTCGTACCAAGCGTTCTTGTTCTTCTCGTTTTGCACGACGCTTATCTTTAGTTGTGAACAGATAACCACCAACAAGCGCTGCAATGGTACCGACAATCATCGCAAGCCATGTCATAAAGTCAGTAAAACTATTCCACGCCGCAGTCGCTCTAGCTTGCTGTTGTACTTCTTCGCGATGTTTGATCGCGAGTTGTTCTGGGGTTAATGGTACGATCTTATCACCAATCTCTTTGATGCCAAGACCAATTGCTCCTGACCAGTCGCTAACCTTTAGATAAGGCTTCATATCCTGCTGAATGACACTAGTATCAGCGTCAGTCAGTAATGCTTCAATACCGTAACCGGTATCAATGCGCATCTTGTGATCATTAGGAGCAATCGTCATCAAGACGCCATCATCGCTATCTTGATTACCGATACCATAATGACGACCAGCATAAGTGCCAAAAGTATCGATGTCGTAGCCTTGTAGACCCGGTACGATAAGAACCATTACTTGATGATGTGATTTAGTAATGATGTCACGAATTTGGTGATCGAGAACGGTCTCCTGATCGGGGGTCAAGAGATCAGCTGCATCCAGCACTGGTTGACCATATAGTGCTGGATAAGTAGGATCAGCGAACGATCTGTTCGACAGAATAATCGCCGATAATGAGAAGAAAAGTGATACTAGCAATTGCCATTTCTTCATATCTTTAACCTTCTGATGGCTGAGGGATATAATGTCTCAGAAGCAGCATTGCTTCTAAGATTGCCTTACCTTGATTGATCGAATCATCTAAAGCATGATGCTGGATACCAGTGTGTACTATCTTCATCAATGCTGAATGATCATAAAAACCAGCACTGTCATAAAGCGTCCTGGTATCGCGAGGTGTGCGGTAATGCCATGGTACGGGTAGTCCAACGGCATAAAACATAGCTTCTAAAATAGGGGTATCAAATGATCCACCGTGCGAGTATAGCCTTAGTGAATGTTCATCCTCAGCATCAACACCATGTGATCGCAACCACCTCGTGAAAAGCATCAATGCTTCACGTAATTCGACAGGATTGTCAAAAGCATTTTGTGCCTCGGGTAGCATCTTATCATACCACCAGTCGATCGTAGTTGGATCACGCTTAAGATTATACTTACGATAATCACCGCCTAGTTTGTCTAGTTCACGCGGTGATTTAGACTTAAAGAATTGTTCTGGATATTCCGTATTAAATGGATTCTCACATGCAGTATAAAATTCATAAGTGACGGGATGATCACCCATGGCTATTGCTGGCGCTGGATTACCGACAATTTGATTATCGATATCGATAACACAAGCACCGATACTACGGATATCAAAACCGGCCCTCTTACCCCATGTTTCCAAATCAAAACTAATGTGAACTGGTTTTTTCATTATTATCGTCCTTATTTAGGAGACATGAAAATACGTGAAGAGACATGAAGTTAGGTAAATCAGTTACTTCATTCCAACCACAACAATAATGACCCACTTGTCCCGCATCTTTACAATTGGATCGATCAAGATCATCTTCTTCTGGAGGTCTTCCAACACGTTGCTCGAAATGCTCTTTTGTAATCATACACGTACTCCGAATGTGTCGTATACTTCGAAATACTTATCCCATCCATGTTCTTTGATATAAGCAGCGCGAGCTTCTGCTTCTTCTTTGGTAAAGAATTCAACACCGCAATTTAGTACAGAACACGATCTAGGTGATGTACCGTCAATCAGACTGATCCCTTCGATATCATCTTCCGGAATGTCCAACACGGTCAATAAGCATGGATGATAAAAACAATCTTCGTAATGAGTCTTTCCTTCTGCACGCTTTCTGACTTCTTCTCCTATTTGTTTGAAAAGCTTGGTTTTACGACGTTCGTTCTTCTCGTATCGTCGATAAGCTTCCAACAGACCTACGTCGTTATCCAAATATATACGCATGAACCATTTGTTCTTCTGGATCTTACGCAAAGACCTAGAACGCCTCTTCCAACTACGCATGTTCAAACCTCATTAGTTTGGCTGAATCAAGTCCACCAATCCAACTAAAATAAGTGTCTTCGGAAATCAAATTCCTAGTTAACATAAGCCTAGCTGAACTTTTAAATAGTGGATAAAGATCAATGCACTGATCGCGATGAACAACGCATCTTTCCCCATTTGGTTCTACTTCGTTACCTACACGAATTGGTTCAAATGGAGTGTCATCACGTGCAGGTAGATCAAACGAATCCTTCTCATTATTCATATTAGCCAAAGTGAAATAGTTATTACCGTCTCGCAACATGACCCCATCGATGTCACTAGATAGGTTCACCAAAAACGGTCGATCTAGGTTAAGTTCAAGCTGATGAAATTTATCTTGCATGTGAATATACTTATTAATCAGCCACAAATTTAAGGTAAATGATAACACATGATCGCCGGTTAGTTTCATTGTGTCCTCCTATACAAGGTCTAATTGCTTCAACTTATGTTTGAGTGCTAATGCGTCCCAATAAGCATTGTGTTGTACTGCTCCTACTAATTCAGTAGGATAACAATCAACGTTATGGACAATAAAATACATTAAGTCAAAACCAAATGGACTCCACCGACCGTCCGGTTTGGTAGATAGCACATTACACATAATACCAATGTCAACGGGACTATCAGCATAAATAGTAACATCTTTATCCGCGTGCAAAAAAGTTCTGACCCATCCTCCGATATCATTGATCGGAATGAGGGTTCCGAACATATCTGTTGCACCAAAAGAAAGTAGGTGGGGAACGACGTGTTCGATGACCCATGGGTCGGTGGGTTTGTGATCGGTTAGTAGATACATATTTTGATTATTTTCACCGATCAACGCCATACTAAGCAGCGGTCCGTTGTGACCATCAAACTCACAATCGAGAAAATATTTCACGTAGTTTCTCCGCTGGAAGGCTGTCCCCACCATTGGTGACAGTAGCCCGGTAATGCTTCACTGCTACAGTAATATAGCTACGAAAAGATAATGAAGAATTACTTGATCGATATTCATTTACCCATTGCATGAAAATATCAAAAGGGATATTATCTTTGATATTGTTGCATGGGGCACAAGCAGCGACGACATTTTCAAAACTATCTGGTCCACCTAGATTACGCGGTTCTTTATGTTCACACGTCGCACGGTTAGGACCATTATTAACATCGACATAGATGTCAGCGAAGCAATAATAGCATTGATGATTTTGTTCTTCTAGTCGCTTCAATAACCAACCACTACGTTGACGATTAATCGATGGTTGTTTATCGATCTTATTGTGATCATTCCAAGAAGCTTCAATTTGAGCTTCACGTTCGGATAGCTCATTCATGACTAGTATCATTCTTCCTTTCTAAAAAATTACTGCGATGAAAGAACATTTATTACCTCTGGGAATTTACCCAGAGGTAATAGGTAATTACACTTTAAGCGTTTTTGTATCGAATGATGCGATATGAGTCGACTTGACTTCTTCGACACATGGATCACATAGGTTGATCTCCAATCGACTTCCATCCATCGGATCGAACTGTGTCGACCCATATTGACCGTAGGATTCAAACACGGTGGCACCTTGAGGATGATTGACACCGTAACTAACGTCGAATGTTTTGTTACAACGAATACAGGGAAGAAGTTCTTGATCTTTAAGTTCAAGAAACCGGCTGTCTCTCTTTCCGGGAATTTCTTCCGTCATCTTGTTTCTCCTGTAAGAAGGGTTGCATGAGATCAGTGATGGTTTTACCCTCATCGATCTCACCACGTAAGACAGCTTGTGCTAGCATTCGTTCAGAGTTAGCGATATGTGGTTTATCACGTCGTTCTGCATCCGATGCATATCCCAGAAGAACAAAATGAGCTTGTTCTCGAAATACGTCCATATAGTCTTCTGTCATAGTCATTCTTTCAAAGACAGATTTGTTCAGTAGGAGCGATGTAATAGCGTTTAGATCTAGGTACATAATACCAGCGCTGATCAGTATCACTAAAACGCCGATACATCCGGCGCATGATCAAAGCACGCTGGCGATAATTACCACGATGCGGACCTACTCTAGCAGCTGGTGAGAATAGGATAAAACAACGCTTCCACGTAGTATGAGTGTTCTTATAAGTCATCTTCATGTCCCCTCTGGATGAATAGATCTCCTCTCCTTTATTATTGATTGTTTTGGAAATCTATTAGGTAAGGAATGGATCCTTTGGATTCCATCCGATACACCGTTCTACGATATCAACGGCCTCGCTTGATCCGTTCAGTGAGTAACTCTCGACTACTTTATCATCGCGCATCACTGACCACAACTCATTTCTGGACAGATCATTCAACACTTGCTTATTGAGTTTCTGACTAAGCATCATAATGCGGTCATCGTAGTGACTTGCTGTAAACTTAATCGAACCCCAACCATCATCGAGATTGTTCTTATTGTCGATGAAGTAAAGATCAAGCTTTACCGTTTCATCATCTTTAAGACTAGTGACTTTAGGATCAGAAAACATAAGGTAAGTCGACCCGTCACTACCAGTCATAAAACCTGCGATATCGCCTTTAGCGTAATCGACGACGGCTGAACAGATTTGACCATCGTCACTACGATAGATATGCCATCCAGCATCAGTATTTTCGTATTCGATCATCTTTGCATAGGCAGGTGCTGCAATAAGAAACAGCGAAGAAATGAAAATGGTTAGAAAACGACGCATCATGCTACACTCCCTATCGATTGCATTAGTTCTTTGCTAAGGTCACGAAAATGTGATGCTTGGATATGAAACACGCTCGGAACAGGTTTTTCTGTAAAACCATTATCTAATGCGTATTTTTCCAGACACTCTGCCTGCGCTTCAATACTTTGCGCAATAGATTCAATCTTGTTTCGAAAAACTCTCGCTTCCGTGAGTGATTGTTCTATTATCTGATCGATAGATTCTTGTAAAACTTCTGTCATGATGTCAGGTCTCCTTATCTCGTACGAGAGCAAATTCTTTTTGTGTTTCAGCACGGTTCTTTGCAACACGTATTGAATCACGAGGACAATCCGTCCAATCTCCAGCAATCTTTCGCATCGGATTCAGTGCTACGTTGATCTCGTCTAGCGCTTGACCAAATTCCTGCTGATAACGTTCATCATCGTAGGTATATGAACCACGACCTGGTTCACTTAGCCATTTACGACCATCGATCGCTTTCTTGATCGCTTGAATACCGATCGCAACCTTATACCGTTCTTGATCGAGTACATCTTGCAATCGTTCTACTTCTTTATTTAGTTCCTGAACGATGGGATGTTGCTTTGCTAGTTTGGAAAGTTCTGAATCGGGATCTCTACGATCAGCTTCTATGCGTAGGTAACTTGCGGCATCAATTAGCGCATTCCAAGCTTCGAGATCTTCCTTTCCGATCTTGCCGCGAATAATATCTAATATTTGGGCAGTAGCTCGATGGTCTTCGGCTACCATCTTTCCTAATGTATTGACGATATCATTCATCAAAAATCCTTTACTATTCTTTTTGATACTTATTCCAGATTTCATGAAGCATTGTATCATTGATGATCATACCGGGCTCAAAATAATTCTCGTTATTATCGATACAATATTGTTTATCCGTTTCATGAGGCGATAAGGAAATATCAAAAGCCGGTAATCCCATTTGTGTACCGTCAAAAATATTAAGAATAGAAAAAGCAAGACCGTTGCAACGATCTAGTATAGACATATTCTTAATTTTTGTTTCATCTGCCCAATAGTCCGCGATAGTTGCAATTTGATTCATGAACATGTCACGAACCTCTTCTGCGGTATATGCTCTTGATGACGTATCATTCATTATCTATGTTCCTCATGAATAGAGTAAAGGTGGGAATGTAACCCACCTTTACCTAAACAAATGGAATTACTCTGGTAGTTCAGTCATATCCGGTTGAGACCTAGTCGTACGCAGTGAAGTAAGACCTTGATTATCCTTCAGTCCGAGTTCACCCAACAGGCCATCGATAAGCGGTCCACCGACGCGGTAACGCATGGCAGCAGAAACAGCTGAGTCAGCAAGGTTACCATTACCCAACTGACCTTCGGTAGCATGATCACCATGTAGACCACGTGCATCGATGATGCTGATCTTATCGATATTCTCGATACCACGTGCCGAAGCCGTAAGGATATCGGGAAGGCGTTCGAACAGGAGCTTATCACGCAAGAATGCAGTCTGCTCAGGTGATAGCGCATTTGTTGCTTCATTAAAGCTGCGCTCACCTTCTGCCCGGACGACGTTAACACGTTCATCGGCATCAGCCCGAATACGCTTGGACTGGGCATCGGCCGTGGCTTCGATCGTAACTGCTTCAGCCTTAAGATTTGCAGCGTCACGCTCAGCAGTTGCCGAAATGACGATACCAGCAGTGGTCTCTTGTGCCCGCTGTTCGGCACCGATCACAGCGATAGCCTTTTCGCGCTCTGCCTGCTCGGTCGCCCGAGCTGTAATAACCTGCTCTTCAGCACGTACTGCTAGCGCCTGTGCTTCGGATGCCTTAGCTGTCGCTGCCGATTCACGCTCTGATGCTTCTTGCGTCTTTACGCGGGTATCGATACGAGCAAGCTCAATAGTACGATCACGTTCAATGACCGCAGCTTTGATTTCACCTTCTCGGCGTGTTTCGGCAACAGAGATAGCACTTTCGGTACCGATTCGAGCGGTCTCTTGCGCTTTACGCGCTTCAGCTTCGGAACGAGCGACATTGGCTTGCTGTTCAGAACGACTTGCCGACAAGGTCTGTTCTTGTGTCAGGCGAGCCTGTTCTTTGTTCTGCGCAATCTCAAGCGACTGCTGTTCACCTTCAAGATCACGGCGTTCCATTGCTACACGGTTACTAACTGTAATATCGTTACGTTCACGCTTACGATCTTCCACAACCTTGGCGATAGCGGTCATACCTTCAGCATCGAACACATTGCTGGGATCGAGATGTTGAAAGTTAGTCTGATCGAAATGTGTAACATTGACTGATTCGAGTTGAAAGCCATTCATATCGAGATCAGTTTGTACTGCATTTTGAACCTTAGCGATGAAATCTTCACGGTTAGAATGAAGATGCTCAAACGACATGGTAGCGGCAACAGAACGCAACGCTGAAATTAGTTTACCTTCGAACAGATTGCGTACCGCTGCAGGATCGTTGACTGACTGACCCAGCGTTTGTGCCGCAGCAGCAATTGCCTGTGCGTCTGGCTTTACCTTGATATGAAAGAGACCAACGACGTCTACACGAATCTTATCTTGCGTGATCAACGCATCTTTAGCAGTACGATTGACTTCGAGCTTCAATGTTGTCATTCGTACTTGCATCAGTTCATGTAGAACTGGGATCACCATGATGCCGCCATTGATGACGACCTTTTCACCACCAAAACCGGTACGGATCAAACTGATATCTTTTGTCGCTCGGCGATATAGCCTAGTTAGAATAATTCCAATCACAACGAACGCGACAAGAATGATTGCAGTGATCATCAAAATTCGATAAAGCGATTCCACAATTATGTCCCTTCTAGAAAATGGTGTAATTACTAAATCGGTCTAAAAGAAGATGGTGTTTCGGCTTGACCGAAAAACATATTACCTTCTTTACGTACGAGTAAGACTGTATCACCGACAAACAATGTTTCTTCTTTGTCATGTGGTACTATAGGAAGATAATGAGCCTGACCAAAACGATCGACCACTTTAACCCGCGATGGACTATTGTGTTTAGCAGGGGCATTTAGAACAATGCCTCGACAACACAATAGGTCTTCTAGATCTAATGCACTAGTTTCTTCTTTTGGAATGATTCGAGCTATTCCAGATGCAATAAACCTGTTGAAGAATAATGCGATTGGAATAGCAGCGATGATCGCCCAACCCATTGTTAAAGGCTCGTTCAGTATCGCAGTCAATAGCTGCTGCATTATGAAACCGACTAGCGTAAATGTTGCTAGTAAACTAGTGAGCCAAATAAGAATAGGCATCCCCGATCCAAAGCCTAACCAACCTAACAAAGATAAGCCTTCGGTATGACCATCGAAATCTAAATCGATATGAGCATCAGGAAACTCACCTAGTCCCAAACCGATTACTTCAATGATACCGATTCCTACCATTAAGAAAAAAGCAATGGTAAAAGGCAGATATGGATCAGTCGTTAACAACGACCAAAGGTCTGTCATGACAAAAACCTTTCATCGTATAAAAAGAATATAACAGGACGTATACGTCCTGTTATACCATCCTGATTAGAAATACAAAAAATATGAATCATCACGCTACCATTTCACGCGTAATTGTCATCAATCGACGCTTTGCTGCATTAACCTCTTCTCGCCATCCATTGCACTTTACTTGATGAACACGAGAAGCGATTGCGCCATCGTTATTCCATCCACCATCATTTATGTCATACTCAGGAGGAGGTTTATCGATGATTTCGAGTAACTGCTTTATTTCTTGATGCTTTTTCTTACGGACATCGAGATATTGTTGCATTCGACCATAGACAGTAAGACCAAAGCCGTCACACTGACCCGGCAAAGCTCCTAAGGTATCGAGAAAGTCATTCATTTGCTGAACGATTGCCGAGATATAGGACCTGCGTCCTTTTGCACTTCGATCGATCCAGTTCCATAGAAAACGCAAGTTTACTCGCTGGGCATGAATACGATGTTCAAGTTTCTTGACGTACTCAGGTGTCCGATTAAGCTCTCTTTCCATTTCAATAAGTCCTAGAACCGAAAGCATCAATCAAACCGTAAGATATGTTGTCCAAAATATTCCGAACCTTTTCCTCAAATTTGGCAAAACCAATTCGATAGGTTTGTTCAGAACGAGGAGAATTACGGAACGGCTTGTAAGTACCGTAGCGCGAGATATAACTTGCCCGTCGATCTTCTTCGGCATTACGCTCGATGGTACCTTGCTTTATATCTCGAAAAGAGATTTTGGCAAACTTATCCATAAACTTGTCACGAGCAGGTGTAATATCGGCTACGCGAAGGAGACGACCCTGCGACCAAATCTTGCATGGACCATTATGAGACAGATCGCTGTTAATGGATTTCTCACGCATGCGATTTGCGACACTTTCAGGAACATCGCGGTGATGTTCCTGCGCTTCACGCATCTGAGCATTGTGCTCGTATTGCTTACCCTTATGATGCGACTTCCAATTACGGTTATCATCCTTACGACCCTTACCGGCATAACGCCGTCCACGACCGTAATAACCAGTAGTAGGAGCAGCACCAGTCCTAAGACCGAGTCGCATTTCCTTGCTACCGGACTGATAATGACTGGCACCACGTTGTTCGATGTTGGTCATCATGGTTTCTTCATCGTACATCAGTCCATCAGATGGACTGATGCGACGTCTACCTGATCCTTTAGACATGTTGAGGTTCCTCTTCTTTATTAAGTGGTTTAATCTCGCAGTTCAATGCTAGATTTAGAATGCCACCGATCATTTTCTGACCATGACTCATTTGTTCATCCATATCTTTATTCCAAGCAGGAACGAGTAGCTTTACAACTTCTTCAAGAGCTTCTGCATCAAAGAAAAGCTTTTCAGCTACTTCTTTATTACCCGTCGCATCGAATGCCGCAGCAAGGCGTTGTAGACGATAAGCTACTCTATCTACCTCGGCTTTTACTTCGTTCATTGCATCAAGTGTGTTCTTCATGAATAATCAATCCTCTTCAATTGGTTCGGGTAAACCTAACATTTCCCAAACGTGCACATATCTGTTATCTGAATGCTGTGCGTCGACTGGACGATCTTCTAAATCGTAAACATAATCAAATAACGGACCTATCAACACATTACCTCTTTTGGATAACCAAGTCGCTTCGGCATCACTGAGATAACCTCCATCCCAAAGTAGTCCGACATCGGCATCCTGTGGTAGTTTATTTAGAGCATCAATTAATTCTGATACTTTCATATTTACACCTCAGTGATTCCCATGACAACAGGAAGTGGTACGTCTCGCTTTCCTTTTTGATTGCGATAACGATATTTACTTTGATATTCTCGGCGCTGCTTGGTTACTTCATATAAAACAATGCCAGATGATGTACCCAAGTTGAGACTTTCGATCATCCCAAACATCGGAATAGCAACGCACATCTCACTACGTTCTACGGCTCGATCGCTGATTCCATTACGCTCTGTGCCGAACCATACTGCAAGTTTATGAAGCGTCGTAAAATCGCCTTCGTGAAGATAAATACTCTGTTTGCCTTTCGTATGAGGTGATGTTACGATTGATCGATAGTTAATTGATTCAAGATGATCAAAACATTCGTCAGTGGTCTCGAACCGTTTTACATAACTCCACTTAGATGCAGACACCGACAATTTGTTTAGTACCCGGTTATGACGTATATCTTCCCAATCATGTGGAAGAACGTTATTACCGTCGACTACATAAACTTTCTCCACCCCTAGAGCGTTTACATTACGAATTACTGTCGCAACATTTTTGATGTTCGACGGATTCTCAATTACTGCAATGAGATGTTTACAAACAAAATCTTTGATTGCATCAGCACGTTGACGTTTGCTACTTCGTTCCGAGCGATCATATTCTGCTGACAATTCGGACGCAGCAATCGCAGAACCAGTCAATACCTTGGATATGACAGCACGCATAATAATCCTCGCTTCATTTTTTCTTCAGACGTAGTCTTTTAACATTCTTAGCGTAAAGGCCACGAGCCCCTCCCGATTCTAACGCTTTTCGCCAAGAATGTATTTCCTCGGCACTAAGATCGTACCATTCATGCGCTTGTAAAAGCGTCATTTCATTGGCGTCTAAAGCTTCCAGAACGGAAATCTTACGACCAGGTGTCCACTTTCCAGTGAATCTCTTAGGGGGTAGTTCCTTAATCATGTTTGTTCTTAGCCGCGTCTTCACCCTTCAAATGTTCCATCCACAATTCTGCTGCTGCTCTATTTGGAAAAATGTCCAGCGCACCGTGATTATCTTCGACTACCCAGCTAGTTGCTTCATCCTCTTTGCAATCTAACCAGCCGTTTCCTTCACCATTGGGTTCATTTTGTGGATGAATTGAGTATGAAGGAGAATTAAGCCGAATATCTTGGGTAATACCTGGTTCCTTCATCCGTTCTGGACGATTAGATGAATAATAGGTAAACTCAGCGATACGCTCTTTGATTGCTTGCTTATGATGCGGATCACGAATTTTGTTAGCATAAGCGACAAGAGCTGTTACTGCATGCAAATCACGAGCACGAAAGATGACGATCGGTTCATCGAGGGGAATTGCTTCCCCCGACACACGATTGACGAATTGACCTTTTTCAGCGTCAAAACCGAACTTACGATCCTGACCACCGCCTTTGAAGTCTTTGCTCATAATTTTGACCTTTCTGAAAATTTCGTAGCAATGTTACCTAACTTTTCAATGGTTTGAGTAGAAGATAAACCTCTTCTAAGCTATCACAGACTTTCTCATAGCGATCAGCATCTTGCGAAGTCGTTTCCTTACCTGTTAAAAATGCCGAATCTCGTTCGATCGTGTGAGAAATCATAGTCAGCAACACACTTATTTTACGAACTGAGCGTTCTTGTTTCGTTGCTGGTTCAGTCATATCACTCACCCCTTTAATGGTATCAGGTGCTTTTGAGATAGTAGTCGTTGAGACATGAAAACACCACTTAGTGGTATTTTCAAATCTTCTTTAGCGATTGGCGTTTTCATAATGAAGGGAGGAAACTTACGTTTCCAAGCTCGGCGCGTGCCAATACGACCAGACCGTTTGGATCTGGGTGATAACGTAAGTCTCCACGTCGCTACACCGTCTTCGTATTTGATAAGCTTTATGCTACTCATTAGTGTTTCCTTTACTTAAACAGATTGAACGCCAGCTTTACCGCTGGTGATTCATCGATGATAATAACCTTCGTCGTATTAACGACAATGGGGTAAAGTAGCTTGGCGAAACCATCGGGAAGATGAACACACCCGTGACTGGAAGGACGACCTGGAGTCAAACCAGAATGGAGTGCGACACCGTCATTGTTAATCCACATGGTATTAGCCATATTGGCTTCATACTTCTTGGACCAGTGATTATCTTCCTTACCCAAAATGGTAAAAGATCCAGTGGGTGTTTCGTAACCATCACGACCACTGGAAATATTAGCTACTCCGATGAGCATCGTACCACGGTGGACATAAGCCATCTGGGTGTTGAGGTTGACATCGATCTTGATCGAACCCCGCAGATCACTGCGATCATTCCAGAAATAATCTCCATGACGCAAAATAGAACGCTCGTTAATCGATCCACTGCTGATTGCAGTGATATCACGAGCAGACGCCAGCTGAGGCATCCCGAAGGATACCAGCGCGGTGAGGATAAAGAAAAACTTCTTCATGACTATAAACCTTTCTTGTAGTTTAATGTTGAAATGAAATAATGGTTGTTACGTTTATTCAAACCTTCTTGTGATGATATTTCACACGCCGCAAACTCTTATGGCGGCGATGATGTAGACGGCAATATCCCCGACGCGTATGACGATTCTTCCTACGCTTATGGGGCTTTCGTGTGGTGCGAAACTTCTTTTCCTTACAGAAGATATGACCGAACATAACACCCACGACCGTCATATCGTCGATCCAGTAAGGAACCATATTCTCAGCAAAGTAAAAAGTCGCGCCGACCGTATTGTCAGGATCGATTCCAGCAAGGATCCGTCCTGCCAGCTTATCTGCTTCGACGAACGCCAACCAATCGGGATTGTTGGGATCCATATGGGGAAGAGCCAACATCCGCTGACGATTGGGATCACCTAAGTTGTGGCAACTAAACTGCTTGCGCTTATAGCACACGCCATGAATACCCTTACCAAAGCGAGCTTGCTCCAGTTTCACGCGGTTCATGATAACGTGACCGATACAACGCATTCCTTGGATGCCATAACCACGTGCTTCACCCCACATGGTGAGCGCTAGATCACGCCTATTACCAGGCGTATCCAACGTACCATAAGCACGTAGGTGCTCCGCACAACGATGCGGATCGCGATGATGATCATCAATCGAGATATGCTTACTCGTATGATGACCACGAATGGAGGTGAACTTTTGATTACGATTAGATCGATACGTCGTGCGTCGTGGACGCCGACGTGGATCAATCACGGGATATTTGGTAGCCATGGCGTTAGCTGCATCAGCTACGCCGATAAGAACGGTTACTACTGCAGCGCTAGACTGCAATAGCATCGTACGACGATTAATGATCATAATGGTTTATTCCCTTTTACAAGATTGTTGTTAATTATTAAGATACCACTGTGTCAAACGAATACTTCTATCACCAAATGATTCGTCTCTACGCTCTTCAAAACGAGCATCTGAAAGAGGTCGATGCAAAACGCGTTCTAATTCTCGTAGTGTTGACTTACCAACACCTTTGATCAACAAAAATCTTTCTTTAGAAAGATTCTTTAAATCTCCTACAGTATGAAAATTCATTTCTCGCAAAACAGTGGCTAGTCTAGTTGATATATCAAGCCGAAATAGCACGGTATCTTCGCTTGGTGCTTCACCGGTCAAAAGATACTTTTGAAAGTATTGATCATCCGCTTTATTTTCTAGGTAATGAAGTTTGAGAAAATCACATAGCTTGTTAATTTCCTCATCGGTCAAAGATTGGTTTTCGCAACAAGTTAGACCGGTTTCGATCTTCTGAATATCAAGTGGGACACGGTCTTCGTTACGGGATTTTACCAAAAGTCGCAAACCAGCCAAGATAGCACAAAATTCACGACCGTGAATATATTCAACTAGAACCATTTTCGTTCCTTTTCGTAATAGTTGTATTGGTGGGTGTCCAATAAAGTGAACCACAATTAGGACATCCTGATGAATAACATATTGCCCACATTCCAGGATAATCATTCCACTGGAAGTTGCATTGCTTACATTGCATCAAGTGCAATGTAAGATTAGCTGGTTGTTTCTGGTTCATCCAAACTTGTCGTCTGGGAAAGCATCATAATTGGGATCATTGCGAGGATCGTTCAAATTGGCATTTTGCCAACGATTAGAAAGACCATTCTTATCGTTAATGATCGCAAAGGCATCATCTCCTTCTTTATAGAAAAGAATATTGTCATCACCCGCATCACAATACCATACAACATTAAGCCCATTGTTGTGAGCAAAATGAGAGTATTTGGTATTTTCTAACTCATCGTAAATATTATCTCCCATCACGGCAACAACATATTTACGATCAGTGGTATTAACTGGTCGCCAACCATCACTGGTACCCCGATGATAAAGACCTCCGTGATAAAAATCACTGAACATCATCAACAACGGACCCAGCGTACAAGGATTTTTGAATTCGGTGGTATCAAACTCAAGCTTCATTTTTAGTTCCTTTCGTTAGTTCTTCCAGATATTTACGTCCGCGATCATTGATTTGAAATGCCGGTCCATCATCTGTCTCAACGATCTTACCGTATCCTTCAGCAACAAGATTACCTACCGAATATTCGATTCCAAAACGATCACGTTCGTCCTTGGTATCAAAAGTATAGACTTTACCTTCTTTGGTTTTAAATTCAAAGGGAGGTTGTTCTTCTTCTGGTTTAAGATTTTCGATGAATTGATCAGTGGTGGATGTCATAACTCATTCCTTTCGCAGTTAAGTAATATAACGATGAATGTTCAATCAGAACTTTTTTAATCAAATAGTGAACGAATCTTTGTAATCTAGAACCGATACATTCATTTCATTAGTCTCATCTTTCTCATCTTGAAAAGTCACCGAGAAATTTGATTCGTTAAGAACAGCAGTCGCCATTTCCATCGTATCCGACGGAACATCTACGGCAAGGGTAACGTAAACTTTCATGATTTTATTCCTCAATTAGTTCATTTAAGATAACGATCTGTTTTCTGTTCGCTTTCTTACCAGCGAAAAACATATCGAATCCTGGTTGGATAAGACGATCCCATCCATTCTTCTTGGCTTGTCCTACGCTAGAAAAGATTCCAGCCTCGTGCATGATGTGAGCCATCGTCCAATCGGGCTGGATGTCAACAAAAGGACCGTCTTGATCATCGAACGGACCGAGAAATAAGAATCTATCTTGTTTACTAATGGATGGATGAACAAAGTTTATTTCAGGTCTCATACATCTAACCTCCGTGCAATAGTAATAAGTACCCGCAAGAACGCGGGTACTTATTATATCCTAATGATCAAATTATTTCGAAAGATTCGATAATGAATTTGGAAGTTCCGGTAGCGTAAATACCATGACCTCTTCCACCCTTCGACCCAAAAAGGATCGATACATTATCGACGTTTTCCAACGCTTCATCGAACAAAGCTTGATTACTGCCATCGATGACCGGTTTCCACGCTTCGGCGGTGAGCGGTACTTCCAATGTCATCTTATCGCCAACAACCAGCTTTGCTGTAGAATTAGAAAACCAGCGATAGAAATTCATCTCGTCCACACCAGACCAGTCGTCACCCTTGCGCTGAATCATCAAGGTAACGATAGGTGAATATGTGGGATGTTCTTGTGGGACAAACTGAACATTATCTCCAGTCACCGTGAACGTCAATTTTAACTTGGTTTTACCAGCTAATGATACATCCCAGTATTGAAGATAGTTTACATGATTGGGCGCTTGGGGAAAATTGAAAGATAATCTACCGTCATTATCTTTCGATGGTGTCGAAGGCATTCCTTTCGAATAATTCTCTTTGTTGATAATCGGTCCGATCGTCCAGTAAGGTACCGGTTCATTCGATACAGATGGCGCGGCAGGAGATACCACAGGTGGTACGATTACCGGTGACGGTACCACTGTAATTGGCGTTTGTTTATTTTTCGAAAAAATAGAACTGAACAATTTACCAATCGATTTGAATATTGACATCATTCTTTTTCCTTGTTAAAATTGACTATACCATCAACATTACCAAGATAAAATATAATGTCAATATTTTGTCATTTCCTTTTGTTGGCGAAGGAAATTTTTATCGGACCTTCGGCGACCTTTGTTGTACGCCTTAATCTTCTTTTGTAGTTGTTTTGCAATATATCTCAAATCTGACAAATCATTTTCCGAACATCTGATGATTTGTTCACCTTCAAAACTTATAGTGACTTGGAGAGGAAATGCGTCCGTGAAAGAAACAAGTTCAAACCCACCCGCAGATGTTTCTAATTTCATAACCATTTACCTATAGTTAGTGAGATCACAAAGTTCTCGATGAGAGAAATTTTGTTTGTTGTTTGAATAAAACGAACGACCTTTCTTATAAAGGTAACCACGTTTGATTTCTACGACAACCCCTTTGACTTCTACCTTACAATATTTATTTTGATCGTAACCGATAATTTTAACTGTTCTACTAGGAGCAGTCTTACCAGGTTCATCACCTAGTTCAGTAATAGGGTAATCAGTGCGACCATATAGTGCTGTTTTCGATCCCAACATATCAATTCCTTTTGGTTACTTTTACGCACTCGTGACAATCGTAAGGATAGTGGTCAGTGGTAGGACTTACCCAACGCCTTGGATGGACTGACTTACACGTGAGGAATTTGACACCGGTGTTTCGACCAGCGAGATACAAATCACCGGGTTTGATCTGCTCTCCCCAATGAATGATCAACCCCAATTCTTCTGCTGCGATTGTTTTACCATCAGCTGGACCATTTTTCAAATAAATATCCATACTTCTCCTTTCCTATCAAATATCAAAGTGTTCTTTTATCACCCCAAAATTTGATTACCACAGGAAATCTGGGTATACCATCTGGCGTGAAATGAAAGTATTGAACAGTTACGACGTGGTGTGTTTCATGTAGCAATGCTTTAGTAAATGTTCTGTTACCCTTAACTCCGGCACTAAAGGTTCGACCATCGGGTAGACGACAAAGGACGCTTTTAGCATGACCTGCCCAATGACCCACACCTTCTTCGATCTTTAAACATTCAAATTCATCATCTTGAAATGATTTGTGCTTTCGAAGATGTTTTGAACGTTTGTTCTCATAAGTGTCATCTGCACGCCACATCGAACCTTCATAACCATCAGCGATCCACTGATCATGAGCATGGTCATAATCCTCTTCCCGGTCCACTTTGACCACGGGAACAATCTGAACGTGATGGACATTCGACAAACGCTGCGTAAGTAAGGCGTAGCGTTCAGAGAAAAGACCAGAATCAGAAGGTAAATCATAGACATGATATTCGATCACATCCTTTGATGTTACTTTCTCTTCATCGCTTGGATCTTGTTTGCGAACAATACTAACGATCTCGTTGAAATCTTCTTTAAGATCATGATTATAAAGTTCTCCATCTAGGATCATTTCTGGGTGAAGGTCGAAGGAAGGAGCCAGCGCTTCATTGATGTGAGGGGTTCCTAAAATAGGTTTACCTTCACGCGACCATAATCCACAACGATTTGCAATGCATCTGATACCATCTAACTTGGGTTGTGCAAAGCCCGGAGAAAAAGTCTTGTATTTTTCCGCCAGCATCGGTTTGAAGAAACGTTCTTGTTCCGTCTCTTCGGGTAATTCAAAATAATTGCGGGTAAGATGATGACGGTATACACTGTAGATTTCGGCAATTACTTGCTCGTGATCCGTACGATCACGTTTGCCTTTACAATGTATCCAACCCGATACAACTTTCTTACCATGCAACAATCCTGTAATGGTACGATAAGAAGAACCTTGCCGTTCTACGTATAGTGCACGGATATTTCCTTTGCTGTCTTTACGATAAATCGTGGGGTGGACGATTAGTTCATCGGACATACGCTATGTCTTTTAATTCTGTTAATTGTGAGTATACCTATTTTATTCAAACTGCTTTTTCATCGTTCATCCTTTCTCTTCTTTGTGATCATATCCGTTACGGATACAAATATCTTTTTCGTTTTGAGAAAGATCTTGCCATTCCAACCCTCCCATCATGTTTAAGAGAAGATTCTGGAACTGACCCTCATCGGAATTAGAATCAGTGAACACCGCTTCCTTTCCAGTCAACTTAATTACTGCCTTGGTCATTTCTCTTCTCCTTCGTCAAAAGAATAAGGGTGTCTGCACTATTACAGACACCCTTACAGCTACTACTTCATCGACTGACGAACCTCTTCAGCCAGATCCAACGGATCGATGTCATCGAGCGGACCATCGGGAAGCGACATGTCATAATCGTTCTCAAGCATCCACGTCGACAACGCCCTAAAATAACCATCGAGCTTCGTCGCCAAGATCTCAGGAATCTGGTACTCAGGCTTATCCTTCTTCAACTCAGTGTTAATGAGAATAGCATTCTCAAAACCACCGAAGCTATGAAGAGGAACCGTATATTCGTTGATCCCGAGATTGTTGAGAAACGCACCAGCGTCCCACGAACCGTGGAACACCAGATACATCTCATTATCCAAACCCTTACCGATGAACGGACGATCCTCCTTGGTATTGACCAACGGATCATTCGTGCTATTCTGCCGCACGAGATTGTAGAGCTGATACCTCATCTCTTTCATCTCAGCAGCGAGCGCATCATAACCGTCCTTAGCATAAGTCTCCTCATGCTCCTTGAGCTTATTGGAGATATTGGTCAGGACAGTGTGCGTATCATTATTCATTGTTATTCTCCGAGTAGGTCAGAAGCGACCTATCTCGAACCAAATAAGTCTAAACATATTTTTATCTCCTAAGCTCTAATTTCTATCCCAAATTCCTTCAGTTTTTCTTCGTTGTAAAACTGGTGATCTTGATTGAAGTGTATTCTGTTACAACCTTGTTGACGAGCATACATAATACAACGAACTAAGTCTTCTGGAAGATTATCTTTCGTGTGAACATCGATCATAAACGACTGAGGATAACCTGGGGTATATGTATCTTTCCAAACATCAATTGATAATTCATCACGACTAAACTTTGCAAAAGTTTCTGCAGTTAGAACTTGATCTGGTAAACGTAGTTCGATGAATTTTCCGATGTCATCTTTACCATAAGCTTCATAACCTGTAGTTTGTTCGCATTCGTGACTACGCAAACGTTCTTCCTCTGTCATCGGACGAAAGAATCGCTTTAAGATTTTCTGCAACCGAACTTTCATGTTTCTATCTCCTTATCAATTTCCTTATCGGCATTCGCAGCTACGCAATCTCACTTCTTTTAGTTTCAACAATGTTCGTAGCCCAAGTCATTGCTTCTTCGTCGACTTCTCCAGTCAATACACCGATTGCTGTTCCAAACCAGACGAGACCGGTGTGATCGTTAGGATATCGCTTGAGTACCTCGGCCCAAGCTTCCTTGACTAGATCACTGTTTACCTGTCTGTTGATGACTTTATCCCGGTACGCCAGAACATCACGCGTTGCAACATATTGACTATCCATACGTGCTGCTGCAACGATGTTTTCGCCAGTCTCTACTGCTAGTTTATTTTCTGAATCAGACATTACTTAACCTTTCTAATTTTTCTTGTTGTTGTAATAGCTATCCAAAATAGCTTGTTCACGACGTTTTGCTATTTCTTGTTTTCGTTCGTAGATCGAACCTCTAGAATTAGGCCAGTTGATAAATGTCCTTATATCCCAAACCCAAAAGTATAGCAACATTACACGTTCACGGGGAAGTGTTCGCGTTATCTTCCAGTCAATCTCTCTAAGTTCTTTTTCTTGTTGGACCATCCAATAAAGACGGTATATTACGAAAATCCAACCCAGTATCAAAGAAATGAAGAGAAGATAAACCATTATTAACGCCTCACAATCGCTGCAATTAGACTAATCTCGTCTGAATTATCGATCATCAATTGTGCCATCTCAATTGATACATTCAGCTTCTGGGAAAGTTTTTCTACTGGCGAACGTTTTACGGGTATTCCCATTTTCTCCAGTACAAAATAAACGACTTCCTCAGCTTTCCTCTTATCCCTCATCATAACCGATGAAGGTACTGCTTCTAAGTGTAATGATAGCGCCTGACTAATCAAACTATCAATTTCTTCAGCCATCATACCTCGGTTAGATTTTTCGTTTTGATCAAATAAAGGTCTATCGACTAATTTTTCCTTTCGGTCAGGAATGTTGTGCTGAATGATAGGTTCAGGCTGCTTTTTACCAGTAGCCTCCATCATTCGTTCGAACAATGTCTTCTTCTTTTGTTCGTTGTTATTCATAACGGAATCTTCTTTCGAAAAGTTCGATGACAGTAAAGAACTAACTTGGCTATCTCTTAGCAAAGCAATGGCTTTGATGTTAGTCCAATTTAGTTCATTTAATCTTGGATAACCGTAAATCCAATTACCTGACAATGTTTGCGCCATAAAAGGTTCATTATCAGGTAACCAATCTGGTCTTTCCGAAAAACGAAAATTAAAGATAAAATTCCATTTTGATCTATTTAATTGGTTACCGATGTCGAAATCTAACATGATTATCCATTCCCTTCTTTATGATCGAGATTTGCAACCCGACGTTGCACATCACTGATACCCTTTTGGTATTCGACAGAAGGAACTGGATTAGTACGTAGCGATCGAATGATATCGTAGACATCACCGCGGCGAATCAAATCGTTTTGATCTTCACCAGTCACCATTCGCCGAATACGCACTTTCTCTTCTAGCGTCTTTTCGCTCATCGCTTTTTGCAGTAATTGAAACATAGGAGGGATATCGTTCATGATAAAAGATCCTTTACTTATAGTGACAAAGATGATCGATCTCAGTCGTGCGATCGAACTCGTTAAATGAGGGTTGTTCAAACTTATGTTTCATGGTTGCAATAACGGTTTTGGAAAAAGATTGACCTGTTTCTTCAAACCGTTTTGTTAACCGTTCATACATAAGACGTTCTGGTAGAGAGAATATAATCCCTATCTTTTGATATGAGGATGGTAGATGAGCGAGAAACATTTCCCGATCATTACAAGATAGATTATGTCGATCGATAATGATGTCACGGTGGACACCTAGACCGGCGTAAAAATTCTGCATCGCTGCTCGGTTGAGATCATCGAAACTAAAGCGTAGTAATGCATCGTTATATGACTCTTCAGTCATAAACCTGGATTCATTAATGACATCATCGTCACAAACGATAGCAGGTGGATTACGATATTTCCAATTTCGTATGATAGAATTTACCCATGTCGACTTACCACTACAGGGTAAGCCGATGAGGATATAGCAGCGATAAGCATGGCCGTCACCGGTCGTGAACGTATTGTTCTTTTCTCGCTCCTCTAAACGTTGTTTGATATCAACTTTACGCTTGAGGGTAAGGGTTCTTTCTCCCATATCAGTCTCCTTTCAAACATGCAAGACACCCTATCGTTCAGTATAGTAATATAGCGATCTATCTCGTTGATCTCAGACTGGTTCTTTCATTCCTAAGATGTCACGAGCTTTGAGATATCCTCGTAGCGTGAAATCTGTTAGCGGCTCTAAACCCTGTTCATTCATTCCCGCTGATAGTACATTCAATACCCATTCAATTTGTAGTTCATAATAACGATTATACCAATGCTTATTAATATCAGCTTCGTGATAGTCGGGCTTACTCGTACCAAAACGTTCTTTCAAAAAGAGTAGCTCGCGATCATTCTTACCTCGACAAGCTTCAAAGCCAGCAACGGCTCCTTCACGCTTGTGCTTTTGATCTAACCTAGTATATTCAGTAGTAATTTCCATAATGCCGTCGTCCAAAATCGCGTTCAAAAAATCGTTACGAGTCATGGTCATTTACCCAACCCTTTTGATCAATGAATTTAGTCGCAATGATGAAAGCTTCTGTAGCAGCTGAATCAGAAATTGCTTCTAGATCATCGTTAATATGACGTCTTGAGATGTCTGGATCAGACTCGATATACTTACTTAGTCTAGGAGCAATGAGATCGTAGAACAACTTCTCGGCAATACGATCACGAATAATTTTATCTTCAGTATTCATGGTAAAATTCCTTTGGTACAGTTAAATTCCATTTAGGTGGAAAGAAAGGTGTAGGTAGCGGCGTTAGATCTTGTTTGTATTTTTGTTTGATCTTAGCACGACCTGCAAAACCCGTGACATCTGGATGTGACTTCCTAGTGTATTTAGATGTTTCGCAGTAACAATTTTGAAGATCGATTGGTTTTAGTTCACGACCAAACAATGTTTTGAATGGTAATCCTAAACGGGCAAACTCTTCTTTTTGACAGCAGTATGTTTCCATGATTACATCGCCAAGAGGTATATCACCCCAATCATCGATGCATTTTGATATACCATCTTTGGCCCCTGGTCCAGCGACCACAAATGATGTTTCGTCATGATCGACAATCGACGAATAATTCAGATCGATCGCATATTGAAATGCTAGAAAACAACCCATACCAGGCCATGACAAAATGATCTCGTATAGATCTTCTAACGACGATGATGCTGCAACTTTAGCCGGTGTACCATTCAGCATCATCTGTGTTAACAGTTCGATGTGATTAGCGTACTTACGTAATTGCTGATAAGGGGGCGGTGGAATGATGTAGGCGGCTGAATAAAGCGTAACCCCTTCATTCATTGCTTGATCCAATAAAGTCAGTAATGCGTTTGGATCAAAGGCTTGCCATGACACTCGTCCTAATCTATGTTCGATCAACTCCCACGTGCTAATCTTATTAAAGAACTTAAATAGCATGGTGCGAAAGAACACTTCATCAATAGCTTGACTTCGGTGTTCTCCATATTGCACTTCTTTAACGAGATATTGACTGAACCGATCGAGAATACGATAAGAATTGGTAAAGCGATGTTCCATCAAAATAGGATCGTCGGTCCACGGAAAATGACCATCGGTGTGACGATTCCACCACATCTCAAAACGTTGATGAGCGAAATACCAATAAGTATCCCATACGTGATTGGGTTTGAGATAATTCATGCAGCAAATTCCTGCAAACGATAGGTTTATCGAGCTTCGGGATCCGTACCAACCACACGCAACAAAGGCGCATCGCGATATTTCAACGGGGGCAAAAAAGTGTTAGGCTCATCGAACATTTGATCATCCACGTTCGCATCTCCCCAACGCTCGGCACTTTCCCGGTCTGGAAAAGATTCGTCGATGACACGTCCTGCGTGGACGATCACGAATCGACCACCCTCTCTACAAATAATCATCATCGTTATTCCTTTAACTTCCGTTTATGCCACTCATATTCACAAGTTACATTTCCAATTGTCATAAATCGAGCATCGAATCCTACTGCTTCTGGTGGCCCCTCAAAAGGTCTCTTTAAATAACCTATTCTCTTACCAACATAAATATTGTTTTCAGCACCCAGTAACGCCCCGCGAATCGTATTACTTCGTATCCAATCTGCATCAATTTTACCATTCGGTCGGACATATACTGCTGAATATGTAAAATATTCATCATCTTCTATCATTTTAAATCTCCATGAAACAACCACAACTAGCTTTCACGCTAAATCCAACCCGTGGTACAATTCTACTATCAGGATTATCAAAAGCATCAGCTAGTTGTTTAAAGCGTGCTTGGACGACTTCCTCACTGGATTCTCGTCCTTGTCGTTCGCTGTACGGATTATACCGTACAGCATTGAACTTAACGCGCAGACCTGATTCTTTTACTGACTGAATGATTTCATTGACGGTTTCTTCATCGTCATTTTCGCCTTCGATGAATGCCCAATGTAAAGCAACATCGTTACCGGTAGTTTCTTGCCATTGAGCTAGAACGTCCAGTGCAAACTCTGGATCGAGTGACTTAGGTAGCCATCGTCTACGAAAGTCTGATCGCATGGAATATAACGAATAATAGATTGTGGTATTAGGTGTATCTAACATACGAAAGAGGTAGGGATCATCATGCTTAGGCATGATGGTCGATATGTTAAATCGAACGTCGTGGATTTTGTGCCTAGTCGCAAAAGAAATCGCTTGATCAACAAATGATCTCCAATAATGCTGACTACGAATGACGGGATTCAGTAAAGGTTCACCACGTGCCATGAAATTGACGTTCATTCGTTGTGGTCTTACATCTTGTTTATCGTGGTGAAATAATACATCTAGGAGTTGTTCTAGATAATCATCTATCGTTGCTTGATGCATTGTTGTCTGACCGGTGGCGGTCAGATGACAGAAGCGGCACGCACGATCACAACCGGTCTGACTAGACAAATAAGCGATGAAATAATCATCACTGCGTCTAACATATCTAGCTTCGAACAATCCTCTATCAGTATGACGAATAAAATTTACACTGTTGTCTTCCTTCGCTTTCAAAACCTTAATAAGATCACTCATTATCGATGCTCCCCTTAATCGTATCTACCAATTTAGCAAGTCGTCTAAAATCACCGACAGTTAACTGATGCATCCATTCCATTGGTCTATGACGCATATCCCCTTGGGAAAAGGTTTCAATGTGAAGTTTCCAATGATCAGGCCAATCGGTGGGTGAATCAGGACCGCAATTACCACTCATGAAAAAAGCACGTTGTGCTTTTTCAAATGGTTCTAAAGTATCCAATATTTCTTTGGTAGTAAATAAGCTGAATTCAGATCCGGAAAGTGAAGTTCTTTTTATAGATTGACGATAAGGATTACGATTGGCATCGGGTTCACGCCGTTCGATTTCATCAGACATCTAGCTATCCTTTCAAAAAATCAAAACACAATTGACACCCATAAGCACGAGTGATGTTTCCATCCTTATCGCGGTTTAAGGTAACTATTCCTTTGCGTTCGTAATTCTCGGCAACATTGCGGGAAAGACCTCCCGTAGATAAGGAACCCTTACCCACGAGAAGTCCTTCATCACCAGCTATATCCAATCGTATTAATAATGGCACGCACCGACCATTAATACGATATTTATTTTTTGTATAGGAAGGATAACTGATGATATCCATTACGCATATTCGCTAGCTAGTTCCTCAATACTTACCCCCGTAACACTTGCCTTGATAATAAGCGCCTGTTCACGGGCGTCTTCTTCGGCAATGAGCTTAGCGATAGCTGCTTCTTCTTCACGCTTCTTTTGGATGCGCCGTGCAGCAGCAGCAATCGCTTTTGCTCTTAGTTGCTGCGGTGTCAGTTTAACTGGTTTTGGGGTGTCTTTCTTTACCTTCAGCGATGATGCGCTAGGGTATAGTTTCTCTAGTTCCCTAAAAGAAATATCGCGCCGGTTAAACAAAATATTGATATGATTCGACCGGTACTTCTTACCCGTCTTTTCCGATAGCCATTGTGCAATTTTGTCGTAAGACCATTTTGCTGGGTCCGAACGACGAAGCTCCATGGCTTCTTGAATCATATCTTCGTTTTGTTTTACTTTAGGACCGACTTCGCTATGTCCAAACAACGGTAGCTTCTTCGTAACTGGAGGATATTTCTCATTGAGATGACGAAACGTCTTACCGGATGCAGCGCATGATACACAAGAAAAATGTACATTATGCTTTTCAGCATGATAGTTCAGATTACGTGTACCTGTTTCATGCATCGTCGCTCGAATCTCGATAACTTGTTCATCGGTCAACCTACGTTGACTTGTGATTGGTTTATCAATATTGTTTTTACGCTTTTTCTTACGAGGTTTACGATTCGTCAGACCTTGTTCGTATTTGACTTCAACTAGGTCCTCACACCAACGCTGAACTGCCGATTTACTAACATTAATTCTTTTTGCAACTTCTAGAATTGTCCAATTACTTTGTTGGTAAAGACGCCGCGCTTCTTCTTTCTTGTCATTAATATCCTGACGCGAAACATGTTTCTTGCGACGTTTAGTGACGAGATCCTTACACCACAAAGAAACCGAAGATTTTGCACATTTCAGCTTTTTAGTAATCTGATTAAAACTATACCCCTCTAGGTAGAGTTCTCTAGCCTGCTGTTGTTTGACTGATTCTTTAACCTGCAGAATTACCGGTGGTTCTATTGCGTTGAGATGCCGATGCGTAGCGCCGGTGACCGCTTTGGTAATGGTGCTGTAACCTTTACCCGATTCTTCCATATAGCGCCTTACATCGCGTTCACCCGTCGCACGTGCATGACGACGCCAAGTAATGACTTGCTGATCAAAGGCTACTTGTTCTTTTCTTGTATTTTCATTATGCTCTTCGATCAGATCCATTGCGTAACGACGAACGGTCGAATGACCTATGTCGAACTCTCTACTTACCTCAGTGACGTTATGACAACGCTCGTAAGCCTGTCTGATTTTTTCCACTAGCTCAGGATTATTAGAGACAATCTGCATGTAGTTATCCCGTTATTAAATTACTTTTTCTGCACGAACAACATCTACACTAGGTAGCTTCTTACGCACTTTCTTTATTGCTTCTCTTGATCCTGATGCATCAGTTGTCGTCGACTTATTTTCACCGTCGAAATTTTTATAATAAACCGTAAAACGCATTAGATTAGTTCTCCTTCTTTGACATTGTTACTGACGATCGTCACTTCTGTACCCTTTGGAAAGTAGAGTGACTTAATACGGTAGTTCATCTGCGGTGTGACAAATTCCACTTCCACAATCTCTTTATTCGCGACCATTTCCTCTAGTACGTTGAGAATTGTCTCTCCCTTGACCAAGAGGTCATTGGGGATCTTTGTTCGATCAATCGTCTTATAGATAGAACTCATTACTTCGGTAACCAGTTCAGTCGCCTTAATCGAAGGCTTATCAATGACGATGTCACGAATGAGTTCCTTAACCTTCATGTTGTTCATGATCATTCTCCTTAGTGTTCTGATTTTCACTTGAACCGAACAACGAATTGAAATCATTTTTATTTGAGCCGAACATTGAACTGAAATCATAGTCATCTATGAACTTGGTACTTATCCGAATCTTAACAGGCTTACGTTTCTTCGAATACAAAAACTTCTTCGAATACAAAGACGTTATTTTAGCAGGCTTACGTTTCCTTGAGTATAGAAACATTCTGGTATAATGAGGTATTCCGTAGGCTAAAGACACAAGGATTTGAAATGGCCATGTCAGTAAATAGAAAATAATATTCGGTAAAGATCCTAGCGAAAATAAGAACTCACCGATGTTTGAATTGATATACTTCCAACTTGCTGAGTAGCGCTTGTAAACTGTAGTACTAATAACAATACCCAGCGCAAAATATGCTAGAAGTACTATAATACCAACTAGAACATTAACAATGATCGTCATCTAACTATCCTTGATATTAATATTATCAAAACCAAAAGTACATTCTACCACAGACGTGACATCTTCGGTAGTAAGCTTTAATATGTGGTTGAGTGTGCGTTATATCAGTCCATCCATGTATATGTTGGCAGATGAAAGCTTGAAACTTTGACCAGTTTCTGACTTTTAAGAAATCAAACATAGTAATTCCTCTGCTTCATCTAATGAGAATACTTTTCGTTGTGCTAACAACGGGTTAAACCAACATTGATTCGTTGTGTGATCATTTGGTACGAAAACTTTACTCAGCAGCGTTTTATAGATAGATAAACAAAATCCATCGTTTTTCAACCACTTTCGCATGGGATGATCAAACCACCAAAGTAACTCGTTGAGTGTTGTGAAACCACAACGACGATGTTCCTTATCGCAGAATACCCATGTCTGAGTAAAGTCCATCACCGGCATGTCGTTGGGATCTTGACAGTCCAGCATATTAGCCACTTCATTAAGACACAAACTGGCGTAGACGAATGGTCCTTCTGCAGAGTTAGTTAGTCTATCGATACGATAAACCACAATTGTATCGGACATAGTTATTCCTCATCGTATTTTCGATAAGAACGTATATATTTAAACACGTCCAGTAGATAGGTAGGCGTAGTGCCTACCTATCCATTACGAGAAGATCGAAACAATAATAATACTGAGTACAATTATTTCTACAATCAAAGCAAATACATTGATTGCGACAAGGGTACTTTTCATTCGATTAGTTTTAACGATCAGTTGTTTTAGATCGCTTTTCATGTCAGCAGTTTCTTGCGACATTTCGTTTAAAAGTCGATCCCATTCATCAGCCCTCGTTTTACCAATAATAGGATTAGACGGTGGTGACGATCTTTTCGTTTGTGGTTTAGGCTGAAACACTGGATCAGATGACATGATAATTATCTCACTTAAGGGGATCATATCCCCAGTTCATGAGTGAATAGCGCCATGCACTATGTTCTTTGTCATCCTTGGGACCACCTTGTGCCTTATGACGAGCGACATAGCTGATGACTTTCTTCATATGTGAATAGTCATCATCATCAAGATTACCTTTAGGCTTCTTTAGGATCTTGATGATCTTGCGACCAGACTCGTGTCCGATCGATTCATCACTACCATCCTTCTTCTGACCGACCTTCTTACTATCTTCGGTCTTTAGAAACTTATCGATCTCGGACGCAGTCATATTGACCGCATCCTTGAAATCTTTGTAAGTTTCCTGCTTTTCCTTATCGTCCATGAATCATAATCCTTTCTACGCTATAGATTAGTAAGAAGATAGTTGTTTATTCTTTTGAACGATCTACAGCGTTGTCTGCTTGTCGCACAATTCTTTGAATTCCACCAGGACTCCACCAAACGACCTTACCGTCCGGATATGTCGTTGAATATTTGTATAGTCTAGCATGTCGACCGCGAGATCTAGTACGAATAAACTTCATATCACCGATCCTCAATTGTCTATTATTAATTACCGAAAGGAACTCTTACTGTCATCATTATAGGTCTGTTGTTTTCAGCTACTTGTAGCATTCTTTCGTCAATTGGACTTTGATCTGTTTTTCTACTATCAGAAATTTTCCATTTACGCGTACGTCTGACTATCTTTTTACCATAGATATCAGCTTTGTGAACTTTGGGTTCTTGGTTACCCCAATAAAATTGAGTTTGATACTTTATCTGTACTTTACCTTTACCAATCTGTTTGATATTACAAATGATAATGTTACCATACCCATGCGCTGCACGAGTACCACCCGACAAATAAATACGATCTCCTTTTTGGCATTGTTCAATTGGTATTTCTTCATCAATCATTTTGTCGAAAATCTGTTTCATTCACATACTCCAAATATTATTTACTTCCTCAAAGCTGCGTCTATAAATGCATCAATAACTGAATCGTATTTATCTTTCTCTGCAACGATATCCCAATTGAAATCTTCAGGATGTCTAGCAAGTACCCGGCCGTCTTCTTCGTAATAATACTGCTGATCGGTTTGTGGGTTGTAAGCAACGAAAGGAAAACGTAGTCCTTCTTCGTGAAGACGATAGACGACTTCTATTTCCTTACCGTGTTTGGTGACGTAAGTTTTACCTTTTTCAATCTTCATTGATTATTCCTTCCTTTTTCATCTTTTCAAAATAATCACCTCCAAGCATCACATAAATTTCCAACAATAGATCACCTACTTCTTTATTCAACCCCATCCTAGGTCCTGTCATTCCATGATTGAGTAACGTTTCTCTGATTTTAAGATACTCTGGAGCTAACCCTTTATTATCAACATATTCATGAAGAACAAGAATTGCTCTAGTTAGAATATTAGTCATAATAGAAGTCATGCCATAATTGTGTTTATCGTCTAACAACATGTTGTAAACTTTTGTTCTAACCCGACGAAGATCTTCTTGCGATATAGTGATCTTAGGATCAGAGATATCAACTGCAAGATAATCTATCAATTTGTTATAGAGCCATTCTGGGACAAAATCCCGATCGAATGAGTCTGAATAGTTAGAACGATCTTCGCTATCCCAAGACTGTTGTAGCTCATCGGTCCAGCTAACAACCGTAGTACGAACCTCAGCGAATCCTTTTGTTCTAAACCAGATACTTACAGCATCACATAAATCACGATGTTTAATTGGAACATACTTATAGTTAATCTCTGATTCAGCTTTTACTTCTAGCATTGCTTCCCAAAGGCAGGCACATGTTTCTAGACGATTTGTTGACATCTGGCTCAATCCTTTTCATTTGTTCTTTTTACGATGTCTACCAATTCCCTAGGTGAAGCACCCATGAATGTATTGACACCGATATTAGACTCTAGCAAATATTGTTGGACACCATAAAGCATGTGGGTTAACGCCTTTTCCATTGCATCTAGATGAAGAAGCTCAGCTTCTTCATCTATTTCCTCTGTATCAAGACGTCTTTTTGTATATTCATTCATAACCATTTTGCTGACGCCACTCTGTCCGAAGACGATTGTCTTCTGCTTTCCATGCATCATCATACCAGTCAGGATTAGCAGCAATATATTCCCGCCATCCTTCCCACCAACCGACGTCAAAGGGCAAAACATCCTTCCCTTGTGCTTTTGCCCAAGTACTGTATGCGCCATACTTGTGTCTGGCGTGAATTCTAGAGATACCGTCGTAATGGTTAGGCTTCAGTTGATGTTCTTTCGCGAGCTTTTCTAAATCCCAAATACCAGCCTTTTCGATTGCTTCGTAGACTGGACGTTGAGGAAGTTCTTTACGTTTAATGATACACCAGACTTCATGACCATGTAGGTGATCTTTTTCCCACATTTTGTATAGGTCAGGAAGTTCATCGAAGTTCAGGTTTTCTGCGTCGGAGCATCCCCATGCAAACACATCGTTGCAATTAACGTTTACGGAGAAGGATTCTTTGGCATCCTCTGGCCATGTCTTTTCCCACCAATGACTATTTAAAGAAACGATTTCGTTAATGAGCAATAGTGCAAGCATGCCATCATGCTCATCAGCAACTTTCTCTTCACCCTCTTTTGTTTTATAAGTTATTCTTATTTGCCACGGACCAATCGTATGCTCTACGTTTTCCCCATACATGAAACTAATACCAGCAAACGCATCTGATAATTCGTCTCGGTCCGGTGCAGATAGTAACGCAGCATTGACAGCTTTTTCCGCTTTACCGCCTAACTCATTCATCCTACGTAAAATACTTACTAAATCTTCACCGAGCTTAGCAGTAGTAGTTGACATTTCTTCTGTATCATCAGTCATGATAAAGATTCCTTGAATTCATTCCAATCTTTTTCAAGATTGTAAATCAACCAATCATGAGTATCTAAAACTCGCAATACCCATTCATGGCTTTGTGATGAACTTAACTGCTCGCAGTGAAGTATTTCCTCAACGAGTCTTAACGTTATCGTCACTAAAGGGGAATCGTCTATTTTCAATTGTTCACAGTCGGTCATCCAAACGCTTCCTCATCTTACGTTCGGTATCGCTAATCGCTTGATTAACAATACCTAACCATATAAGTTCACATCCCGATGGATCACGGTTACTCTTCTTGCTATTGCATTGGCGGTGCACTGCCAACCGATTACCTTTGTCTTTGCCCTGTTTGGACCGAGGGATGACGTGATCATAACTAGGTCTGAACGGATGATCAGACGGCAAGCTATGATCAATAATCAATGGTGTATCACACAAAATACATTTACCCAATTGTGTGGTTACCATGAGGTCTATCAGCTGATTGTGCTTCTTCTGCTTTGGTGCAATAACACGTGGTTTCATCTTTGGAATGATGAGTGGAGAGGGAGGTTTACCTCTCTTCTCCCACGCTAGATAACGATCATTATCTCTTACCCATCGTCGGATCTTTTGTTCGGCAATCACTAAATGCCGTAATGGTTTATGTAACATTATTAAAACTCTTATTTGTTAGCCTTTTGTCGAGAGGCGTAGTTCATAGGCTTGGTCGAGGCGTGTCCTCATACGGTAGGGGACATAACGGGTAACATTTTGATTGAATTCGTCACGTTCTTTCAAAAATAAGTCAAAGATTTGACTACCATATTGACTATGTTCGATATCAGCGATCCGTTCAGCGGTTTTCAAGATCGCTGCATCGTGCAAGAATGCAATCTTGTTATAGATACTGGTATTACGAATTACGCGTGTTCGTCCAACGCCAGTAACGGCGTCGACGAGCGTAGACATTCTAAAACCGAAAAGATGAAAGAGTTCTGACTTGACTGTTTTGGTTTCAGCTAAAATATCATGCAACCAAGCAGCCGTTACCCATTCATCACGATATCCCATATCGTCAAGGACATTGATGACGGCTTGTTGATGTCTGATATCAAACTTGATCTTATCATTAAGACGCATTTGTGTATGTCGCGTAATTGCGAAATCACGTGCACTGATCAAGTTAGTATTCAACTGTGTTGCCATTATACTCCTCCTTCAAAATGAATTGTCAGGTAGACCCAAATACACTAGGATATCACCACGCTCGTTTTCGGCAAGTGTTGTATCGCGGATCATCTTCTCAAAGACTTTTCTCATTTCACGAGCTTTATCGTGATCTGAACTATGCATCGAGACATATTCAAGATTGGGAAGATAATCAAAATCGTCCATCATGCGTTGACACAATTGCGTAACAACGACGTCACCGTTATCCCAACCATAACCCATATACCAGTCGAACGAGATATCTGTGATACGATCTAATAGACCATTACTAGGTTCTAGTAGGTCGAAGAACTCTTTGGGATTACGTGCAAGTAACCATCCTTCAGGACAGGGACGTTCGTCGTCCATGAAAATTTTTACCCTCATGCTTTTTTTCGGATCACCGGATACTGGGTAATCTACATTATCTAGTACAGAACTCACAATAGGAAATGTGTTTTTAGGAACAGTTAGCTTCGACGGAAAATTTGATCCGAGTTTATACTTTTTCTTCTTCATTCCTGGAATTTTGTTTGCCATTAGTATTCCTTTCGTTAGATACCAAACAAACGATGAAGTTCCCTCTTAGGTCTCACCATTCCGCAATCGCACTTATGACAGCGCGCGACAAGTTTCATACCTTGTTGTTGTCGATTCGTTATCTTCATACGACCTTTATGGCAAAAGGGACAATTAGCCCATCGTCGATAAGATTTCTTCAAATAACTAAATATCATTTATTAACCTTTCGTTCACCGACGCCTTCGTAACGGTCAAAACGACGTAGCCATTCCGTTAGATGTCGGTTACTAGGTGTGTCTTTAACCGCAAAGCGGCATATGGTACCTTCTTGATCATAGATCGATAATTCGATGACTGAGTTAGCATGATCAATTTGGTTCATTCTAAAGCCCTCTCGAAATGTTTACAATTTAGGATCTGGAATGATTAAAAATTTGAGTGGTTCGATAGGAAGCTTAAATTCATCCAAATAAATGAGATTACCATTAGGAGAAATCCATACTGCATCAAAATAAACTTTAGCATCAGTAGGTTTTCTTCCTTTGGTATGACCATAGATAAGAATGCTCTTTCCTATTAATTGATCGCTTGATGGAAACTTGTCCATCGTGCGCCAACCTAGCATCATGGTGTGATCAGACATTTCGACTTACCTTATCTATACTCAACGAAGAACATCACCTGCAAGTTGCCAGAATAAATAAATGATGGCGCAAAAACCCATTATGCAAAGTGTGATAAACACCATATTAGGAAAATAGATGATGAGTAAAGTTATAATTACGCAGATTGTAAAAGTTGCAAAAGCGATGAATATTGTTAGAAAAATACGTTCCCAATCAATCATCAGTTTTTTCCTTGTTGATTACAGGAGGCGTTACTTCCATGAACATAGTTGGCTCAATACTCTGTCCTTCAGCTGTGTAGAACTCTACTTCATTATGAATAGTGTTTACAGCGTGATCGAGAACATAAATAGCTGGCTCGTCACAACGGCGGTGCGTACCGTGTAATAATACGACATGATCCACAACAGACATATCTTGATTGAAACGATCACAGTCGAACTGATCAATCGGTAACCATGAGTTATAGGTATATACTCGATCGGTAGTTACACGAATATCAACTGGTACTTGATGGACAACTGCTCCGCTTGTATCACCGTTAGCAAAAGCAATGGCTGATTCTAAACCAGTACTAATCTTCTCAAACGCATTCGATGGTTCTTCTTCGCTGCGGTCGAGATCAATCTTAACCAGCTTATTAATCAGATCATCAATCGTTTTGACATCGTCCATTGGCTCATCACTGACATAACCAAATACGACATCCTCACAATTACAAAGAAAGTCTAAACGACAATCGTCGTCATAAGGCTCATCTGTAGGTGTCAGCAATGCTTCGATCGTCGTCGTTTTATTGATGTCACCGTAAGGAATTGAACCAAATTCAATTGCCCAACTAATAGCACGTTCATAGACGATTATTCCAATTTCATCACGCGTCATGATTACTTTCCTTTCTCGTTGAAATAATCTAATCGTTCAAATACATAATCGATATTGCGATCGGTCTCCTCATAATCCTTTACTGGATCATCATGATGACACCCCTTAGGACATTAAAAAAACCGAAATAACCATGTTTACATTCAAGGTAAGAAACGATAGCGTATCTCATTCATTAGAAAAGATGAGAAAATACAGTCTCGCTATAAGAGAATCCCTTACCATCAGTAAGAATAAGATCATTATTCCATTTGTCATTAACAGTACGAAAAATGACGTCGGTATTAACGTCATTGATTATTGTAACAAAGGTATTCTCTTTAAATCCAGTTATAATCGTAGACCATATCAATGCCCTATTTAAACATGATAATTGTTCAACATCATTAACCATCACCATGTCCTTTTATCGAGAAGATGGTTCAAAATTACCTTGTTCGATCAACTTACTAAGCAACTCAACCGCCACCAAACCTTGCGCTACAATAATGTTACTAACGCGTTTCATTTGGTGACCAATCCGGTCACTATGCAGCCGTTTGACCTCGATGTAGACATGATACTTAGGTAAGTAAAAATCTAATCCTGTTTTATTACCTTCCTCACCATCGACAAGGTAGTCGATATTAGCTTTTATTAAAGATTTTTCAATAATACGTTCCATCGGATCGCTAGTTCGTAACATACCACACTTTCTAGTTATCGTTTAAATAGATTTAAAAGCTCGTACAGAGTGATTATACTTAATATCATCCCCACACTAAATCTAGTCACATAAACGCTTTTAAAAGCGTTTAATCGCCTCGTTTGGGATAGAATTCAGAAACTTTATTAAATAATGGATCAGTATTAATAAAAGACAATCTTTTAAGATCATCAAGGCCCTTATGCCTGTCATAATGCGTATAAACCCAATCGAAAAGAAAGGCTAAGGCAGCAGCTTTACTATCACTATTTACACTGCCAAAATAATTAGGTCTAGTAACTTCATTATTAGATCGAATTAAGAGCTTTAAATAAGCATACCACCGATCACTATGAGACTGTAAAACACTGACAGAACCAAGTCGTGTCAATTGACGAATGATATCATCGCACAAATCATCATCTCGTTTTTTATTCCTCTTATATTAGGTAAGAATCGGTTTAATAATGAAAAAGTAAAAGATAGCAATAACTATTCCAGTAACCGCAGCAAAGAGACTCCAATCCATGTTATCAATTCCTTATCAAGAATCTTTATCATCATAAATTTCATCGAAATCTAAGCCATCACCGGATGTGATAGACCAGATAATTGTCAACAGACAAGTAATAATGAAAATTGAGACAATAGCTAAGCAACCATAACCAACTATCTTAGCAATGAACTCAATTATATCCATAAGAAAGAATATTCTATTTATGATAATAAAGATTAAATAAAATAGAAGATAAGACAGAAGTAATAAGAGGTAAAATTCTTTGCTATAGTGTATACTCTCTTATAAGACTACGTCTCTCTATATAAGAGTACGTAGTACTCTATCTATCTATACTCTAATTCATAGTTTCCCCTCTTAAACCCACCCAACCGACTGTTACGTATCACTGGATGTCACTCCAGCAATAGGTGGGTGCTTAGCCCATTTCATGATGGACCGATTGGATAATGATTATTCTTCAACAATGGGGTATTTATTATATTTGTCTACTTGTCTAAATATTAATACCATGTACTCTAGCTTGATTTACAAGCTCTTGGAAAATGCTATCAATCCCGTAAGCATCGACTTCCTCGTTGTATCCTAAATCCATATATTTCTTGATGACGTTTAATACATGAATAGACTCATGCACGATCGTAGATCTTGTTTCTTCACTATCTAAGTTAAAGTCCAGATAGACTAAAACTTTTCTATTTATAACTTCGCGCCAGGTAAGACCATACGTATCATTATCTATTCCGTCACATTTCTCTTTTCCATTTTCTGTAAGAAAACTTTGGAACTTATTAGGATCAGTAAAAAGTAAGATAGTTACAGGAGCAACGATCAGATTAAAAGGCATTTTGTTTTCCTTACTTGAGTATTTTTCGTTATTATAAGTAAGAGAAGGCTAACTACCTTCTCTTACTTGTCATTCCTTATCGATTGTTTCTTGATCCCAGAGCGATTCGACAATCGGTTCCTTAGTCACAAAATCACGCAAAGCCATGAATGTCATTGGACCAGACGACCACGGTTCAGCTTGGATATAGCTTTCCCATACTCGCCCATCTTGGAAAGTGAACTTTTCCAGAACTGGACCTGCACCATACCAGCAATCTTCCTGACTGATAACTTCTTTGATGGGTACATCATGTGGATCAGCACCAAAGTACGTATTCTCAGTATAGGTACGTACGAGTTTACCAGCAAGATCAAGTTCATTGATGATAAGCATACCCGCCCGCTTCTTACCTTTCAACATTGCGTTAGCAACGCTTGTGAACCCCGTATAAGACCAAGATCTACCCATCATCATTCTCCTTGAATATAGCTCAAGACTCAGCCATTGAGTCCCCTGCAAGTAGGTAATATATCGGTGAAATCTGCTGATTTTGTAGTAACAGGAGGCTTCGTAGGCCCCCTGTTACTTTTAATCGGATATCAATTATAAATACGGTACTGACCACCTATCGTAGGATTACCATCTGGAAAGATCTGGTAGTGATAGCAATCATTATCGATATCGATATCGATATTACCATAGCCTCCCTTACCATGACTCCATTCGGTATCAATCAATGAAGCAAAACGTTTACCCCATGATAAAAGCTTTTTCTTTAATTCATCATCGTCAAGATCATCGACCCCTTCGAGATTGTAATAAGGCTCTTCGCCTTGAGTACTTTCAAACCGAATATGAATAAGTTCTTTAAGCTTGAGATCGTCCATTTCCTTCATTAGTTCAACGAACTCTTGCCGCAATGATTCAATTGTGTCCGACATGAATTATTCCTTTCATAAGGTCAAAGTGATAAAGGGATATAAAACGACCATACTGGGATGGTTTGATCCATCCCAGTATAATCTTAACCACTAATCAAACGTCTTGAGCATCGACAAATTCTAACTTATCTTTTAAACAATCATAAGCTTGTTTCCAAGGATTGTCAGAAGAAGATAAATCATAACCACAAGCCTGATCAAAACAGGTTACCATGATTGAATCAATTTGAGGTTCCCCGTCGAATATTTCGACACGAAATGACATCATTGTTTTATCAAGCGCCATCGGCGACAATCTTACGTACGCATTCTCTAAAGTAGTAACATTAGGAATATCTAAGTTGGGAACAAGAAGCGCCATGATAATTCAAGCCTTTCTCAAGCGGAAACGAAGTGTTGCAGCTGGTAGTGTGATTGATGAACTAGTAAGATTACGGAACATATATGATACTGTATTAGCGCTACTAACCCATGCGTTAATACCTGCACCTTTCATATCAGTACTCAAACTAGAATCGATAAAATCACCCAAGGCTGCATTGGTTACCGTAGCGGTAGCAATAGCGGTGACACTATTAGCCGGAATGGTTGCTCCAGCGTAAGGAACCGTTGTCGGTACTGGTCCTTTACCACTGAGTAGATGAACAAAGAAACCTGCTGTTAATGAATCATATTCAAAAGAGAAAACAGCTGGACCATCAAAGTTACTAAACGCCTGTGATGAAGCACCGCTAGCTAGACCATCGCTTGCTTTAAAGGTAATCGTACCAGTAGGCGCACCATTGGGACCAGTACCTCTAGCTACATAACGACCACCACTAATACCAAGATTGCGTCTAATGCCGGTATTAAGGCTACCGATGTTCACGGAACGACTGGTTATATTAACTTCTTCAATCCATACCGAATTACGATTGGGATCGATATTGAGATCGTCCGATATTTTCTTGTAATTTCTAGGATCACCCTTTTCGTAATTGACGATTCGATGTTGATAAACAAATGAACTGTCAACTAATCCTGCATAATCACTTGACTGATAAGTGGTGCTATTTCCGATATGAATCGGGAAGAAACCCCAGTCTTTCGAAGCTCTTGTTTCAGCATGCTGTGCTAATACTTTAACACGTCCAAAATCACCACTAACGGTATTAGCGATGGTGATGTTGTGAGTACAAGCTTCAGAATAAACCAATGTGAAGGTATCAGGCTGGTGAACACCATAGCGACGTGTACCACAACATGCTAACTGACCACAATTCTGTGCCGAGATCTGGAACTGACCACCAAATAGACTGTAAGTGGAAAGAGCACGTCCGCAAAGCTGGGCATCGATGGTCCCAGTCATTTCGTTACCGTTACCGCCACCGTTGGACACTAGTCCACCGAAGATCCAAGTAATGGTACCCGATTGAATGGTTCTAAGGTCTACCCAAGGATATACTTTGATCTTACCGCCGGTGACCGTTGTGGGATCGGACCCATCGGTCCTAGTGTAACCATAAAGAAGATGTGGTCGACCTGTTCCCAAATCAACTTGCGCATTACCGGGAACGGACAAGATAAGTTCAGGTGGAATACACGTTACATCAATAGTCGTGACCTGATCCGCCTGATCGGATTGAGCATCTTGGACTGGATTCGTCCACTGACCAGAAAGAGAATAAGCTCTACCATCTGACGTAGAACCAGATCCACAATAGAAACCTTTGACATAACCAAGGTTGAGATAGTTATTATTACCATCTGCTGCGTGAACACCGGCGAAAGTAAAGTTATTGGAAATGATACCGCCACCGGAAAAATTCATACGACCACATTCGTTGAACTTTACACCGAAACGACAACCGCGTTTCGTCCAATCGGTATCACCATAACCAGATACTGAGATACGACCATTGACCGTGACCAAATCTTGGTTACTGATGTACAACATATAATCCATTGGTACATCAGCACTAAGTCGCAAATTACCAATGAAATTAAGCGTAGCCTTAGACGTACCCCATTTAAGAGGAGCCGTTAGTGCAACGGAACAAGTAAAGTCGGTTACACCGCAATTTTTGGTCGTGACATAATTGAAGTAACGCTGCAGATTTACAGTATAGTCATCAGTCCCATTGTCAATCACACCGAACATATAAGGGGTGATGGTTTGATCAGGTGACAAAACGAATACACGATTCAACGAATCAGTAAAGGTCGATGTATTATCAACCACGAATAGATCAGAGACACCGCGATAAAGCCTTGTTCCTCTAACCAAAACAGTCCCCGTAGGAACAGGACTGGAATACCAGTTGATTGAGTTACTGGGATAGATCTGAAATAGGATATCGGTTGAACCATCGGGGATCTTAGCCGTAAGAACAACACGCCAGTCGTCACCGGCATCGACGACTTTATAGTCGTAAGCACTGACCCCGCCAGCACCGCTCTTCGATCCGTTACGGAAATTACCTGTCGCAGTATCGAACAGAATAGAAACATAGTTCGTTCCACCTGCTCCTAACCATCTGAGACGAAGTAGTGGATTGATGATTTGAGGATCAGTGTTGGTACTGTTGTCAGGATCATCGTTGCTGTCTGCATTCGATATGGTTTTCTTAAATAACGCCTCACCAGTAAAAACAGTCGAGCCATTAACACTACTATACTTGTAAGTCCATGCCGGATAACCACTTGGGTTGTTATCCATCAATGATGTGTAAGTACCATTAAAACTACGAACAATTTCTGAAGCGGTATATTGATACCAACCATTACCTGTGATATCATCGCTTGTAGGAAGTAGGTTTGTTCTACCTTCGACATCATTGAAATTAGGATCAAAAATATAACGACCAGAACCAATGCCATCTTTGGTGTGACCAGATGTGTAATAAACGGTCTGTGTCGGCGATAGGACGATTCCGTTACAATCCTTAAATAACTTCGATGCAGTATAGTCCAGCTGGCGAAAAGCGCTGACCATATTTAAAACTCCGTTATATAAATCTTCACGACTATTCAGTAGACAAGACGATGAATGTCTACGTTGGGTCTATAACATGATTTGAGTTAAAATAAATACCCTGTTATATGGCAACAAAAAAATAAGTATGTGGTCAGTATCAGGAGGGTTTTAGCCCTCCTGATACCTAAAACGACGCATCGACATCACGTCAGTGATATAGTGACTAGATTTATTGATCTCGGGGGTTAGTCGGTCTTTTTCTTATCGTGACTAGCCTGCTCATCTCGCTCGCTCAATGGTCCACTATAATCGGGTCTACGACCAGTTGCATCTTCCATCATCTTAGCTAGCATCTCGCTAGGAGACAAACCGCGAAATTCTTCTGGATTCCTAAACATTCTTCACTGAACCTTTTGAGTTGTAGCAACCGCAGATGGCGTATGCAACTGCGTTGCAATACTGTGTTCCTTGACATCCTTAACCGTTGCTGGATCTATGTCTACCGGACACGGAACACTTACAACACTGTCTGGTAACTCAAATGGAATTGTCACAATATGCGGTTCTACTATAGCGGTATGAGCTTCTCCATTCTTGGGATTGATCATATCAACAATCGTAGCATCACCCGAAGTGGGAGAATATAGTCCGTTAGGTTCGGGTTGATCCATCATCTCAGTGACGTTTGCTGAATTGGGCATGACGACATATTGAGGATATTGTGCAGCAGTAAACTGAGTACCCAAAGCAACACCATAACCCAATGCTTGGCCCATGCAAGTAAACTTACCATCGATTCCTTGTGAATAGACGTAAGTAAGCGTCGTCTGATCCATATCTTCGTAAGCATTCTTAAGTAGCTTACGCTGCGAATAATTGACAATCCTTGGCATACCGACTTCACGATCGGCTCCATCCATTGCAGTCCGAGTCGCTTCTGCTTGTCGTTCTCCAGCGGGATTAGTATTTTGAAAATTACAAGCACTCGTCAAAAGTGCGATAATGAGAATAGCCTTGTTATTCATGATTTTAGCGCTCCCCATTGGCTTCGGACACACAGTCCTTGTTGTCATCCGTTAGTACGCCTTCATAGGTCGATACATTACTACGGATAAGTGCAGCTACGGCTTTACGAGCCGAGGCATTCGTTGCACCGCGCATCTGCTCACAATAACGAGCAATATCTCGGTTCATACCCTGAACATATTGACGCGAATGATCGTAAACCTGTGTTCTGGTTTCTTCCTCATAGGTCTTAGCGGGACGATCATTAAGTCGATAGATCCAACCAACGATGAGTGCAACTAGTACGAGTATGGCTACAGTAATCAGGAAATACTTAACCAACTTACCTTCAGAGATATCATCATTCATGATTAGTAACTCCCATTTAAATAATAAGATAAGGATGTCCCTGATCGAGTTTATCATCAAACTCAGACTCGGCCACAGGATAATCTTCAACCAAAGGATAAAATTCTTGTAATCCACTTACATAGATTGTTACATCTAACTTCTTTTTATCATCAGGTAGATTATTGATATATTCGACTAATCCTTCGTAAGTCATTAGTTGACCTTTCTATACTACCCCAATAGTCAGAACATAAACCATACCGTTGACAACATCTATTTCATCGGATACAGGGAATTCCTGTCGCCATCCTCCCGGAGGAGGAATAGCATTTGATTTCATCAAACTATTCTCCACTACTTGTGGATAAGGATATCCTTCTCCACACGTCGCATAACGCATCCGTCTTGCTTTGTGTAGTTTGACCAATTGTTTCATCTGTGCTTTGAACAGATGCCATCTTGATGACAATAGCTTATCACAGAAGAATGCCTGTTCCGGTTGTCCTTCAGGCCAGATAGCATAAAACATAAAGAATCATCCTTTCTTGATTTTACGTCGTAGGGGATTATTTGGTGGCACTGGTTCACCATAACGATCGTTTCTACCGTGCGTAAAACGAAACACTAACCAATGTACATGATCAAATCGATAGGTGATCATTACAGGATCGGGATCGATAAAAGCCAATTCTAAATCAATCACCATTGAAGCTAAGAAGAATGATAAAATATCAAAAGGAACTTTCTTTTCACGGCATATCCTAACCGCTTCGGTAATATCAACACGAATATCACCAAGATGAATATCGAGCATGAGAAATTGTTCGTCACTCACTTCTTGCGTAATGCGTTTTTGCAGTTCACCTAACATATAACGCAAGTCATCCATCAAATAGAAAATGACCGATTGATCATACAGACGATCTTTGTTACGATCAGAAAAGATATGTAGATAATTGTCACCATGACAACCAACCACACGATTGGGTTGTTTACACCAACAAGCTAAATCATGTCTAACGAGATCATGTCTTAGCTGCGCTAATAAATTGGGATCTTGCTTTAATGATCGATAAAGATCGATGCGGTGGAGTGCGATGCACTCTTCACGCGTCCACACACCAGATTTGCTACTATAAGCATTTCCATAAGCACTAGGTCTACCGATATAGACGACACTAGGAGGAAGCTTATCTATTCCCCCAAAATGGTGCGTGTTAACGACACGTGGCGCGGATAATTCCACCACATCAGTTCTTCTTATCCAATCATTCTAAGCGCAACGTCATCGAGGATGATCGGTAACGCATCGCTCCAGACGACACAACTAAACCAACCATGACTATCCCGGTCCCACATCGCGAACGAAACTCCCAAACGATCGTCTTTGATAATGAAAGGGGCAGGGTTATCTTTAAACTCGACAAAGGAAAACAAATCGCTATATTCAAAAGCTTCATATAGCGCATAATTGAATTGGAAAAATATCGGATTATCAAACTTGGGAAAAGCTTTTAGATAATCATCTAATATTGCCTTAGTAGCATATGTTTGGTCGTTTATAAAAACCGGTTTTTCTTGCTCATATCCATAGCTGATACCAAGAAAGTCGACATTGTTTTGAATACCAAAAGAAGGTGTTGTAATGTTCCGTAATTGTGTCGATAGACTCAACGATGGAAATTTAAATCTATCATCAACACACCAACCAACCTGATTCCAACGATACTCATCTCTAATGGTGACGTTAGCACGTTTGATCATATCACGTACGACAATATTAATCGTATTCGGTAAGCGATCGAAGACATCGCGTTCAAAGTCGCGTTGTACACGTTTACTATTGAGCCAGTAATTCATGTCAACGACATTGTCCATCGGGTGATCTCCTTTTGCAAAACTACCATATCAGTAATATATCGTTCTATTGATCATGAATTAATCGTTGTAGCGATGTTATAATGCTTATAGGGTAAAGACGATAAAAATCATTATTAAAACCATCAATCAAAATAAGGTTTGTAAAATTGTTATGCTTATGACAACGAAAAATTCGTTTATCGACGAATATCATTCTGGACCAGTCCGCTTGGCACTGAATGATATTCCAAGACATATTAAATGTACTAGTATCCAAAAACAGCGACTAATATTTTCATCATCTTCAGATTTTGCTGATGTCGAAAAGTTCAGTTGTGATATCTCTATCACGGTACCGATCGGTCGATTACTTATTGATCGCGATGTTGAAATTAGTCCGAATATCTTTGAACAGATTATGGATTTGGATTATTACTTTCTAAGGCTAACCCAATATTCGGATACACTGGTGTTATTACCGTCTGATACCGACGATATAAGGTTCACGGTTTCGACCAATGACCATGGTAAGACATGGTCGCTCGATCGCCTCATTTTGAATTAATTACTCCAATAATAAGAAGGTAGGCAATAAGCCTACCTTCTTATTAATTCATCTTAATTTACTGATTCGATTACCAATGGTTGTTGATACTTCTTATCGAATTCTGTCCACACGTCATTCCAGTTATTACGCGTTGCTGCTTTGGAATATTCGGTCGCTCTAGTTTCGAAGATATTAGCGTGTTCGACACCGTTGAGCAACGGAATAAGCCATGGTATTGGATGTTCCTTCTCATTGTACAACGGATCAAGATTCAATTGTGTCAATCGCCAATTAGCGATGAAACGAATATATTTTTTGATGCTTTCCGGGGTCATTCCCTCAACTGGACCCATCTCAAAAGCCAAATCGATGAAATTATCTTCGAGCTTAATCGTCGTCTGACAAACATCTCTGATATCATCTTTAACAGCTTTGGTCAAACATTGACGTTCTTTTGTAAAGGCATGGAACATCCTGATAATACCTTCACAATGTAAAGATTCATCACGTACTGACCACGAAACGATCTGCCCCATCCCTTTCATTTTGTTGAATCGAGGGAAGTTCATTAGCATAGCAAAAGAAGCAAATAACTGCACGCCTTCGGTAAACCCACCAAACATCGCTAACGTACGAGCGATATCCTCGTCGGTATCAATACCGAAATTTTGCATGTAATCATGTTTATCTTTCATGGCAGCATATTCAAGGAATGCGCCATATTCACTCTCATGCATACCGATGGTATCAAGTAGATGTGAATAAGCTGCGATATGAACCGTTTCCATATTAGAAAAAGCAGTTAACATCATCTTAACTTCGGTCGGCTTAAAAACTCTACCATATTTTTCGTGATAGCAATCTTGTACTTCGACGTCGGCTTGGGTAAAGAATCGAAAGATCTGAGTAAGTAGATTACGTTCGTGGTCGTTTAGTTTATTCTTCCAATCACGACAATCTTCGCCCAATGGCACTTCTTCTGGAAGCCAATGAAGTTGTTGTTGACGCTTCCAGAAATCGTAAGCCCAAGGATATTCGAATGGTTTGTACTGCTTTCTTGCTTCTAATAAACTCACGTTTTGTCCTTTCTAATAGCGATAAATGCACAACATTACTGCCAGTTATCATGATAATTTATATAACGATAATTCACACTACTATCTGGGGATTTTGCCCCAGATAGTAGTGGTACCTCAATTATTTATAAAACATTCATTCGTTATTATCACTGGCAACTGAGACATTCTGAATAGTCAGTAATTCCTGAAACAGTCATTTCACCAAAATCGATGGTTTTGTCCGAACCAGCAAAACCAGCTCGCTGAATCGACTTCGATCGCAGGTAGTACATTGACTTGATACCAAGATCCCATGCCTTATAATGTAGCATGAGTAGATCCCACTTATCAACGTCGGCCGGAATGAACAGATTCAAAGACTGTGCTTGATCGATCATCGGTGCACGATCACCGGCAAGTTCAAGTAGCCAGCGTTGATCAATCTCGAAACTTGTCTTATAACAATCTTTCTCATCCTGGGTCAAGCAATCAAGATGCTGTACGGAACCACCATGCTCTAACATACTGTTCCACAATGCATCATCATTACAACCCTTTGCAATCAATAGCTTTTCAAGATGAGGATTGCGAACAGGTGTGTTACCCGATAATGTCTTGTGCGTATATACATTAGCAGGGATAGGCTCGATACAAGCGCTAGCACCACCACAGATGATTGAGATTGAGGCAGTAGGAGCAATCGCTGTCTTGCAAGCAAAACGTGTCATCACGCCATGTTCAGCTGCATCAGGACAAGCACCGCGCTCACGGGCTAGTTTTTCACTAGCTGCGTCAACGTGCTGCTTGATGTGACGGAACATGCGTAGGTTCCACGACTTGGACATTGCGCCTTCGAAGGGAAGACCACGCGCTTGCAAGAAGCTGTGGAAACCCATGACACCAAGACCAACGGAACGTTCACGTAAGGCTGCGTAAGCTGCATTCTTCATCGATGGTTCAGCGCGCTCGATGTAATCGGTGAGGACATTGTCGAGGAAGCGCATGACATCTTCGATGAAGATCGGAACATTGCACCACTGATCCCATGTTTCGAAATTAAGGCTCGACAAACAGCATACCGCGGTACGTGTATTGCCGTGATGATCCTTACCTACCGGTAGCGTAATTTCAGCGCATAGATTGGAAGTCGACACCATCAAACCTGATTTCTTTTGAAACTCAGGCATTGCTCTATTAACTGTATCAGAAAATACAATATAAGGCTCACCAGTCGCCAATCTGGTTTCAACGACCTTCTGGAACAGCGAGCGTGCATCGACGCGTCCACGCTCAGATCCATCCTTAGGAGAGCGCAAGACCCACTCGGCACCATCACGTACGGCATGCATGAAAGCATCAGAAATCATTAATCCGTGATGGATATTCAAAGCTTTACGATTAAAGTCACCAGAGGGTTTACGAATCTCTAGGAATTCCTCAATCTCCGGGTGTGATATATCGAGGTAGCAAGCAGCATTACCACGACGCAAACTTCCCTGCGAGATCGCTAGCGTCTGCGAATCGAGCATCCGAACGAACGGAATGATACCGCTGGTCTCACCATTAAGTCCAACCGGCTCACCAATCCCGCGAACATTGCTCCAAGCTGTGCCGATACCACCACCTCTAGCAGCAAGCCAGACGTCTTCATTCAACGTATCGATGATACCTTCAAGACTATCAGGAACAGTGTTCAGATAGCACGAAATAGGCAAACCACGCTTACTACCACCATTTGACAATACCGGCGTCGCTGGCATGAACCATAGTTTGGAGATATAGTCATACAGGCGCTGTGCATGATGATTGTCATCGGCATAAGCTGCGGCAACACGAGCAAATGCAGTCTGATAAGTCTCACCAGGCAGTAGGTAACGATTAT